>CM066044.1:138134471-138220153 GCA_033557465.1 Ichthyophis bannanicus
GGTTCTGGAAGTGATCCGAGAGGGGTACGCTCTCGAGTTCACAAATCAAGTCCCCCCAGCCTTTATTCAGTCCTCCCTGCGGCTCTCCAGAAAAGAGGGCAGCAATAGAGGACACTCAGTAAAGGCTGATCGCGCTGGGAGCGGTGGTGCCCGTTCCGAGAGACCAATATGGTTTCGGTCGATACTCGATCTATTTTGTGGTACCAAAGAAAGAAGGATCCTTTCGTCCAATCTTAGACCTAAAGCAAGTCAATCGCTACCTCTCGGTCCCTCATTTTTGAATGGAAACCCTGAGATCAGTCATTGCAGCGGTAAGGCAAGGGGAGTTCCTGACATCCTTAGATTTGACGGAAGCATACTTACATATTCCAGTCCGAAGATCTCATCAGCAGTTCCTGAGATTTGCAGTACCGAGGGGTCATTTTCAGTTCCAGGCCCTTCCCTTTGGCCTAGCAACAGCCCCCAGGACGTTCACCAAGGTAATAATGGTGGTGGTGGTGGCCGCGGCTCTTCGCAAGGAGGGAATTTTGGTACATCCCTATCTGGACGATTGGCTGATTCGGGCAAAATCGGAAACGGAGAGTCGTACAGCTACAGCCAGAGTGGTGGAATTCCTGGAGGAGTTGGGTTGGGTCATCAATCGAGCAAAGAGCAGATTAATTCCCTCGCAGGAGATCGATTACCTCGGAGCAAGATTCAACACCAGGGGAGGAAGAGTTTTCCTGTCAAAAGAGGTTACTAGACCTGAGAAAACCTGGTCTCTCTCTTCATATAAGACTGATCCCCACCACCTGGCATTACCTACAGCTGTTGGCACCATGGTGTGCGGCGATAGAGGTAGTACCCGTGGGCCAAGGCTCATATGCGACCCCTCCAACGCGCCTTGTTACGGCATTGGTCCCCTCAGCATCATCCCTTATCCATGCAACTGCCCTGTCCTCTTCGGGTCAGGAGGGCTCTCCTCTAGTGGAAGTGCCCAAGGAACCTAGGCTGCGGGATGCCTCTCGAGCCACCCCAATGGATACAGCTGACGACGGATGCAAGTCTAGCAGGCTGGGGGCCGCATTGTGAGGGCCAGTTCGTACAGGGAAGCTGGACCCCGAGGGAATCACGGTGGTCCATCAACAGACTAGAGCTGAGGGCAGTGGCATTGGCACTCAGAACTCTTGAGCTCTTGGTTCGACAAAGGGCAGTCCGTGTCCTTTCAGACAATGTCACCACGGTGGCCTACATCAACCGCCAAGGGGGAACAAGCAGCCCCTCGCTGGAAAAGGAGGCGGACAGCCTTTTGCAGTGGGCCGAAGCCCATCTCTTGGACCTGTCAGCGCAGCACGTGGCCGGGACAGAGAATGTGACGGCCGATTACCTCAGCAGGTACAAGATAGACCACGGAGAGTGGGAGCTGGCGCAGGAAGTTTTCGACCAAGTGGTAGCCCTATGGGTAGCACCAATCATTGACCTCATGGCGCTCTAAGAAACATACAAATCAAGCCGTTTCTTCAGACGAAGTAAGGAAAGGATGTCAGAATGCTTGGTTGCCCTGGTCCAGAAGTTGACTTTGGAAGGTCTCCTGTATGTGTTCCCGCCCTGGGCCCTCATAGGGAGGGTTCTAAGGCGAATAGAGGCCCACCAGGGTCTTGTAATTCTCATAGCTCCAGATTGGCCTCGTCACCCGTGGTATGCAGACCTGGTGAGACTAACGGCTCATCGCCCTTGGAGGCTCCCTGACAAAGGATTTGCTACGGCAGGGTCCAGTTCACATGCCCCACGTGCATCGATTCTCACTTACGGCCTGGCTATTGAGAGGGCGCGGCTCGTGAAGCGAGGCTCCTCGAGTTCGGTAACTTCAACCCTGCTGAATGCACGGAAACGCTCGACCTGCTTCTCCTATATCAGAGTTTGGTGCATATTTGAGGCATGGTGCGCGGAACATCAGAAGAAACCCTTGGAAGCCTCGGTCCCGGAGGTGTTAGAATTTCTGCAAGCAGGCTTCGAGAAAGGTTTAGCTCACAGCTCGTTGCGAGTTCAGCTAGCAGCCATTTCTTGTTATAGGGGAAAGGTCCGGGGCAAGTCTCTAGGGGACCACGCTGATGTGGGTAGGTTCCTGAGGGCGGTCAAATGCTTACGGCCCCAGCAAAGATCATTTATCCCCCCTTGGGACCTAAACCTGGTATTGGATTCCTTAACTAGGGAGCCCTTCGAACCAGCAAGGAGCTCTTCCCTAAAGGACTTGACCCTGAAGACAGTATTTTTGGTAGCTATCTGTTCGGACTAGATGTGTCTCAGAGCTTCAAGCTCTATCTTCTCGACCTCCCTTTCTTTCGTTTTTTCAAGGATAAGGTAGTCTTGCGGACAGTCCCTTCATTCCTGCCAAAGGTCTCCTCTCCTTTTCATATGAACCAAACAGTTTCGCTCCCGTCCTTCGCGGGAGAAGCGCAAGAAGGGGAGAGTGCCAAACTGCGTCTCCTGGATTTACATAGAGTGCTGAGACGCTACCTTTCGCGCACAGCGTCGTTCCGTAAGTCCGAGCGGCTATTCGTTCAATTTGGAGGGCCGCACAAGGGGGAAGCAGCGGCCAAAGCTTCCATTTCTAGGTGGATCAGGGAGACTATTGCCTCCGCCTACATCCTCAAAGGGAGGCAGGTCCCAGTAGGTCTTCGCGCACATTCAACCCGGCGCAGTCGGCCTCCTGGTCAGAGCGTAGCTTGGTTCCGCCGCTGGACACTTGTAAAGCGGCTACCTGTCCTCGCTACATACCTTTTCCATGCACTACAGACTCGATGTCCAGAGAAAAGCGGATACCAGGTTTGCGGATGCAGTGCTTTGGTCCGGGATGGCGAACCCCGCCCAGGGTTGAACTGCTCTGTTACATCCCGAAAGTAAAGGGACTGGACTGGAGTTCTGCTAAGGAAAGAATAATTAGTCCTTACCTGCTAATTAGTGTTCCTGAAGGAACTCCAGTCCAGTCCCTGATCCCGCCCAGGTTCAGTTTCTAGTGCTCAGAATGGAATAACGGACCGACGTCAGTGAGCGGAGCGGAAGCGGGGAATCCCGTTCTGAGGAGCCCCAGCAGCGGGGCTACACGCTAGGGAGGTACGGTGGGGAGGGGGTAAAGGCTGGGTCGGCCTCAGGTAAGCCTTCTCCTTCCTTCCTCCTTCCTCTCCCTTACCACTGTTTTTTTTTTTCCTTGGAAAAAAAAAAGGGAGTTTTTTTGTTTTGTTTTTGTTTTTTTCGCGTGTTATATTTATGAGTTCTTAAGCAGGTACCTGTCAGGACTGCTTTTTCATCAGATTACTGGTGCCTAGGGGTGGTGCCAGTGGTATTTATACCACACCATCATCAAAACGATGATGGGCTCAGCCTCCAAGCTGCTGGATGGGTTGCGCAACCCGAAAGTAAAGGGACTGAACTGGAGTTCCTTCAGGAACACTAATTAGCAGGTAAGGACTAATTACTCTTTTAATTTTACATATGGAAAAGGCAGCTCAGCGGAGAGAGGTTGCAAAATAGAACTCTAGCCTTTGAAGCTATCTATGCTCCCATTCCATTTATCAGAGGTTCTCCAGTACGGAGAGTCTCTGCTTGTGTACAACGAATGCCTTAATGGGGGCCAGAAGCACGCAGCTAGGCCAGTTCTCTAGCAGCAATAGCAGCAGCTCAGATTCTAGTAGGCATACATCATATGATGGGCTTACAAGATGGCTTCTGCGCTGATCAGCATCAGCCAAGATGGCTGCCTGTTTAGACTGTGAATGTGGAGTCCGCCTGGATGAGGGACCTTGCGTTCTCTAGAAAATGCCCTGCATACACCGAAATCATTTCAATTCGATCAGCTACTGGCAGGGCACAGGCACTCTTGCATGCTTTTTGCTTCAGTGGTCTAAAAGTGGAATCTTTACCAGGTGTATGATGGGAACTTGTCTGCAGTTTCTCGGCTTCTTCATTGCTGACTCAATTGCCACTGCGGAATGAGAAAGCTGTATTTCCTAACACCAGGTGCTAGTTGAACTTAAAATATAAAGTCCATATTTGTGCAGTCAGACGGAATGGGGCGTTACTCTAGCAGGAAGGCCGTGGATTAGTATGCCTCTGTTGGGGAGTTCTTTCTACTTCATATTGTTGGCACGGAAAGAGCGTCTCTTAACATATGCTGAAGGAATTTTTGGTTAAGAGATGTCTGTGGGGGGGGGGGGAAAGTATTCAGCTGTCCTGAATTCACCTGTTCTTGTTTGACATTTTGAGGCTAAGCAGGGGCAGGCCTGGGTACTACGTGGGTGGGTGCACACCTTGCACTACCAGGGGGTGTGGACCCACTGTATGGAAGAGAGCCCTAGCAATCTTCTTTAGCGCAAGATAGGAAAGTAGATGGTTCACTGAAGCGATCGTTGGGGGCAATGCTCTGTCCTTACAAGCTCCCATTTGTGGAGCCTGGGGAGGCGAGAGCATGCTTCAAGTGGTCGCAGTGTTTACGGCAGTCTACTCGCCTGGAACAGGAAAGGATCAGGAGTTGAATCGACTAGAGCCTGATTTGCTTTAATGTGGCAAATGTGCATTATGGCTTAATTCGCGACGCTAGCTAATATTATTGGCTTCCTTGGAGTTCACCCGGAGATCTCTCTGGTGGAGGAATGGGGCAGCTGGTGGTTCGTCCAAGTCGAGGCTCAGTAAGCTCCCATTTAAGTCTTTATCTTGTCCTTTCCCCGTGGGCTCTCATAGGGCAACTAGTTGGCGTATTGAGGCTTTCGGGGAAAGGTACTCTTGGTAGTGCCCGATTGGACGAGACGGCTGTACTAGGCTGATCTCATTCGCCTACTTGACAGGCTTTTCCTAGAAGTTGCCAGTAGAGGACGTTCTGCTGTGGCTAGGTCCGCAACAAATGTTTCAGGTGGATCGGTGCCCGCCTACAGTTTGGCCTTTGAATGGGCGGGGCTGAAGAAGGGTTATTCTGTGGCAGTCTTCGCCACCTTGTTGAGAGCAAGGAAGCAGGCTGCATCTGCTACATAGGTCCGTGCTTAGCGCCTTTTTGAAGGCTGCTGTTCACGGCGGCAAGTCCGGGCGACAAAGGTGTCTGTATCCTTGGTCTGAGTTCTCTGCAGGACAGTGTCTGAAGGAATTAGAGGCCAGTTCCTTAGAGGTTCAAGCTGGCGAATTTTTCTGGCTGTAGAGGTTCTGTGGAGGGAATAGCGCTAGGTGTTCGGATCGATGTGTAGCGTTTCCTTAAGTTGGGACCCGACTGCACTCAAGGAGAGTTCGGGTGCCGCCGGGGGATCCCGATTGGGCCTTAGAGGCGTTAACTAAAGAGCCCTTTGATTCTTTACTCCAGGCGTCGGTAAAGGATTTGCTGTTATAGACAGTGGCTTTGATAGCTCTTTGTTTGGCGCGACGAGTTTCGGAGTTTCAGGCATGGTCATGTAATGAGCCGTTTTCACCCTTTCTGGATAAAGGGTGGTGTTTGCGAGCAGTCCCATCGTCCTTCCAAAAGGTGGTATCTGATTTTTCTTCTGAGCCTATTGGTTTCTCGTCCAGTTCTCGGTTTTTCTGGAAGGGAAGGTTTTTATTCTCTCCCGCTCCATCACCCCCATCCTTGGCCCAGCAATTCCCCTCAGCCGCAGATCTACTCCCTTCTAATTTTGCCTCCTTATCTCCCAACTCTCAAGCATCCACTTGGTTCTCCTCCCTTTCAGGCCGCACTCGACCATGTTGCCCCCCTTCGTCCCACGCCCTACTACCCGTCGACCATTGCATCCTTGGTATCATCCCGGCCTCCTTTTACTTCGATCTCAACTCCGTAGAGCCGAAAGGCAATGGCGCAAATCCCCTTCACCAGCCACTCTGTCCTTCAAAGTCCAGCATTCTCACTACTGTTCCCAGGTTCACCTTGCTAAGTTCATCTTCTTCTCCAATGCTATCGCCAATGCTCCCAACCAGACCCATCACCTTTATTCCACCCTGAAATTTCTTACCTCCCTTCATCCTTCTACTCCTACTGCACCTATTCATCCTGTCCCCTCCCCGCCCCGTCTCTTCTAGCCGCGGCCTTTAGCAACAAAATCTCTACCCTGAGGGCTTCACTGCCCTCTCACCCCCCACCTATTCTTTCTCCTCCTCCAGCTGCCCTCCCGCCCCCCATCTCCCAACTATCCCTCACATGGTCTTCTTTCTCCCTGACCACCACTGCTGAACTCCACCACCTCAACTCTTTATCCAACAAAACCTTCTGTTCCCTCGACCCCATCCCTCCTTCCTGGCTGCTGATTCCCTCCCTGTCTTTCCTCCCCTATATTCAAACCATCTTGAACTCCAGTCTTTCCACTGGAACCTTTCCCTCTTCCTGGAAACACGCCCTGAGCCTCCCAGTACTTTAAGAAACCTTCTCTTGACCCTCTGGACCCCAACAACTATCGCCCAGTCTCTAACCTTCCTTTTCTCTCTAAACTCCTCGAAAAAATCGTCTTTGCCCAACTTTCTCACCACCTTGACTCTACCAATTTCCTTCACCCCTGCCAATCCGGCTTCCGTTCTGGGCACAGCTTTGAAACCATCCTTCTTGCTTTCACCAATGCACTGCACGTAGCTCACGACCGTGGTGAAATTTCGGTGGCGGTAGCCCTTGATCTTTCTGCTGCGTTCGACCTGGTCGATCACTCTCTCCTCCTGTCCCGACTGTGCAAAGCTGGCCTCTGCAGCACTGTCTTTCGGTGGTTCCACTCCTTCCTTTTCTCCCGATCTGGCGCTGTTCTTTCATCCTCCCCATCCTCTGATTCCTTTCCCCTATCCTGTGGGGTCCCCCAAGGTTCTGTATTGGCCCCTCTCCTCTTCAACCTTTTCTTAACCCCTCACATTACTAATACAACAATTTGGAATTTCAGCTTTCTACTACGCGGACGATATTCTTCTTTACCACACCTCCCCTGTTTGCCCTGGACCTTGCCCCGCTCAACACCAGCCTGGCTGCTGTCTCTGATTGGATGACTCAAAACTGTCTACACCTCAACCTCTCAAACTACAGCTATTTGGTTTCCCCACAGTCATCAGCCCCCTTCCCTTGCCCCTTCTTTTCCCGGTACACTCATATCACTGGTCTCTACTTTTCGTTATCTCGGGGTGCTTTTCGATTCGGATCTTTCTTTCTCTGCCCATGTTTCCCATATCTCCAAAACCTTCTTCTACCCCCGTCAAATTCGTGCTATTCGCCCCTTCCTCTCTCCCTCCGCTCTTGCCACCTTGTTTACTGGCTCTTGTCATCTCCCGTGTCGACTTTTCCAATTCCATTCCTCTCCGGCATCTCTAAATTGCAACTGACACGACTTCAGAGAATCCAGAACCCTGCCACACCGACTTGTCTTACTCCTCCCCTAGAAACCACGACACTCCCCTTCTTTTCCGTCTTCACTGGCTTCCCATATCCTTTCGTATCCATTTCAAACTTCTCACATTTATTCACAAGGCGCTTGATACCACCACCACCCCACAATATTTGTCTGACCTAATTTCACTTTCATACCCCTAGGCACACCCCCTGTTCCATCCATCTCAACCGCCTCACACTGCCTCCCCCCTCGCTTGCTCACCTTCCATCCACCCGCTCCTCAGCATTTTTTTTTCATAGGTCCTGCTCTTTGGAACTCCCTTCCCTCTGCTCTCCGCCTGGAGCCTCATCACCCCACCTTTAAACATGCTCTGAAGACCCACCTCTTTTCCCTTGCTTTTAAACCCTCCTCCCTCCTAGCCTTAACCTCTTCCCTGCGCTGACGGTCCTTTTCTCGCTCTCTTCTCTCTATCCTTTATTGAATTGTAATTTCCTTTTCTTTTTCCGGCCTTGTGCCATGCTGTAGTGAAGATTTTATTGTAAACCGCTCTGCTTATTACTGAAGGGCGGTCAAGCAAATAAATAGACATAAACATAGCTTACGCCGATAGGAAACATAAAATGCAGGGTGCGGCGTTCGTTTCTTTGTTTTTGTGTGTTAGAGGTCCCCGCAAAGGGGAAGCAGCAGCGAAGGTGGCCATTTCGCACTGGGTTAAGGTGGTGGTTGCCTTAGCTTTCTGGTGGCGAGGTTGTATGATTCCAGGGGGCTTTCTGACTCTTGCTACCAGGGCGCAAGCAGCTTCATGGGTGAATCACTGTGTCATTCCACCAGGGAGGATTGGTAGAGCAGCTTCCAAGTCGTCTCTTCATTTCCTCAGTAACCTCTACTGCCTAAATGTTTTGGCAGTAAAGGATGCCTGTTCCGGGTCGACAGTGTGGTGAGTTGGCTGGCTAGGTCCCTCCCAATGATTACTGCTCTGTTACATCCCAGAGGTGGAGGACTAAACTGGAGGAACGATAAGGAAATAGAAATTACACTTACCTGGTAATTGTCGTTCCTTGAGTGACGATAGTTTAGTCTTCATTCCCGCCCAGGGGTGTGATTTCTTCAGAGTTTATTTTCAGGCGGAGGGGAGCATCAATCTCAAGGAGTAGACAGATCCTTTCAGTTTCTAGATCGCAGTGAGTATCCCTCTGTTTCTTCCTTCTCTCTCTTATTTAAACGAGGGGATGGTATAGGAAATGTGTTTGCATAGGGGGGACGTGAATGTAAAGTTAAAAAAAAAAAGAAAAGAAAAAAAAAAAAAGAAGAGAATATAAGACGGATACGGTTAAAAAGGTTCCTCAGGTTGAGGAATGGGGAGTCATTTTAAAGTTATGGTATAGTTACTTATTTGTTCTTTTGAGTTTGCTTTGTCAATAGTATACTGGAGGCTGATGGGAGATACCAGCAGGCTATATCCAGTGATGTCACGACTTTGACATGCCCAGTCTCCAAGCTGCAGGAAGAGGTGCACAACCCAGAGGTGGAGGACTAAACTGTCCGTCACTCCAGGAACGACAATTACCAGGTAAGTGTAATTTCTATTTTCTCGCATGTATCTTATCCTTTTGGGTGGAGGATTAGAAAAGGTGGCCTTCCAGTGTGCATGGGAACAAGATTTTTGGGATTAGTCTGGACCCTAAGCAATGGAAGGCAGTTCTTAAGTGGGTGGGGAGAACTTTGGTATCAGCAGGAATTGTGGAAAATGGTTGTGTTATCGCTGATGCCTCATTCCTGTTTGTCTATGGAAGATGAAGGCCTGAGCCTCCCCTATGCGTTGGCACTGCAAGAGGTTTTACTCTGGGCACAGGAGAAGGGCTGGCAGGGGAAAGTGGGGGGCAACTATTGATTTGTGCAATGGGGGTGTGTTGTGAGATTGCCTTGCACAGGAAAGGTTCACAACAGGCCATGATCCATACGTGGTGGGCACGTATGCATCTGGGTGAGGTTAATAGAGCGATTGACTACATACAAATAAACTCCCAAAGTATGAGAAGGTTTGGGGGCTTTTTGCTCATTGTCAGGCTTCCCCTTAAGTGGGGGGTGGGAGGGGAGAGAGGACTTAATGGTAGCATATGGTTTGCTGTGCTGTTAAGAAGATGAAATTCCTGTATTAACATTATTGATTTTTCAAAACTTGTACATAACTAAGTAAATTTTATAAAAAAAAAAAATAAAAATTGGAGGTAAGTGGAGTAAAACTGCAAAAACTTAAAGGGCCAGTAACAAAAACAAAGAAAGGATGGGGGAATGTAAGTACTGGGGGGCAGAGAGAAGAGGAGAGAGTCTGGAAGAGGAACAGAGTTGTGAAGGAAGTGCAAGTTGTTAAAGGGATGAAATCATAGGGACAAAAGGGTACAATGCTTATTTGCCAAAAGGTGCTTTCTCCTCCCCTCAGAACACACACAAGCACCCTACACCACAGGAAAAACATGCATTCCAGCTCCACACTATGTACATATGCTCATACATAGGCATTTCGCCACTGCGCGCGCGCACACGAGCACCCAGTGTCTGCATATCACACACACAGGCTCCCCAGCTCTGCAGCACACACACTTGCACCGCAGCCCTGCACCCCATCCACACAAAGACCCCATGCACAGACAGGTACATTACTGTTGCACCACACATCCACATAGACTTTTTGTCTGAAGCTATAACTGTTGTTCCTTTACGGCCCTCTAGTCCAGTCCCGGAACCATAGAGTTTAGAACCTCCACCAGCAGCTTTGGAGACTGAAAGATGTCATCGCTTTGGATGTCACTGGTATAAATAACAAGGACTTGCAACCTTCCACCAGTACTTTCAGTCTCCAAGCAGCTCGAGAGAGGTCTGAGCCTGGGACTGGGCTCAGTTAGCGCAAATAAGCAGAGCTTTTGAATTTTGTAACATTTAAATTTTACCTTGTACCTTTTATTTACCCTTGGTTGTTTTTCTTTTCTAGCTGAAGTGCTGCTGCAGGAAGGGATCCTACTTGTTTCGGCTGGACTCTTTCTCTGTCTCCCCCTCCCTTCCCCCCTCCCCCCGGGTACTTACTCCCCATTGAGAAAACGAGCAGCAGGGCAGCCTGCGAGCTTTGTGGCCTCCCTGTTCCCAAACCCGCAAAAAGAAGGGTGAGAACAGGTAGAAGGCGGCGGCAGCAGCAACGCAGCAAAAGACTCAGTCAGCTGTCCTTGATTGCTGGAGCCGAAGCCGCGGCAAGGCTGAGCTCCGGCAGTGCTCCCGGTCTTTTTCTGAGGCGGTGAGCTGAATTTGGCTGAGTGTTCAGTTCAGGGCAGGGCCGACGGGGAAATTAGGCCTCTCCCTCGGCCTGTGTAAGGGAGCTTGATCGGGCAGCGTGCCATTAGCAGGGCCACGTGTCTCCGGGCGGGAAGCTCGATGCCGGTGGCCATTTTGTGAGCGGCAAATTTATTGCTTAAGTGTTTAGTATGCGGTTTCTGGCGATTCTCTCCCTCGTTTTGTGAATTTCTGCAGAGATTAGGACTAGGTAGCTCGACAGTAGGGTTGTAGTGGGGGGGGGGGAACAAAAAAAAACAAACAAACCAAAGTTTAAAACGTCGGTGCATTGTCAGGGGAACCTTTGCATTTGGTTTCAGATACACTTTATCTATATCTATATCTATTATATATATATAGATATAGATATAGATAGATAGATAGATATATTAATATTAATAGTATTTTGTAACGCAGGGATCGTGACTGAGTGGGAGAATCTCAGTGTTCCTTCTGGCAGAGGATGCCTGCCAAGCCACGCTGCTTGGTGTGTGGCATTAGGCGTGGAGAAGTGTTCGACTCGGGGGTATGTAGAGCCTGCACAGTGGGGGCAGCGCTCATGGAGAAGCTGCTGGAAGTCTCCTCTCGGGAGCAAGGGGAGGCTCTTTTGGAGGGGGAAGTGGTCCTGCCTCCAGTTTTGGCTCCTGCGGAACCGGTAGCGGGACCATCCTCGGCTGAGGACCCTGAGCGGCAGCTGGCTCCGGGCCAGGGGCCCGACCTCCCCGGGATTCCGCCGGATTTCTTTGGCCCTTATGCAGCGTGCTTTGGCTTTGCTGTAGCCGTTGGTGGCTCCTCAGGTCCAGCGGGGGCAGAAGCGGACGAGGCCGCTGGATCGCCCGGAGGAGGAGTCTGCTTCGGCCAAGAAGGGGAAGGTGCTAGTAGAAGACAGTCTTCCATCTGGTTTGGATGAGGAGGCGGGGGACTTGGAGGAGGCCTCGGAAGACGAGTTAGAAGAGGGGGCGTTGCTGGACTCTGAGCAGCAGAGTAGAGTGGTCCGGGTGTTCCGGCAGGAAGAGCTCCCAGCTCTGATCTCCGAGACTTTGAGGACGCTAAATATGCCATCTTGGATCCTCTGCCGGAGGAAGCGTTGGAGGATCCGTTATTGCAGGCGGTACGTCAGTCCCAAAAGGTCTTCCTAGTTCATAGGGTCTTTCGCAAGATGATTCAGGAAGAATGGGACTTGCCGGAGGCGGCCCTGCGATGTTCGAGAGCTTTAGCTTGCCTCTATCCGCTTTCTGACCAAGACAGGGAGCTTTTTCGCTCGCTGAAGGTAGATGCGGCAGTATCGGCAGTCACTAAAAAGACTGATCCCGGTTGAAGGTGCTGCGGCATTGAAGGATATGCAGGACAAAGTTGGATTCGTTACTGAAGCAGGTGTGCGATGTCTCGGCCCTTTTGTTGCAAGCCTCCATAGCAGGAGCGTGGGTGGCGAGAGGCTGTTTGCGATGGTCGCAGAGGTTGCAGGTGGAGCAAGTAGGCGAAGTAGCGCGGCTGGAGTCGGGTACCGCTTATTTGGCAGACATTCATTATGACCTCATCCGGGGCCTGGCTAGGAGCATGGCATCGGTAGTAGCAGCGCGACAATACCTTTGGTTTGTTAACTGTTGGCGGACGCTTCGTCCAAGGCTCGCCTCAGCAAGCTTCCCTTTAGGGGAAAGCTTTTGTTTGGGGAAGATTTAGAAAAGTTAGTCAAGGACCTGGGGGAGTCCAAGGGCGGCCGTCTACCGGAGGATAAGCCAAAGCAGCCACGGGGGGCCTTGGCATCCCGGGGGGCCCCCAGAGAGTTTCGAAGGTTTCGGTCCTCTCGTTTTAGCCAGCCTCAGCGGAGGAGGTTTCTGGCGCGGGGCCACGACTTTTGAGGTTTCAGGGGGGCGGGCATAGGCTTCGCGCCTTTCCAGTTCTCAAACACTAAAGTCCCAATGAGATGAGGTGGACTCAAGTGGCGGTAGTGCCCGTGGGAGGACAGTTGCGGGATTTCTACCCTGCCTGGGTCCAAATTACCTCAGACTAGTGGGTGTTGGAGGTCGTGCGAGAAGGCTATGCCCTAGAGCTCCATCGTCCCGTGTTAGATTCCTTTGTCCGGTCGCCTTGCCGGTCTCCTCACAAGGTGCAAGCGGTCTCAGAAACTTTGCAGCGGCTTCTGCAACTCGAGGCGGTAGTGCCCGTCCCGTCGGATCAGTGCGGGTGCGGTCGATACTCCATTTATTTTGTGGTACCAAAGAAAGAAGGCTCCTTTCGGCCAATTCTAGATTTAAAGCGGGTAAATCGGTGTGTCAGGATAACCCACTTCCATATGGAAACGTTACGCTCGGTGATTGCGGTGGTTCGGGCAGAAGAATTCCTGACTTCGCTGGACCTCCCGGAGGCGTACCTTCACATCCCTATTCGGCAGGAGCATCAGAAGTTTCATGGGACATTTTCAGTTTCAAGCTATGCCTTTCGGTCTGGTGACGGCGCCGTGAATGTTTACAAAGATCATGGTTGTCGTGGCGGCAGCTCTCTGCAAGGAGGGAGTGCTGGTGCATCCGTACTTGGACGACTGGTTTGATTCGAACAAAGTCTCGAGAGGAGAGTGCCTTGGCCACCGCTTCGTGCCGTAGTTCAACTTTTTGGAGAGCCTTGGTTGGGTGAATCAACTTTGCAAAGAGCCGGTTTAGTTGCCCTCGCAGATCCCTGGAGTACCTCGTGGCGGGCCGCTGTTATTTCGAGACGGGTCCAGGCAGCGGATATTGTCTCCCGGTCCTCCGGGCCGCAAAAGTTGTTGAGCGTCTCATGAGAGTTTTGTCCACGGCCGACTCCGACGGCGTGGCAATACCTGTCAGGTGCTCAGGACGATGGGCGGCCACAATCGAGGTGGTGCCCCGTTGTGCCAGGTTCCATGATGTGGCCATTGCAAGAGCTCCCTGCTCCGACGCTGGTCTCATCAGAGGAATGCGTTGTCCCCAGCCGGCTGGTTTGCCCTCAGGAGGTACGTCGGGAGCTGCTCTGGTGGTTTACGGATGGAAAGTACTTTTGGAAGCGGGCATTCCGCTGGAGCCTCCTTCCTGGAGGCTTCTGACGACAGATACGAGTCTTCTAGGATGGGGAGTGCATTGCAAGGGACACTTTGCCCAGGGGCAGTGGTCTCTGGAGGAGAAAGTGGGCCATCAACAGGTTGGAGATGAGGGCGGTGTTGGGCCTACAACAGTTTCAGAAGAGCCTGCGGCAGGAGGCGGTGTGTGTGTTATCGGACAATGCAACAACCGTAGCTTATATCAATCGGCAAGGCGGCACGGGAAGTGTGTCGCTGGAAGAGGAAGCCAGTCTCCTGAGTTGTGCCGAAAGGAACCTTGAAGGGTCTGTCGGCGCAACATGTAGCCGGAGTGGACAATATCGAAGCGGATTTCCTGAGTCGCCGCAGAGTGGATCCGGGAGAGTGGATGCTTCATCCAGACATCTTTGCGCTCCTAGTTCAGTGTTGGGGAGTTCCCCTCATGGATTTGATGGCAACCTTCGAGTCGGCCCAAGAGGAACGGTTTTTCAGCAGACGACGAGAACGGATGTCAGAGGGTCTCGATGCGTTAGCCCAGAGGTGGCCGGAAGGGGGCTTTCTCTGTCTTCCCACCTTGGGCTCTAGTAGGCAGAGTAGTCCAGCGTATAGAAAGGCACAGTGGCCTAGTGGTCCTGATAGCACCCGATTGGCCCCGAAGGCCGTGGTACATGGACCTAGTGAGGCTGTTGGTGGACAGGCCGTGGAGACTTCCGGGCCGGGAGGAAGTGTTGTGGCAGGGGCCGTTACGCATGCCCCAGGTACATCGATTCTCGCTTACGGCATGGCTCTTGAAAGGGCGCGTCTGACGCCAAGGGGTATTTTTCCGCAGCGGTCATTACTACTTTGCTGAAGGCGCGCAGACTCTCTACTTCATTGGCGTACATCCGGGTATGGCACATTTTTTGAAGCCTGGTGTTCGGGGCGGAACCTGCGGCCGTTGCAGGTGTCGTATCACATGTCCTTTCCTTCTTGCAGGATGCTGTGGGAAAGGGGGTCTCAGCCAGCTCCTTGCGGGTACAGTTGGCAGCGATTTCTTGTTATCGCGGTAAGATACAAGGTCAGTTGTTGGGGGCGCACAGTGATGTCAGAAGGTTTCTACGAGTGGTCTTGCTCATGCGGCCGCTGAGGCGTAGGTCGGTTCCGGCGTGGGATCTGAACTTGGTGTTGGAGGCCCTGATTGGGGCGCCTTTTGAGCCGCTGGACAGGGCGTCGATAAAGGATATGACATTGAAAACTGTTTCTAGTGGCTATTTGCTCCGTGAGACGGATTTCTGAGTTGCAAGCGTTGTCCTGTAAGGAACCGTACTTATCCTTTTTTAATCATAAGGTGGTGTTGCGGATGGTGCCGGCGTTCTTGCCGAAGGTGGTTTCCATGTTTCATCTTAACCAGGTCGTGTCTTTGCCAGTGTTTTCCAAGGAACAGAAAGATAAATCGGGGGGCAAGTTACACCGTCTAGATGTTCGTCGCACATTGAAGAGATACCTCCGCGAGACTGCTCCCTTCAGGAAGTCGGATTGGCTGTTTGTGACCTTTAGAGGTGCTCGGAAGGGGGAGGCGGCGGCTAAGGCATCCATTTCACGGTGGTTGAAGGAGGCCATAGCGTCGGCATATGTTCTGAAAGGTAAAGAGATTCCAGAGGGTCTCCGTGCTCATTCGACTAGGGCGCAGGCAGCGTCTTTGGCGGCGTATAGTTTGGTTACTGTAGCGGACATTTGTAGGGCGGCGATGTGGTCGTCGTTACATTCTTTTGCTAAGCACTGTAGGCTGGATGTGCAGGAAGTGGGAGATGGGCGTTTTGGCTCAGCTCGGCTGGGCTGGCTGGTCCCTCCAGTTGAGATTCACTGCTCTGTTACATCCTCTATGGTTCCGGGACTGGACTAGAGGGCCGTAAAGGAAGGTGAAATTAGACTTACCTGCTAATTTGTTGTTTCCTTAAGGAACTCTAGTCCAGTCCGGATCCCTCCCCAGATATTCAGCGGTAGTTCAGCCTGAAGTTTAGGTGGGACGCTAGGTAGTCCGGGCCCCTGGGTAGTCTCTCAGTGGAGGCTTAGTGGGAGCCCTTTTTGCAGCACAACTTCCTTTGCTTGGGGGGTGGGGATCTCCTGATGCGGGTAGTACGGTTATTCTTTCCAAGAAAAAAAAAAAAAGAGGCAATATTGTGCCTGGTGGTGTGTGTTCCTTTTATTAATCGTTTAACTACTTATTTGTTGCTCTGCTGAGTCTGCTTTGTCAATAGGTACTGGTGGAAGGGGGCAGTCCTTGCCTATTTATACCAGTGACATCAAAGCGATGACATCTTTCAGTCTCCAAAGCTGCTGGTGGAGGTTCTAAACTCTATGATTCCGGGACTGGACTAGAGTTCCTTAAGGAACAACAATTAGCAGGTAAGTCTAATTTTCACCTTCCTTATCGTCCCTCAAGTCCAGTCTCACACCTCTGGGTAGTGTACCTCTTCCAGCAGCTTGGAGACTGAGCATGTCATCTTTTTGATGACACCAATGTACTTGTGCAGCTGGCACCGCCTACCAGCCCCAGAATGCTCAGTCTCCAGGCAGCTGGAGAAGATAGTGAGCCAGGGTGCTGGACTCACTGAAGCGATATTCAAGGAGATAGGTTTAGTTTTTCTCTTTATTTCCCCTGTTAATGTGCAGGTTTCTTTGGGTTTCTTTTTCCTGCTTTTAAAAACAGACGAACCAGGGAGGAGACAGGGTTGAGGGGAGGATATTCTTTCTCCCCTCCCCTGCCCCCCTCTCCCCAAGATTTCACGGGAGAGTTGTGTGGAGGCCTTCCTCAGCCCAAGACCTCTGGTGGCTCCCGATCCCTTTATTGGGCGAGGAGCCGCCGTGGGGGCAGCCGTTCATTGACAGGAGTGAAAGCCGGCAGCCCCAAGTTGCCCCCCTCAGTGCTGAAGCCGTGAAGGAAGGCTGAGCGCAAGGGATAGAAAAGCCATGTGGCAGAGAGGCTACAAGGTAAAAGTGGCCGGGGGTGGGGGGGGGGGGGAAGAAGACAGCAGGAACCCCTAGCAACTGCTGGAACACGAGGCAGCCGTATGTTTGGGAGCCGGCTGCAGCGAGGGCAACACCCCCCCCCCCCCCCCCCCCCCCCCCCCCACCGCTGTTTAGACATGATTTCTTCTTCAGGCCTGCATGCATTTTAACCCCCTGCTGTGTTTTGGAGGCCAGGGAGAGCAGCCACCGGAAAATAAAACAGGATAGAACAGCTTCTTCCTAGGGGGCCATTTGCATTTTCCTTTCAATTTCAGTTTCTGTTAATTAGATTTCAGTGAACTGTGTGGGGTTTTTATTTTTAGTTCAGGTACTCTAGTGCTCCATGGCTGAGCCTGTGGAGTTGCACTGTGCTGGGGATCCTTCTACCTACCAAGTACAGATTGAGGGCGTTCCTGGGATGTATCCGCAACCCTTCCACCATGCTGGCCAAACTGCAGTGCATGGTATGTGATGGTATCAAGGGGGATGAACGCCACTGAACGCCACTTCATGCCACATCCTTAAACATCCCTTGTGTTATACAGCTCAAAAACTTATTCAGTGCACAGTGACCTGTGGCAAAAGCCTAACTAAATGTTTAACTTGTTGCTGGGCAGATGCTGTTGTGCTGGGTCAGGAGATGTGACAGTTTTGAAACATATTGACTTTTTTCCTGAGAAGGATCAGGCAAAGAAGTCGGAGACAAAAATAAATGAAAGAGAGCAGGAAAAAGTGCTGAGTAGCTGTGTCGTTTTGTTCTGTGAAACAGGAAGCACCTGCATACAAGAAATGCAAATAACTGGAAAGACAGTCAGTGGATAGGAGACAAATGAAATCCTTCTATCTGTCTGTCAGTGAGTAACCTGACATGATCATCTTTTGTCTCTTAGCCCAGTCTCTATCTTCTAAATTTGTGATACAGCTTGTAAGGGAAGCTGTCTCCGAGTAAACGTTTACGCTTTTATTATAAGTAATACTAATGGCTGTAAGGAGTAAAGTGTCAGTCTTATTGGATCAGTGCATGGTCCATCTCATATCTTTGAGGCAGAACATGGCAGTGCAGTCTAAAAATCCTCAAGATATGCGGGACCCGACGGAGTGGTCTCAGAGGCAGGCGTCTGCCTAGATTGCACGCAAGAGGCTAGGTCATTGGAGCAGGGCCTACAGGATGAGATGAGGCAGGAGAGTCCCTCCTGGGCACAAGAGACCCTGGATGCAGAGGGTGCTGTTACCTTTAATGGATTTGGCCCCTGGTCCTTGCGAGATGTCCAGACCATCCACCATTCAAGACCAGGGAGCAATAGAGCTCCCGTGGGAGTTCTCATCAGAGTGTCTTACTTTTGCATAAGGCATTTTGCTATGTCAACAGGGCATGGCAAGCGACTTCTCAGCCGCGGAACGCGGGACTAAGAGGGCGTCAAATGCAAAAGAGCACAAGCCAGGGGCAGTGGCGACTAAGTGGGCTAGAGGCTCAGGAGTGGCAGCAATCACCATTGTCAGAGGGGCTGATCAGTAAAACTTTGACACGGATCTAGATCTGCAGGAGGAGTTGGAAGAAGAAGAGATCCCAGAACAGGAGGATCAGGCCTGGATTGTTCGGGGGTTCTGCTGGAAGGAGCTGCTGGCGCTCATTTTGGAGTTCCTCAGGGTTCTGAATATGCCTGCTAAATTCCCAGCAGAGGAAGAGGCGCTGGAGGATCCGCTGCTCCAGGAAATTGCAGAAATTCTTCCCAGTACATAGAGTAGTATCACAGATGATCATGATCACAGATGAGTGAGATCTGCCAGAGGCTGGCCTTAAAGGGGTGCGATCCATGAGGCGCCTGTACCTGCTACCTGAGCAAGAACAAGAGGTCCTTCATTTGCCCAAAGTGGATACAGCAGTGTTGACAGTAGAAGAGACCTTGACTCGTCTCCTGCAGCTAAGAGCCGTGTAACCGGGTCCACGAGCCCTCTATCTGTGGTTGATATCCCATTTATTTCATGGTGTCCAAAAAGGAAGGCTCCTTTCGCTCGATTCTTGACATCAAGGGCATGAATCACTTGTCGCCGGTACCGCATTTCCACATGGAAACGCTGAGATCAGTAGTAGGTAGTGGTGGTAAGGAGCAGAGAGTTCTTGACACGGCCCGACCTCACGGAGGCACATCTGCACATTCCCATCCTTCTAGGACATCGGCTGTTTTTCCACTTGGTGGTGCCAAGGGACCATTTCCAGTTTTGAGCATTGCCCTTCAGTCTGGCAACTGGCCCTGTGCCTTCACCAAAGTCATGGTGCTGGTGGCAGCAGCTCCCCACAAGGACAGGGTTTTCGTCCACTTATGCCTAGACAATTGGCTGATCTTGGTGAAGTCCAGGGATGACAGCAAAAGAGCCAGAGTGTGGGTGGTGGAGTTCCTTCAAGGTCTCGGTTAGATGGTCAACCTGGCCAGCCTAGAAGCTATAGTATTTGGGAGCATGCTTCAATATCCTTGTGAGCAGGGTTTTCCTGCCGTATCACCGGGCACAGGCGCTACGGCAGTTCCTGAAGATGGCAAGACCTTGGCGTGGCATCTGCATGTTCTGGGGTCCATGGCGGCCACTCGAGCTATTCCTATGGGCAAGGGTATACATGTGAGCGCTGCAGAGGGCTCTGCTCTGGCAGTGGTCCCATCAGAGTCAACCCCTGTCCCAAGTACTCCCCTGCCTGCGGAGCAACAGGAGAACCCTCAGGTGGTGGCTACATCAAATCCCTGGTGTGAGTTCCACTGATGACCAATGCCAGTCTGTCAGGTTGGGGAGCACTTTGCGAAGGACATTTTTTTTTCAGGGACAGTGGAGTCAGTAGGAGGCCCTGTGGTCTATCAACAGGCTCGAGATGCGAGTGGTGACTCTGGCGCTAAAATGTTTTGAGCCAGGGTTCCAGGGTAAGGTGGTCAGAGTCCTCTTGGACAATGTGACCACGGTGGCTTACATCAACCGGCAAGAAGGCATGGGCAGTGCAGCCCTGGAGGAGGTGGCCCAAAGGCTGGTCGGATGGGCAGTGATGCCTCTCCAGGCGTTATCCGCAGCACACGTAGCAGGAGTCGACAATGACGGCAGACTACCTCAGTCGAGTGCGCATGGACCCCGTGTTCGAGCAGGTGGCCCACCAGTTATGGACCTAATGGCAATGTTCTAGTCGGAAAAGGCCTGCAGGTTTTTCAGCAGAAGGAGAGAAAGGATGTCCGAGGGCCTGGATGCTCTAATTCAGCTGTGGCCTGAAGAGGGTCTTCTAAGTGGTTTTTTTTTTTTCCCCTGTGGGTACTCATAGGCCAGGTAGTGCAAAGGATAGTCGCACCGGGGATTAGTAATTCTTGTGGTACCTGACTGGCTGAGGTGCCTGTGGTATGCTGACCTGTTTTGACCATGGCAGCTTCCGGTTTGGAAGGACCTCTTGATGCAGGGGCCGCTTCGCATGGCCCAGATGGATCAATTTTCACTTACAGCATAGTTCTGGAAAGGGCGAGGAGGATGAAAAGATATTTGGGCTCGGTGATGGTGACCTTGCTACAGGCCCGGAGGTCGTCTACAACCTAGCATACATCTGCATGTGACGCATCTTTGAATCGTGGTGCGGAGAAAGGCAGGCACACCCTTCCACTGCTTCAGTGCCAGACATTTTGGAGATCTTGCAGTCCGGTTTTGATAAGGGCCTAGCCGCCAGTTCCTTGAGAGTGCAACTGGTGGCGATTTCCTCATATTGTGGGAAAGTCCGCTGTGTGCCATTGGGTACACCTCCAGACGTGCTGAGATTTTTAAGGGCACGATGACCCGCCTTGGTGGGAAGTTGTACCACCTTGGGATCTGAATCTGGTGCTGACAGCGCTGTCTGGGGAACCCTTTGAGCTGTTAAGTCCAAGCTTCCCTGAAGGATTTGACTCTGAAAACGGTATTCCTAGCAGCGATTTGCTCGTCACGCAGGATTTCAGAGCTTCAGGCCCTGTTGTGCCAGGAGCTATGCCTTTCCTTCTCAAAGGAGAAAGTGATCCTGCGCCCGGTACCTTCATTATTGCCCAAGGTGGTGTTAGCATTTCATGTAAATTGGGTTGTCCTAACTGGCTCTGGCGAGTGCGGATGTGAGCCCTGCCACTCCGCAGCTGCGCCACCTGGATGTTAAGAGCCTTGCAAAGGTATGCAAAAAGGACATCGTCCTTTCAGAGATTGGACCGCAAAGGTGAAGCAGCAGCTGAGGCCTCCATTTCCAGATGGATCCGGCAGGCAATCGTGTCGATGTACATCTTCAAGGGTAAAGCAGTGCCAGCAGGGTTGCGGGCGCATTCCACGAGGGCTCAGGTAGCCTTGTGGGCAGAGTATAGTTTTTAGTTCTGCCAGTGGAGATGTGTAGAGCGGCAATGTGGTCATTGCTGCATACTTTAAGCATCTTCACCTGGATGTCCAGGCGGAGGGGGATGCTAGTTTCGGATCGGCAGTGCTTCAGGTGGTTGTGTGGCTCCCTCCCATTAGTTTAACTGCTCTGATACATCCCAGAGGTGTGGAACTGGACTAGAGGGACGATGAGGAAAGAGAAATTAGACTTACCTGTCAATTGTTGTTCCTTAAGGAACCCCAGTCTAGTCCCAGAACCCTCCCTGAGTGCTTTCTGTGATGATCTGTGCGCACCCCAGTCCTGAAGCTGGTTCCCTTGGTTTTATTTATTTTTATTTATTTACAGTCTCTTTTATACCGCGCTATTCAACATCAGTGCGGTTTATATGAAACAGAATGACTAGCACAGTGCAGCAAGCTGATCTGTGTTTACAAAGAATAGGTACTACAACTTGGATAAAACTGGGGGTAACTATTTACATCTAGGTGACACGTTATGTCGTGTCAAAAGTAATCGTAGTCATGGATGGCTTGCGGGGTATGTTGCTGTGGTTGTACTAGATGGGGAGGGGGCTATTGGAGCGCTGTCTTCCAGGTAGTATTTGAGGAGGAAGTGGTGCTTCAATGCCTTCCTAAACTGGGTTAGGTGAGGGATTGCCCGGATGCTGGGTGGTAGGGTGTTCCACCATTTGGGTGCATAGAATCTGAAAACCCTTTTTGCTGTTGCATGGGTGCATTGGGTTATTTCCTTCGGGATTACTAGTGTGTTGACTGCTGCAGATCTTCTGGACCTATTGGGGGGACATGGTTTTGGATAAACTCTGCTAGTGATGTGGAGGAGAGCCCATTGATGGCCTTGAAAGTCAGCAGTAGGGTTTTGAAAGCAAGTCTGCCAATGTATAGGGAGCCAGTGGAGGTGCTTCGGGATGGGTGTAACATGATCGCCCCTAGAAGCCCCGTGTAGGACTCTCGCCGTGGCATTCATCGTGAGTTGGAGCGGGTTCAGGGTGGATTGTTGGGAGCCCTTGTAGGATTGCATTAGTGTAATCAAAGTACGGTATAATCAATGCTTGATTGTCCGGAAGTCGTCCGGCTCTAGTAGGAAGCGTAAATGCCTGAGTGTTCGGATTTTGTGGTAAATTGCTCTTGCTATGTTGCTCATTTATTTTTATTTATTTATTTAACAATTCTTATATACCGCACTATTTGTTATCAGTGCGGTTTACATTTAACAAAGATTTTTCAGATCAGAGAAGACTGATTGAATTTACATTATAACAAGGAATAAAACTTGGAGAACATGGGGAAACTATTTACATATTGACATGTATCAGGATGGTTGAGGAATACATGAAACTATGTACACTTATGTGCACCTTCATGTACAGTCGTTGGTCTAACGTGACTCCAAGGTATCGGATTGTGGATTTGGTTTGTAGCTCTGCTTCCTTAACCTTTAAGTGGGGTGGCGGGATGAAGTTTTGGTTCCTCATAATGAAAAGGACCTCTGTTTTCTTGTGCTGTATTCATAGGTTTTGAGATTCGAGCCAGTTGGATACTGCGTCAAAGCAGTCTGTCAGTGGGGAGAGGTCCAGCTGCTCTGAGAATGGCATGTAGAGCAGTACATTATCTGCATATATCAAGCAATTGACATTGAATGATCGGATGAGGTTACAGATGGGCTGCATGCATATGTATATGTTGGTGGAGGAAGTGGCCAGGTGGAGCAGGGTGTAATCAGCATTTGGGGGGGTGGACCGGAAGAGCTTACGGTCACTTGCTCCCTGCTGGTTGGAGTTGCTCAGGTGCTCAACAGGTAGGCTGCCTCATCCTGGAGGGGGGAATGGGGTATCCTTCTCAGGGGATGGAGGGGGTACTAGTTTATTTAGGCATAGAAGTGTTTGTTGCATGTTTAACTACTATTTGTTGCTCCTGTGAGTCTTTGTCAATAGGTCTTGGGGCTGTTAGGTGGTGCCAGCTGCATAAGTACACTGGTGTTATCAAAAAGATGGCATGCTGGATCTCCAAGCTGCTGGAAGACGTACACTACCCAGAGGTGCGGGACTGGACTGGAGTTCCTCAAGGAACAATAATTAGGTAAGGCTAATTTCTCTACACCCAGCAAAGAGTAGTTCCTGTTCGGTAATCCAGTTTAGTCCTCCAACATCGGGTAGTGCCCCTCCTCCTGCAGCCGGGAGACTGGACCAATCAAATCTTCTGTAGTATATATGCAGCAGGAGCTCCCAGAAGTCTCCAGTGTGTCCAGTCTCCCTGCAGCTGGAGGACTTCTGTGCCCCTGCTGGGCACGCTAAGTGACAATTGAAGGAGCAACACTAGTTAGTTAGTTCTTTTGGGGTTTATTTCTGGTCCTTTATATTCTATTTCTTTTGCTAGGTAGCTGTATCTTTAAAAAAGAAAAAGACACAGGGGACTTTCTGGGGAAAGCCAGACCTGCCTTGGGCTCCTGCCTTTCTGCCTGGGAATCTCTGAAGCCTGGGTTGAGCTCTCCCCAAGGCTGTTCGGGGAAGAGCCATACCGGCTGCAACATTGCCTGTCACTTGGAGAAGTGGGCTGAGTTCCTTGCTGTTCCCAGAGCTGGTAGGAATTTTCCTTGTTTTAAGCTCTCTGTTCTTTGCTTGGGCAGAGGCTCTGTCGGCTCCCCTGGCTTCCAAATTGCACTTTTTCCTGCTTTTTTTCGCTTGCCCTGTATTAGAGGGTCGTTTTCTTTCTTTTCCATATTATTTGGGTACCTTTGTATTTTCGCGCCGTTTTTTACCGCGGGTGAAAAAGTGCGGCGGCCATTTTGGATTTCTAAAGTGTGCTTTTTAAGGGCACTTTTTAACACTTGCGCACGGGTTCCCCTGGTGTTTTTGGGGTTTCTTTTGCTGGCGATTTTGCTCAGGGCACCCCTAGGATTCTGGGGAGTATTTTGTTTACTGTAAAAAAAAAAAAAACAAAAAAACAAAAAAAAGGTTTTAAATTTAATACTGTGCTGAATTGAATAAGGTTAGTCCCCTTGGTGTGGGCTTCCCTGTTCCTGTTGCCTTATTTTTCCCTGAGAGCAGGTGGCCTGGGCATGGCTGCCAAACCTCGGTGTGTAATTTGTGGCTCCCGCAGAGGTACAATGACTGACTCTGGAATCTGTAAGAGCTGTGCTGCAGTTTCTTCAGAACTGGAGCTGCCTATTGAAGTTAAGGAACAGCATGTGCCCGGGGACCCTTCCCTTTCGGGGGACAGTGTCCCTTCACCGAGCATCCTTCCTTCTGGTCTGGGCCCGGCGTCTAATACGTCGGTCCCTGAGCTCCAGCAGGCGGCTATGGTAGCGTCGCCTATAGACTTTTCCCCGGATTTTGTTCTTCTCATGCATCAGGCCTTCCGCTTAAGCCGGTCTGGTCATTTGCCGGAGGCTTGGCCCGCCTCTCTCCCCCCAGCATCCGCGGGGGGGGTTCAGCGGTCTTCCCAACCCACGGTCAAGCGGCCCAGGTTGGGGGACCAGGATCAGGACGCCCTTTGCCTCCCGGATTCCGAGACTGAGGGGGATCCGGATATTGAGGCGGAGGAGTTAGAAGACGGAGAGCTTCCAGAACTGGAAGATCAGGCTCGCATCATTCGGGTGTTTCGAAGGGACGAGCTGGTACCTTTGGTCACGGAGTCTCTCCAAGCACTTAACCTCTCTGCGGTGCAGCCGCTGGAGGAGGAGGGTCTCGAGGATCCTCTCATTCAGGCGGTCAGGGATGCCCAGGTAGTTTTTCCTGTGCACCGAGTAGTTGAGCAGATGATCCATGCGGAATGGGAGCAACCGGAATCCGCTTTGAAAGGGATTCGGACCATGAATCGTCTTTACCCCTTGCAGACAAGGACAGGGACTTGTTTAAGTCTCCACGGGTGGATGCTGCCGTTTCGGCAGTGACTAAGAAAACCACCATCCCGGTTGAAGGGGCCGCGGCCCTGAGGGATGTTCAGGACAAAAAGGTTGATAATTTGTTGAAGCAAGCCTTCGAGACCAACGCCTTATCGTTACAAGCTTCTATTTGTGGGGTGTGGGTAGCTCGAGCTTGTTTGCGATGGTCGCAGCACCTGCGCTCGGGTCCGGTATGGACCAACAGGGGCTGTTGGACGTTACCCGCGTGGAGTCGGGATCGGCCTACTTGGCGGATCTGTGTTATGATTTAATACGCTCCCTAGCTAATAGCATGGCCTCCATGGTAGCGGCACGACGGTCCATCTGGTTGCGCAATTGGGCGGCCGACGGTTCTTCCAAGTCTCGCCTCAGTAAACTACCCTTTAAGGGCAGGTTGTTATTTGGTGAGGCTCTGGATAAGTTGGTGAAGGATCTCGGTGAGTCTAAGGGGGGTCGGCTTCCAGAGGATAAGCCTAAGCTTAATAGGTCGTCCACCTCAGCGCGCGGCCAGTTTCGGGATGCGCGCAGATTTCGTTCTTCCCGGCTGTGGACTTCGCAGCGCGGTCGTTTTGGAACCCGTCATCAAGGGTTTCGTGGTTTCAGAGGAGCGGGAAGGGGCTTCTTCTCCGGAGCCGCCTCTTCCTTTAATCGCAAGCCACAATGAAACGAGGCGGGCTCTAGAGGAAGACCCGGTCATCGGGGGTCGTTTTGCGCGACTTTCTTCCTTCTTGGGCCCAAATTACGTCAGATCGGTGGGTGCTGCAGATTATAGAAGAAGGTTATGCCCTAGAGTTTGCGCACCCACTTCTGGATTCGTTTGTTCTGTCTCCCAGCAAGGGAGCTCAAAAGGCGCGGGACATCCGCGTGACCCTGGATCGGCTTCTCTCTCTGGGGGCCGTGGTTCCGGTCCCGCCCTTGGAAAGAGGCGCAGGTCGCTACTCCATCTATTTTTGTGGTTCCCAAAAAGGGCGGTTCCCTTCGTCCGATCTTGGATCTCAAAGGCGTGAATCGCGCTCTCAGAGTACCGCACTTTCGCATGGAGACCCTGCGGTCAGTCATTGTAGCGGTGCGTCAAGGGGAATTTTTGACATCCTTCGATCTTAGAGGCCTATTTACACATTCCCATCCGGCCCTCCCATCAACGGTTTCTCCGCTTTGCGCTCCCGTGGGGCCATTTTCAATTCCGGGCCATGCCGTTCGGACTCGCCACGGCTCCCCGCACCTTCACAAAGGTAATGGTTGTAGTCGCGGCGGCGTTGCGCAAGGAGGGCATCCTGGTCCATCCATATCTCGACGACTGGTTGATTCGAGCGAAGTCCAGTCGGGAGTGTGTGCAAGTCACGAGCAGGGTGGTGGATCTCCTTCGGTCCCTCGGATGGGTGGTGAACGAATGCAAGAGTTGTCTGTCTCCGTCACAGGATCTCGAGTATCTGGGAGTCCGCTTCGACACAGCAAGGGGCTTGGTGTGCCTTCTGGAGCGACGCGTGCTGGCGTTGCGGGCTCTGGTCCGTCTCTTCCGGGGGATGCCAGCTCCGTCGGCGTGGTGGTACCTGCGGCTCCTCGGCACGATGGCGGCGACCTTGGAGGTGGTGCCTTGGGCGCGCTTCCACATGCGTCTGCTGCAGAGTGCTCTTCTGCGACGTTGGTCCAACCAGTTCGACTCGCTGAACAAGAGATTGCCTTGCCCAAAGACGGTTCGCCGATCCCTCCGGTGGTGGCTCTCCGCCGAGAACCTGTCGCGAGGGATTCCCTTGGAGCCTCCTCTGTGGGTTCCGTTCACGACGGATGCGAGCTTAACCGGCTGGGGGGCTCACTGCGAGTCCCGCTTTGCTCAGGGGGAATGGTCTCCCCTGGAGGCCTCTTGGTCGATCAACCCTCTCGAATTGCGGGCAGTCCGGCTAGCCCTGGTGGACCTGGAGACCCTGGTTCTCGGACGGCCGGTGAGAGTCCTGTCGGACAATGCGTCCACTGTAGCTTACATCAATCGCCAAGGGGGGACCGGCAGCGTGGCCCTGGAGGCAGAAGCGGCGGCCTTGTTCAACTGGGTGCAAACTCGCCTTCCAGCAATCTCGGCGGCTCACATTGCGGGCGTAGACCATGTCCAGGCCGATTTTCTCAGCAGAGTGCGGGTGGACCCCGGAGAATGGGAGCTAAACCCACAGGTTTACGCACAAATCGTCCGGCGGTGGGGTCCACCCATCATGGATCTCATGGCGACCTTTCAATCAGCCAAGACAGGGCGCTTCTTCAGCAGGCGAAGGGAGCGCATGTCCGAGGGGCTCGACGCTCTCATTCAGCCGTGGCCAACGTCCGGTCTTCTTTATGTCTTTCCTCCGTGGGCTCTGATCGGCCGGGTCGTACAACGTATCGAGAGCCACCGGGGTCACGTGTTACTGGTGGCCCCGGATTGGCCCCGGAGGCCCTGGTATGCCGATCTGGTCCAGTTGAGCGACGGCGTTCCTTGGCTCCTGCCCGCTCTACCGGATCTTCTTCTTCAGGGTCCCTTGCGGATGCCCCGAGTGGATCGATTCTCGCTTACGGTTTGGCCATTGAGAGGGCTCGGCTGAAAAGGAAGGGCTACTCCCCCGCGGTGATTTCTACCCTTCTGCGGGCGAGGAAAACGTCCACTTCTCTTACTTACGTTCGGATTTGGAGGATTTTTGAAGACTGGTGCTCCCGGCGGGGAGTCCGGGCGGCGACGGTTTCAGTGCCTGTCGTTTTAAGTTTTCTTCAGGATGGTTTCGATAAGGGCCCTTGCGGCTAGTTCCCTAAAAGTCCAGCTGGCGGCTATCTCGTGTTACCGCGGCAAGGTTTTGGGTCGTCTGCTCGGGGCTCATCCGGATGTACGCCGATTCCTTACGGCTGTTTTTCATTTGCGGCCCTCCCGCAGAGTTTTCGTTCCTCCTTGGGACTTGAATTTAGTTCTGAGGGCCCTGGTTCGTGAACCTTTTGAGCCCCTGCGCAGGGCGTCTCTGAAAGATCTCACGCTGAAGGCGGTTTTTCTTGTAGCCATCTGTTCGGCACGGCGCATTTCAGATCTGCATGCATTGTCCTGTCGAGAGCCTTTCTTGTCTTTTTCCGCGGATCGGATCGTTCTCCGTCCGGTTCCTTCCTTTCTGCCAAAGGTGGTGTCTCCCTTTCACATGAATCAGGCAGTGTTTCTTCCAGTGCTTTCTTCGCAATCTGTCGGGTCAACGGACAAAGGTCTTCTCCGGCTCGATGTGGGTCGTACGCTCCATCGTTATTTAAAGGTTACCGAGTCTTTTCGGAAATCTGACCGGCTTTTCGTGCTCTTCGGGGGTGCGCGTAAAGGGGAAGCGGCGGCTAAAGCCTCCATTGCTAGATGGCTCAAAGAGGCGATCGCGTCCGCGTATCTGTTGCAACAGCGGTCTGTTCCGGAGGGTCTGAGGGCTCATTCTACTAGGGCTCAGGCGACCTCTTGGGCGGAGTATAGCCTGGTTCCGCCGGCAGATATCTGTAGGGCGGCCACTTAGTGTCTACTGAAAGCATGCAGAGACGACCATCGCTTAGATGTGTCAGCGGCTCGGGATTCCTGTTTTGGTTCGGCGGTTCTGCGCGCCGGATGGCAAGGTCCCGCCCGGTCTTAACTGCTCTGTTACATCCCGATGTTGGAGGACTAAAACTGGATTACCGAACAGGAAATGGAAATTACACTAACCTGGTAATTGTAGTTCCTGGAGGGTCCAGTTTAGTCCTCCTTCCCTCCTGACTATCTGCTAATGTGGTGTGGCGCGCCTTTCCGAACGGTTGATATTAAGACGGTTCCTCTTGCCGTTCGGTCCCTCTGTGGCAGCTGCGTTTTTTGCAGAGGCTCTTCCCTGTCTCGGGGGTTCAGGCAGCTTCTGAACTTCTGGTGGGGAGTGGTGTTTTGATTCCTGAGGTGTCGTGCCGGCGCAATGCAGTGTTCTGACTTCCTCGTTTGGGGAGGGGGTTGGATATTCCTTGGGGGGGAACAAATTGTTCTTTAATTAGGTCATTTTGTATATTAATCTAATGTGTTGCTTCGTTAAGTATGCTTTGTTACTAGTACACTGGGGACTTCTGGGAGCTCCTGCTGCATATATACTACAGAAGATTTGATTGGTCCAGTCTCCCGGCTGCAGGAGGAGGGGCACTACCCGATGTTGGAGGACTAAACTGGACCCTCCAGGAACTACAATTACCAGGTTAGTGTAATTTCCATATAACATGAGGAGGAGGGATCTAGCTAAGCTTAAAGAATGGTCTAGAATTTGGTAGCTGAGATTTAATGCTAAAAATTGCAGGGTCATGCATTTGGTCTGCAAAAATCTAAGGGAGCGGTACAGTGTAGTGGGTGAAGTACTTCTGTCCACAGAAGAAGAGCAGGGCCTGGGCATGATTGTGTCTATCTTAAAGTAGCTAAACAGGTAGAAAAGGCGCCGGTGAGAGCCAGAAGGATGCTTGGGTACATAGGGAGAAGAATGGCCAGCAGAAAAAAGAAGGTGGTGGTGCCTCTGTGTAAGTCTCTGGTGCGACAACGTTTGGGGTGTTGTGTGCAGTTCTGGAGACTACGCCTTCAGAAGGATGTAAACGGGTTGGGGTTGGTGCACAGGATGGCTGCTAAAATGGTTGGTGGTCTTGGGTTATAAAGCATATGAGGAAAGACTTAAAGATCTTAATATGTGTGGGATAGAGGAGATATGATAGAGATGTTCAAATACCACTGTGGCATAAATGCACAGGAGAAAAGTAGCTTTCAATTGAAAGCAAGCTCTACTATGAGGGGGACATAGGATGAGGGTGAAAGGGGATAGACCTGGGAGTAATATGTGGAAATGTTTCTTTATGGAAAGAGTGCTAGATGCATGGAATAGTCTCCCAGTGGATGTGGTAGAGATGGGGATCATATCAGACTTCAAAAGCACAAAGGACAAACAGAAGCAGCTGTAAAGGTAAAAGGGGAACTACTGTAACTAATAGGGAAGGGCAGACTAGATAAGCCATGTGGTCTTATTCTGTCTTTATTTCTATGTTTCTATTGGCAGCAAAGACGTCTTAGTTCCTCCATTCTATCTGCTTGAACCTGCTTCCTCTGCTTTCATAGGTATTGCTGTAGCTATCTCCCTCCCATTTGTTTTGTACAATCCATATTGTACTTTGGCTCTTAGCAACTGTGTTAGTTTTCTGAATAGTTTTGTACTACTCGTGATGAATTTCATTTTGACTCCTTTTTAAAACTACAAAAGGATACCAGTCCATATGAACAATTACATCCATAAGAAACAATTACAGTGCCTTGCAAAAGTATTCATTCCCTGGATTTTGTCTGGTTCGCATTTCATACAACCTGGAATGAAGATGAAGGTTTATTTGGATGTTAGGTAATAGTCCTAACTGTATAGTCAAAATTGGTGAAGTGAAATGTCTATGAACTACCTTGTGTATATATATTTAAAAAAAAAAGTAAAAACTGAAAAGTTGAGTGCTTATGCATTCATCCCCTTTGCTATGAAACCCCTAAAAAAATATCTGGTCCAATCAATTAACCTCAGAAGTCACATAATTAGTCTATTAGGATCCACCTGTGTGCAATCAGTGGTAAACATGATACCTGTATAAATACCTGTTCTGAAAGGCCCCTGACTCTGCAACACCACTAAGCAAGCAATATGAAGACCAAGGAGCACTCCAGACAGGTCGGAGACAAAGTTGTGGAGATGTATAGATCAGGGTTGCATTATTAAAAAAAACAAAAAAATAAATAATCCCAAATTCTGAATATCCCATGGAGCACCATTAAATCCATTATAACAAAATAGAAAGAATATGGCACCACTACAGACCTGACTAGAGAAGGCCGCCCACCAAAACTCGCAGATGGGGCAAGGAAGGCATTAATCGGAGATGCTACAAAGACACCAAGGATAACGCTGAAGGAGCTGCAAAGATCCACAGCGAAGATGGGAATATCTGTTCATAGGACCACTTTAAGCCATACACTCCGCAGAGTGGAGCTTTATGGAAGAGTGGTCAGAAAAAAGCTGTTGCTAAAGAAAGAAATGAGCAAACTCCAAACGTGTGTGTTTTTTTTGTTTTTTTTTTTTAACAGCATGTGGAGGACTCCCCTCCCCCCCCCCCCCCCCCCCCCCCCCCCAACACACGGAAGAAGGTTCTCTGGTCAGATGAGATGAAAATTGAATTTTTTGACCATCATGGGAAATGGCATGTGTGGCGCAAAACTGATACTTCCCATCACCCCAAGAACACCATTCCCACAGTGAAACATGGTGGTGGCAGCATCATGCTGTGGGGATGTTTTTCATTGGCAGAGACAGGAAAACTGGTCAGGATTGAAGGAACGATGGATGGCACTAAATACAAGGCAATTCTTGAGGAAACCTGTTTTCAGCCTGTCAGAGATTTGAGACTGGGATGAAGGTTCACCTGCCAGCAGGACAATGACCCTAAACATACTGCTAAAGCTGGTTTAAAGGGAAACATTTAAATTTCTTGGAATGGCCTAGTCCAAAGCCCAGACCTCAATCCAATTGAGAATCTTTGGCATTACTTGAAGATTGCTACCAGCACAACTCATCTAACTTAAAGGAGTTGGAGCAGCTTTGCCTTAAAGAATGGATGACAATCCCAGTGGCTAGATGTGCTAAGCTAATGGAGACATACCCCAAGCTACTTGCAGCTGTAATTGCAGCAGTAGATGTAGGTGACTTTGGGAGGTGAATAAATATGTACATTCCTGGTTTCAGGGTTGGTTTTTTTTTTTTTTTGGTCTTATCCTTTTTATTGTGACACAAACCATAAATATTTTGCACATTCAAAGTCGTAGGTATGTTGTATATATCAAATGGTGTTAACCCCCAAAACTCCATTTAAATTCCAGGTGTAATGTGACAAAACAGGACAAACACAGAGGGGGTGAATACTTTGGCAATGCACTATGTTCTACAGTGCTTTCTTGAATTCAGATTTTATTTTATTTCTATTCTTTTATACCATTTTATCTATAAATCAAAGCGAGTTAGAGAACAAGTAACATGTAATATAACAATGGGGTCATAACATAAGATGTAAAAATTCTGATAGTTATCACCACCACCTCCACTGGAAGGCCGTTGAATGCATCTACCACGCTTTCTGTTGAGACATTTTGTCAGATTACTCCCCAGTTTGTCTCCTTTCACCTTTTATCTTGTGACCTGTTGTTCAGAGTTTCATTTCAACAGAAAGTGGGCTACTTCCTTTGCATTTATGTCAGGACGGTATTTAAATGCCTTTCCCCTCCCTACCTTATGGCAAAGACCACTGACCATTTTTAATAGCTTCTCTCTGGAGAGACTCCATCCTGTTTATGTCCTTTTGAAGATTGGTCTACAGAATTGTACACAATACTCCATATGAGGTCTCGTTAGAAGCTTATACAAAGGGTGCTATCAGCTCCTTGTTTCCTGCTATCTGTTCCTATCCTGTGCACTGAGGCATCCTGGCTTTTGCCGTCACCTTTTCTACACTTTTGGCCACTTTAAAATCATTCAATTTCCATATTGTCCTGCTAGACCAGTCCAGACAAGTAAGTTGCATTCCCCTACCAGCAGATTGGTGGAGCAAAGAAAAGCCCAAGTTTCAGTGACATCACTTCCATGCCTCTATATGCCTCAGCCACCAGAGGGCTCTTCAATATTTTTTTCTCCAGCAGATGGTGGATGGATTTTCTCCACTCTGAAGAAAATCTGAATTGAGAGGAAAAGTTTTGATTTAAATGCTCATTAACTACCATTTTGATGTTATCTCATTGAGAGTGAGGTGGGAGGTTTCACTAGACTGGTCTTTTCAGTAGCCATAGGAGGAGGGAAAATTGGTTCAGCTCCAAGCTCTGATCATAAGAGCCTGTTGAGCAGCCAGAAAAATGGAAGAATTTGGAAGATTTCTGCAGCCTCACATAACCTCAACCCCCCCGCCCCCGCTCTCTCCTAAAGATTGTAGAAGGCTTTCAAAGTAATCTGCCTGCCAGCCGCCTTTAAACGCACTACCCGCAAAGCAAAAGAAACCATTTCAGGATAGTAGAAATGAGCCCTGCAAGGATTTTTGCCTGTGGCTCTTGATGTGAGTACCAAGGCTTGACCTCGCCATTTGTCCTTGTTGGGGGCTCCAGATTCTGTCCGTCTAGGGTGCAATTTGGGGTGGACCACTGGTGTCCATTGGCATGGTGTGGGGGTTTCATGCCATTTTCTGCACGCATTATTAGCTTTTTTTACACTATTGTGCTCCTGGCAGTTGTGTGGCTGCAACATGCATTACTGTGCAAGTGCTGTTAACATGTGCCTTATGGCTGCCACAGCATGCACTACTATTGCACTTGCCTTAACTCATTGTGTCTTCTTCCAGGAAACATTGCTTGACCTGTGGCAAGTGAGATACGCCTTCTGAACTCTGTTCTTTTTGCATAGCAGCTTCTGAATCATCCTGGAGAGCTCGTTTCCCCCCTCTCAGCAAGAGGATACAGTTGGTCTGGCCTTGCATGCTCCAGGGCAGGAGGTGGCGGTTGGCACTGGGGGTTAGGATGACTAGCTGGCTAGCCGGCTTTAGGTTCCCGTGACCGTGCTGTTGATCAATCCTTTCTTCTAGAGGTTGGGCAGCGGCTATATCCTCTGTTGTTGGGGTTCATTTCTGAGAGCATAGCTTCCAGAATATGGATTGTACTCCCAAGAACTCTGTTCCTTTTGACTACAGGTCTGGTCTTTTGGTATGGAAACTCAGACCCTGCAGCCTCTGGGTGCCCCTGAGCGCATTTCTGGCAAAGGTTGCCTCCTGGAGATGTGGAGCAGCTGGGGTCTATCTTAGATTTGGTCTGTGACTTTTGGCTGTGCTGTGGATATTGAAGTCTGCTCGCTTCCACTTACGAAGAAGCTGCTGTTATCTGCTCCTTCTGGAAGGGGGAAATGGTGGCGTTAATTAGAAACATAGAAACATGATGACAGAAAAAGACCACATGGCCTATCTAGTCTGTCCTTCCATAACAACTACAACAGTCCACTTTTTACCTTTAGAGATCCTCTGTGTTGGTCCCATGCTTTTTTGAATTCAGTTACTGTCCTCATCTCTACCACCTCCACTGGGAGGACTATCCATGGATCCACTACTCTTTCCATAAAGAAATATTTCCGCATATCACTCCTGAATCTATCTCCCTTCACCCTCATCCCATGTCCCCTCGTAGCAGAACTTGCTTTCAATTGAAAGAGGCGCTCTCCCTGAACATTTATGCCACGGAGGTATTTAAACATCTCAATCATATCACCTTTATCCCGCCTTTCCTCTAAGGCAGGGGTCTCAAACACGCGGCCCGCGAGAGACCTTTGTGCGGCCCGCAATGCACAGGAAAAAAAAAAAAAAAACCCGGCTTCTGCTGCTGCTGTCCTGCGGCCCCTTCCCATCTGCCCGGCAATAGCAGCAATATCGCAAGTCCCGCGGGGTCCCCCCCCACCCGGCAGATCCTTTCCTGCTTGCCTGCCTGTCAGTTCTTCTCCGCTTCGGCTTTCAGAGCCGCGAAAGGAGAGATTCTCCCTCGCGACTCTGTTAAGCTCGCCGGGGCAGATGGGAAATTTCCCATAAGCCCCAGCGGGCTTAACAGAGTCACGAGGGAGAAGCTCTCCCTTCGCGGCTCTGAAAGCCGAAGCGGAGAAGAACTGACAGGCAGGCAAGCAGGAAAGGATCTGCCGGGTGGGGGGGACCCCGCGGGACTTGCGATATTGCTGCTACCGCCGCGGCAGCAGCTAGGCTTTTTTCTAAAGTTTAATTTTCCCGGGGGGGGGGAGGGAGTAGGACTTGATGTGGGCTGCTGGGGGGGGGAAGCAGGACTTGATGTGGGCTGCTGGGGGGGGGGGGGGGAGATGGAATTGTGGTGGGCTGGTGGGGGGGGGGGGAGCAGGACTTGATGTGGGCTGCTGGGGGGGGGGAGCAGGATTTGATGTGGCTGCTGGGGGGGGGAGCAGGACTTGATGTGGGCTGCTGGGGGGTAGGACTGGACACGGGGTGAGGGGGGGATAGTACTGAAAATGGGGTGATGGGGGTTAGGACTGGATGTGGTAAGATTTGGGGGCTCAGACTGAAAATGGGGTTATGGGGGGGCTAAGAATGAAGATGGGGCGATGGAAGGGTTAGGCCTGGAAGTGAGCTGTTGGAAATGTGCATCTTTAACGTCTGCACTTTATTTAATACAAGAGGAAATCAATGTATAGTTTTATTTCTACAGTGTTGTACATTCTAAGTTTGGCTTTTGGGGTTCCCAGTTTAATTGTCTTCCTGTTTCTAAATTGTGATTCCTTGTTTGATGATGGTGTATGTTCTGCATGTGTAACTGAGCTGAGGTATTCTGTTTATGTAATTCCTATTTGACATTGCCACTTGTTCTCTTTCCCGAGTAGGTCATGTATTGTTCTCTGAAATGTGTTGATTTAATATTTGCAGTGTTGCCTTTTGATAGTTAGGTAGGTATGGTGCTTTGTGAGTCCTGTAGTGCTGTTAGGACATGGCAGGTTTGCTATGGGTTCTAAATGAGCAGTGTTTCTAGTAGTTCCTAATGTGCCTGGCGGTTGGGCACTGGGTTATAGTAATGTAGAAATCTTTAAGTCTTTCTTTATCCATACACTCATTAAGAGGCATGTTTACTAACAGTTAGTGTATGGTAACATTATGCAAATATTTATGCAAATGATGCCTTTATGCAAATGATGACCTTATGCAAATGAGGCCTGCGTCTTGTGCGGCCCCCGGGTTACTCTACAAGTCCTCATTTGGCCCTCAAAGCAATTTGAGTTTGAGACCCCTGCTCTAAGGTGTACATATTAAGATCCTTAAGTCTGTCCTCATATGCTTTATAATGAAGCCCATTAATCATTTTAGTAGCAACCCTCTGCACCGACTCCATCCTGTTCACATCCTTTTGAAGGTGCGGTCTCCAGAATTGCACACCATACTCCAAATGAGGTCGTACCAAAGACTTATACAGAGGCATTATCACCTCCTTTTTTTCTGCTAGCCATTCCTCTCTGTATGCACCCAAGCATCCTTCTAGCTTTTGCCGTCGCCTTTTCTACCTGTTTAGTTACTTGAAGATCATCAGACACAACCACGCCTAGGTCCCGCTCTTCTTTAGTGGACAAAAGTACTTCACCTCCTATACTGTATTGCTCCCTTGGATTGCTGCAGCCCAAATGCATGACCTTACATTTTTTAACATTAAATCCCAGCTGCCAAATTCTAGACCATTCTTCAAGCTTAGCTAGATCCCTCCTCATGTTATCTACACCTTCCTGGGTGTCTACTCTATTGCAGATTTTGGTATCATCCGCAAAGAGGCAAACCTTACCCGACAGCCCTTCCGCTATATCACTAACAAAGATGTTAAAGAATCGGACCAAGGACAGATCCCTGGGGCACACCACTGGTAACATCCTTCTCCTCAGAGTGAGCTCCATTTACTTGTACTCTTTGTCGCCTCCCACCCAACCAATTTCTAACCCAAGCAGTAACTTTAGGGTCCATCCATAGGGTGCTCAGTTTGTTTATAAGTCGCCTGTGAGGAACAGTGTCAAAGGCTTTAAGGAAATCTAAATACACCACATCTAGAGCTCTCCCTCGGTCCAACTCCCTTGTCACCCAGTCAAAGAAATCAATCAGATTTGTCTGACAAGAACTGCCTCTGGTGAATCCATGCTGCCTCGGATCCTGTAATCCGCTGGACTCCAGAAACCTCACTCACTTTTCTCTTTCAGCAGCGTTTCCAATAATTTACTCACCACCAAAGTTAAACTAACCGGCCTGTAGTTTTCAACCACATCCTTACTTCCGCTTTTGTGTAAAGGCACCACATGAGCCTCTCTCCAGTCCTTTGGCACCACTCCCGACTCCAACGAGGCATTGAAAAGGTCAGTCAGTGGAGTTGCTAGAACGTCCCCAAGTTCCCTCAGTATTCTAGGGTGTATCCCATCCGGTCCCATCGCTTTGTCTACTTTAAGTTGAGCTAGTTTCTCACAAACACCACGGTCTTATCCACTTTGGACTTGGTTGATTTTCCAGACACAGAGCAAGGGCCAAAGATTCAGCCACTCCTGCAAGGAGTGCAAGATCCACTAAATTCTGCTTCTGGAGGTGATCAAGGTATCAGATTGGAGTGGGGTTCTCCTGACTCCTTGCCTAAGGGGCTAAGGGTGTATAAGCAGATGAACATTCCCAGAAATGAGTGTGTTGTGTGGTTTGATATTCCCAAGGTGGATATACAGGTCATGGTGGATCGGTCTTAAGATACTCTGGACTGAAGGATGGATTTGGCATTGAAGAAATGGTTTGCTGTGGCAGCTGCTGCTGCTTCTCAGTTGGTGGTCTGTGCAGGCCTGACATCTCGATCCTTGCTTCATTAGATTCAGTCTCTCTCGCCTGACGATACTACCCCTAGTAGAGGTAGCCTTTTCAAGTCTGCTGTGACCTTCCTTTCTGATGCCATGTATGACCTGGTAGGTCAAGTGGCCAGGGATAGTGCCCTGTTGACAGTGACATGGTGTTCGACTTGGCTCAGATACTGGGCAGCGGACACTTCCCAAAGTCTGGTTTGGCCACTTGGGCATTCTGGAGTAGCTAGTGAAGGACCTGGGTGAGACCTGGGGTCTGTGAAGCAGGTAGGAGCCCTTTGTTCTCAGCCTCTGTCTGCTCCCTGCAGATGCACTGATTGGACTCCTGGGTGTCTCGGGACGCCCATCGCTACTGATACGGAAGGTCTTCCCCCTCTGCTCCTGCATTTCAGGCTTGTTTCAGCCCTTTTGGGGAGCATGTGGGCCCAGGGACTCTGTCCCCTCCAGAAGAGGTCCCTCCCAGGCTGTGTGATGAAGGTTTGGGGGCCCTTTCTCTGGTTCCTCCGGGTGGGCACAGGCTTTGCCTCGTCTTGCCTGGGTCACCAGGGATTGCTGGGTACTATACACCATGCAGTAAGGATTTGTCCTGGAATGCCATGAGCTGATCCCACACATGCTTGTTTTCTCCTGTAGATCTGCGAACAAAAGGATGGCTCTTTGAATCTCCTTGGGCAAGTTGCTGTTTTCTGTTGGCAGTGGTTCCCGTTTCGCTGGACGATTGGGTGAAGGGCAGATACTCCATCTATTTTCTGAGGCCCAGTAGTCCCAGTGGGGAGTGATTAGCGCTTGGACTACAGTTTGGAAATTGCTGGGTTCCAGGAGAGGCCTGAGGTTCTGAATGGATCTAGTTTAAAGGATATAGTTGTAGCTGTTTTTATATGAGATGACATACTGAAGGACTTGTCAAAGATGAAAAGGATCAATCATTTTGGCCCACTCTGGTCCTCAAAGGGTTTCAGTATGCACTGGCGTGTCCTGCACTTCTGAATGGAATCTTTACGATTGGTGTTTCCAGCACAGTGTATTTTTCATATCCTGATCTGAGAGGATCAGCAGAAGTGTCTACGTTTTTTTCCTGTGCTTGTGTGTGTGTGTGTGTGTGTGTGTGTGTGTGTGTCTCTCACTCTCTCACTGTTTGCTACCCTCTCATTTTATTTAACCAGCTTTATATATACCACCTTATCCTTCAATCAAAGTGGACTCTCCACTACCCCAAGGATTTTCTCCACCGTCATGGTGTTGGCAACTGTGGCACTACAGCACCAAGAAATTTGTATGCACTCATTTCTTGGACGACTGACTCATCCAAGCCCAGAGGCGTCTCAGGCAGTGACCAAAGTGTGGTCCTTTTTGGGAAGCCTCGGCTGGGTGATCATTTAGGGAAAGAGCCAGTTGATGCCTTTCCAGTCCCTGGAGTTCCTGGAAGCCTGCTTCAATACTCAATTGGGCAGTGTCTTCTGCTAGAAGAGTGTCAAAAGGCTGTTGGATTGCCTGGTGCTTTTTGCAGCCGGTTCAGAGGCCTGGATTCTCTTTAGCTCCTCAGATTGATGGTGGTGACAACCAAAATGGTGCCATGGTCGCGTGACCATGCAGCCGCTCCAACCGTCCTTGCTGACTCTGTGGTCCCTGAGTGCTTAGGCTTTTAAGCTTCTGCTCCCGATGGTGAAGGCCAGCCTGCGGTGGTTGCAGCAGCTCTGATCTGAGGAAGGGCGTGCCACTGGATGATTTCTCCTGGATTCTTCTGATGACAGATGTCACTCTCCAGTTGGGGAGCCCATTGCCTTTGCCGTCCTTCTTACCAAAGGTATTTGCTTCCTTACACGTGAACCAGGTGGTTTGCCTGCCCTCTTTCTCTAAGGAGCAGTGTTGTTAAGGATCTTCGTCTTGTGGATGTCTGGAGGGTGCTTTTGTGGTGCCTGACTGTTAAGAATTCCTTTTTGGAAGTCAGACCATCTTTATGTGCTGTTTGCTGGCCCGTGCAAAAGTGATGTGGCGGCTAAGTCTGCCTTGGGATGCTGGATTAAGAAGGCTACTACCTCTGCACATCTGTCATAAAAAAAACAGCCAGTTCTGAAGGGTTTGCGCGCCCAGTTTATCTGAGCGCAAGCATCCTCAGGAACAGAACAGAGCTCAGAATCTCCTGCAGACATTTTGTCAGGTGGCAATATGGGCATTACCTTCCACTTTTTATCAAGCATTACCGTTTGGATGTCAGTATGTGGGCGGACACAGCCTTTGGCTTCAAGGTTTTGCGAGCTGTTGTGTCTTCCCGCCCATTGGTACGTCTCACTTGTCGATATGATATGGAAGGTGACGTTGTACTTACCAGATACACTCCTTTCTGTTTTTGAGTCCTTCTAGACTAGTCCAGGGCCCACCTCTGAAGCTGTTTTTCTCTGTGATTCTGAGGCGGTACCTTCGGGTCTGCTTTGATTTATTAGATCTGCAGGTCCATATTCTATGTATAGTATTTTATTTATGCTTTTCTGTACATAATTGAATTCTATTTGATCTTTGGGGCAGTTTCTCCAAATGGATTAATTTTGCATATACCGTGATGGTCGTGGACCTCACTTCTAAGCCAGGGCATGGGGGATATGATCTCTGTCTCTCAAACTTATTACTAAGGCTCGGCGTAGTACTTGCATCGTGCCAAAGAGAGCCTCCTGCTGGAGTTTGTAAGATGTAATGTGTATAGGTAGTTTGTCAAGATGTGCTTGGAAATTCTTCTTTTATCAAGTCTGTGGCACCCAACACGATGGGAAATATTTCTGTATCTTTCTGCCATGTTTTCTTTGACTACATTTCCTGGTATTTCAGGATCTTCTGCCTTTCCATGTGATTCAGAGTAGTCACTTGGAACTGACACCTCTCTTGTCAATGCCGTTCTGGTGGTTTTCTTCTTAACCACTATTTCCAGCTTCTTCGCAACCGGCCTTGTTATCGGTCTGAAAGGGAGTATCCCAGGTGGCCATAACCTCCTCATTCTCTGTAATTCTTATGATCATAATTCCAGTGCTTTTCGGGCACAGTGATGTTTGTAGTGCTTACAGAGTTTCCACTGGATGAGGCATACTGCTTTATAATGTCTTTCTGTATAGAAAACTTTCTGCAATCAGAACTTCACAACCAGCTATGAGGTGAGTCACCATTTCCAGGTCTTTTTTACAGAATCAACATATGTCTGTGCCAGCTTTTCAATGCTTGCTGTATACCATTTTGTCTGTAAGCTGCTGGTCCTGGGCTGCAACTATGAACCTCTCAACCTCTCAACCTTCGGTTTCAGTTCACCTCTCCTTAATCATGCATGTCTGTTCTTGATCAACAAAGGGTTCCTGGAGTAGCACACTGTATTTCCCACTGTATTTGTGCATCTGCCACTTGTTGTTCGTTGTTTGATCTAATTCCTTGAAGAGTGTGGGATTTGTTTTGTTTTTTCCCTCGTTTTGCAAATTTTATTACTGCCTTCCCTGTGCATGCTTGTGGATTTTCTCATTCCTTCTATTTATTTATTTATTTATTTTATTTCAGTTTTTTATATACCGCACTATTTATAATCAGCGCGGTTTACAGATGAACACAAAGACCAGAACAGGCTGTTCGGTATTACATATAACAGGAGTATAAACTTGGATAACATGGGAGAACTATATACATAGAATAAATATTCAATTAGTTCGATAGCATGAAAAAACTATTTACATAAAATAGCAGTAGTGTAAGGGTCAGGAGGAGATTGTGGTTAAGTTTATGGTAAGACTATTCTTTTGAAATTTATGTAGGGTAAAATTTGATAAATAGGTTAAATTTTAGGGCTCTTCTCTGAACCTGGGTTAAATCGGTTAAAGCACGTATGTCAGGTGGTAGGGAGTTCCAGAGTTTTGGGGCACAAAACATGAAGGCTCTACTCGCTGTTGATCGGCTGCAAGTTGTTATGGCCTTTAGCATTGTTAGAGTGTTTAGTGATGATTGTCTTCTGAATCTTATTGGTGGTACAGTTTGTATGAGTTCAGTTAGTGAATTGGCTGACAAGCCATGGATGGCCTTGTACGTGAGAATCAGCGTTTTGAATATTAGCCTGGCTTGTATTGGGAGCCAGTGAAGCTGCTTGAGGATTGGTGTCACATGATCATTCCTGGACGCTCCTTGTAGAACCCTTGCAGCAGAATTCATAGGAAGTTGTAGAGAACTTAGGGTGGATTGTGGGAGACCTTGTAGAATTGAATTGGCGAAATCAAAATGCGGCAAGATGAGTGCTTGGAAGATGGTTCTGAAATCCTCTGGGTCCAGTAATGAGCGTAAATGCCTAAGTGTGCGTATCTTGAAGTATACAGCTCTTACTATATTGTCTACGTGTGATTTCATATCTAGTCGGTGGTCCAGCGTGACTCCGATATCTTATTGTTTCTTTGGTGGATAGATCAGCTCCCTTAACACTTATATGTGATGGTGGAATGAAGTTGGGGTCTCTTGTAACAAAGAGAACCTCAGTTTTCTTGTGCTGGATGCGGAGGTTTTGTGAGAGAAGCCACTCTGAGACTGCATCAAAGCACTTTATTATGGGCAGTAAATCCATTTGTATTGTGGAAAAAGGTAAATAAAGTAGGATGTCATCTGCGTATATCATACATTCAACATTGAATGATCTGATGATATTGCAGATAGGCTGCATGTATATGTTAAACATGAGAGATGAACCTTGTGGGACGCCTTGTTTCTGATGGAAGAGATTTGATTCTCCTGTTGCAGTTTTTATATATTGCATTCTGGTGTTCAGGTAAGATTTACACCATTCAAGTGCTGAACTACTGATGCCTTTTTCCTTCAGCCGTTTAATGAGTATATCATGATTTACCGAATCAAATGCAGCTGCTATATCTAAGAAGATTAGCACAACGCCTTGACGGATGTTGTCTATACTGGCGAGTATGTTATTGAAGAGGGTGGTGATAAGTGTTTCGACGCCATGATATTCTCTGAAGCCATGTTGAAAATAGTCAAGAGGGGCTGCGGAATCTATGTGGTCTTGAATTTGACGTTGTACCTCTTTCTCAAAGATTTTTGCTAGGAGGGGAATGCTGGCAATAGGTCTGTAAGAGTCAGCCTTTTTTGGGTCTAGTTTGGGGTTTTGTTTTTAGCAGTGGTCTAATGGATGTGAGCTTTAGAGCAGATGGGAAGGAGCCGGTTGTAAATGAAAGGTTCATGATTCTTGCAATGAACGGGCTAAATGTACTTCGCAGGTCCTTTATCCAGAAGGCTGAGCAGGGATCGGTTTGAGCGGTGGTGGTATTGAGTGAGGTGATTATGTCTTCAATACATTTAGCTGAAGGAGTGATAAGTGTAGACAAGGAGTTTTGGCAGGTTGTTTCTTGTACATCTGTTTTCAGTAGCTCATCCGTCTGTATAAGTTTAGATTGCAAGTAATCAGCAAAATCTTGAGGGTGGATCTCCTCCTTTTGTTCTGAGGATGGTTCCTTTGATAGTGATTTTAACAGGTTGAAAAGATCACGAGGTTTGTTCAATGATCTTTTAAGCGTATCAGTGTGATATTGCTTCTTCTTCTTGGTTTTTGATTGCTTCGCGGTGAGCTGCTAAGTAGAGATTGTAGATTGTGTGGTCATCACTGGCCAGTGTTCGTCTCCAGCGTTTTTCGAGTCTCCTTAAATGCATAAGTGAAGACCGCAGCTCAGGAGAGAACCATGGTGCGGAGTTTCTTTTCTTTGATATGTTTTTCTTGTGTGGTAAATGAGAAATGGACTTGAGGTTGTTGTTCCAGGCTTCAATTGACTCGTCAACGTTGAGCGTTGTATTGTTGAGGAGTGGTTGAGTATTTGTCAGTATAAAATCCTTGTTGAAGGGCCGAAAGCTGCTTGTTGGGGCTCTTGGTGTGTTAAGGTTTTTGTAGTTTATGGGATGAGTGTTACCCAAGGGAATTTGTAGGTTTATGAGTTTGTGGTCTGACCAAGGTACATCTGTGATAGACTTTATAATGTTGCTGCTTTGTGCAGGAGCAGATTGTGGAGCGAATACCATATCAAGAATGTTTCCTTTGTTATGTGTGGGTTCCATGATTAATTGTTGATACCCAAGATTTTCAATGGCATTGAGGAGTGAAGAGGACTGATGTTGCTGCAGAGAAGGGAGATTGAGATCTCCCATTATCCAATTAGGAGTGTTGAGATTAGTGGTATTGGCAGCTAAGTCAAGAATGGTGGGAAGGTCATTCGTAGAGCTTGAGGGAGCTCTGTAAACCAGGTTTATGGAGCATTGCTTGTTAGCTATGGTGATTATATCCAGATTGTTTGAGCTGTAGGAGTTAGTCGTATTGAAAAGGAGTTCAGACTTGGTGAGAATGAGTGATCCTCCTCCTTTCTTGTTTTCTCTGTGTGTTGTATGTATAGAGAAATTTGGTGGAGTGAGTTGGTTAATGAGGACATTATCTTCTTTTGATAGCCAAGTTTCAGTGATCAAAAGTGCATCAAGATTGTGATGGGTAACTAAATCTTGGATTACAGGCCACTTTTTCCGAATAGAGCGGGCATTTATGAGGGCACATTTTAAGCTTTGGGAAGTTGGGGAACCTTGTTGCTTGGGGTTACTGGTTTGTTGTATCGCAATGTGGATCAAGTGGGAGTGCCGTATGCGAGCTTCCTTAGCTGGATAATGGTGAGAGTTGCTTGACCATTTTTTTCCGTGGTTTTTGTGGATAGGGATGTGATTGATGGAGGGAGAGTATGCCGAGGAGATACCGAGCCAATCTGTGAGAAGATAAAAACTAAGAAGAGTGATGAGGTGAAGAGACATTTTGGATCCTTATTGAGGAAGTTTCTAGGCTTGTGTGTCTGATTACTAGTTGTGGTGAGAATTGGTGCGGGCTGTATAGGGGTCACAATGGCTAAAAAGTTATGGCACAATACAGGCAATTCTAGTCGTCGAACACTCATCCAAATTTGATGATGGAGACAGATTCTGGATGTTTGCTCTCATATTTCAGCACTTTGTGTATTTGAATCAGAGGGTGCAATTAAATAGGCCTGGAGGCCTTTGATTACACATACAGAGCTACTATCAATCTGAGTCCTAGCCCTTCTTCAGCTCTAGGGATGTACAGTTTTTTGTCATATATTGATTCTTCTAAATCACTTCATGGGCATGGAGGAGGTTTTTTGTTTGCACATCCAGTTTTTCAAGATCTTTAAGAGGCCAGTCCACAACCCCAAAGCTGTATGAAAGTACAGGAATTGCCAGCTGATTGATGACTTGTATATTCAGTGATATTAAAGCACTTTTCAATAACGATTTTAATCTCCTGTAGTATTCTTTATTGATCTCTTCTCCCAGTAATTTTGACTTGTCATTCCTTCCTCAACTCAGATACTTATATACGCCTTTCTGTTCAAGGTCCTTGATGTGTCAGCCTTTAGCCAGAAAGATGTTTTCTGTTTTGCTCAATTTTCCTCAAAAAAAAAAAAAATAGTTGCCTTTGTGTGAAGCTTGTAAATAAAGTGGTCAACTATTGAACGATGTATATCTCCACAAAACAACTCTAGTATGTTCAATGGAACATAAGGGAATCTCCCCGCAGGTTAATTTTCTTCTTTTTCAACAATGTGTCAGTCTTCTCAACTTCTGTTGGGAGGTCTCAGACTTATAGTGGCACTAATTCATTAGACTGTTCGTCCGTATAAAATTTTGTGCCCAATTGCATCAATGACCTCCACGCAGACCAGACTGGAGCTCATAAGTGTAGTTATTATCACTTAACATGTATCTTTCTCTATATTAAATGTTAGATAAACAATATTTGTATCTCCAAAACTAATACTTAAGGCTCCCAATCTTGATGACGCTTGCTAATGATCCCTTTCAACGCTCTCCCCCAGCGCCTCTGTAGCGTTTCTCCTAATAGGGTTCTTCAGGGGATCAGTTTAAACCTGTATTCAGACAATACAAAGCAAATGGTCATTCCCAAACAATACAACCTTCCCTCTAATTCTTCTAAAAACTCTAAAATTTTACAGAGCCATAGTCATTAATTACTCGCATAGATGCCGCCCACGTCCCTAGCTGGATATCTGTGTGAAGCTTGCCATGTTCTCCCATATGCTTTGGGCCGAATCCTAAAGAGTCCTCTGATAGCTGAGGCGGAGAGAGGCATGGAAGTGATGTCATTGAAACCTGGGTTTTTCATTGGTGGTTTGTTTCCACCAATCTGCTGGTAGAAGAACCCAACCCACTTGTCTGGACTGGTCTAGCAGGACTCGAGGAAAGGATATTCCGGCCAATGCAGAAAACTGGAGTGGCCCTTAAGCCCAGATAACGCCACTTTTAAGCATACATACTGCCACCACCAAATGCAGAAGAGAGACGGATGCACACATAAACAGCAAAGGAAAAACTAGCGCGCAGCCCCAAGAGTACTTACTTTTATTTAAATTAGAGGCAAATGAGCTGCACATAATAAAATGGCATGCAAATATTGCCTGCACATGATGTAGAGGATTTTGCAACCAGCCTTAGCACCAATATCTCTGCACCTGGTCTTGAGGTGGCTTAAACATCTAGCCTGGATCATCTGAGGGGAAATGTCAAAGATGATCCAGACATCAGGGAAAGCCCCCAATGCCATCAAAATACTGTTGGGAGCACCAGTGAATCCCTGGTGGCCCAGCGACCCTGCATTCCTCCCCCCCCCCCCTCCCTGCTCAACCAAAAACAACCCTAATGGCTCAGCGGCCTGCATCCTCATCCCAGTACTTTTACAAATGAGCAGGAGTGCTGCCCAAACGCTCCTGCTCTTGTGTTGCCATCTTGACACATGGCGACACCTGGCCCCACATGGTGCATCCTGGGATGCACACGCAGGGTCAGACTGCCATATAAAGGTAGTGTCTACTTTATATGTCAATCTGACCCTGCATGGTACATCTAGGCACTGCCATCTGTCAAGATGGCAGAGCGGGAGCATGTGGGCAGCTCTTCTGCACATTTATAAAAGTACCAGGGAAGTGGGGGGTTTTGGGGCTACTGGACCTCCAGGGATTATTTTTGGTTGGGCAGGAGGGGCAGATCATGGCCACTCTGACACTAGGGATTTGCTTTCTGTTGTGAGCACCGGCCCCCAGACAGTATTTTGTTGGCATTGGGGGCTTTTCCCGATGCCTGGATCATCTGAGGGGAGTTTGCCATTTCCTCTCATATGATCCAGGCATCAGGGAAAGCCCCTGATGACATCAAAATACTGTCGGGGCTCATGCAAATTAGTCACGAGGTGCCTCTGTTTTTCTGGAAGAACATACCAAACTTGTGCCAACTTCTATGTGCATGTTTTTGGCTTGTTTCACAGTATAATGCTGCCATTTGTGCAGAGTTTTTAATGCGTGGCTAATTTGCACATGAGCCTTCTGCATGCCGGCGTTAGTTGTGCGCTATCGGTGCACTGCAAATGTAAAAAGTTGATAGTGCAGGCTTTCTGCATCGGCCTGATTAAATGGTAAGTAGAATTTATTTAAGCAGTTTTTCTATACCGCCCCTTCCAGAGATCAGGGATGGTTTACAATAAACAAAACCAGTTACTGAGAGCATTATTACAAACGGCGAAACCATTTAACTATGTGTAAAGTAGCTTCCAGTATCAGGCAAATTAGTAGGTGATGGACATAAACTATATACATGTATATACAGATAGCGGATAGGAATGTGTGTACTCGTATACTTCTGGGGTCTGGCAGAGAGTTCCATAGTGCAGGTGCAATGTAGGTAAAGGCTCTGTTGCTGGTTATTTGTTTTGTCATATGGAATGATGATGAGGTTTTGGTACTAGAATCTGCTCCTAGAATCTGTTTGTGTATTCTTAATGTAAGGAAGGAGGAGATGTTGAGTAGTTTGAAAGTGGTGATTGTGTTGTATTTTATCCTATTCGCTATCGGGAGCCAGTGGAGGTTATTAAGAATAGGAGTGATATGATCTGTTAGGCATGCTTTGGATATAATTCTGGCGGTCACGTTTTGAGCTATTGAAGGGTGTAAAGGATCTTTTTGGGCAGTTCTGTAACAAACTGTTACAGTAGTCCCAGTGGGGAGTGATTAGCACTTGGACTACAGTTTGGAAATTGCTGGGTTCCAAGAGAAGCCTGAGGTTCTGAATGGATCTAGTTTAAAGAATATAGTTCTAGCTGTGTTTATATGAGATGACATACTGAAGGACTTGTCAAAGATGATTCCCAGGTATTTCACCTTCTGTTTTACTGGGAGGTGTTGGGGAAAATAAGTATCTATCTATATATGTATAAGCATATCTATTTGTAATCACTGTATAAGCCTTGTATACAGAGAGCTCAATTTCTTGCTGCGTAGCTGGATCTCAAGGGAAATAGGATAGTTAGAAAAATACCTAGCTAGAAAGGAATGTGGTGTTCTCTATAAACCTGAGGATGAGACTGGTACCTTTTGGTACGGTTTTTGATAGACAGTGCTAGGCTTGGCACTAGGCTGTTGGGTGGATTTATGACGTATTCATATGTTTGTAACTCTATAAAAGTAAGACTGCACTGTTACTATTTGGAATAAACAGGCACACTTTCCCACTTTGTGTTTGGTGTGTTTTATTCCCCTGGAGTCCAGCCAACTGGAGCAGAATACTGCAGATGAGGGTTGGAGGCTTCACGGGCCTGGAGTGACCCACAAGGGACTGTCAATCAAGCCCCCTTTCAGGAGGGTGGTGTTGTGTATGTTGAGGGGGTAAAGTATTGATTCCTTGTTGCAAACAGAATTTCAGTTTTTTTTAAAGTTAATATGGAGGAGGTTTTCGCCAAGCCAGGATTCAGCTTCAAAGATGCAGTCAATGCTATGGTAGGTGGGGGGTTTTATATCTACTGGGGCATATAACATAATATCGGCATATATGTGGTATTTTTTTTGTTGTGTTTTTTTTGAAGATTGTGCAAATTGGTTGGAGGTAGAGGTTGAAAAGGAGGGCGTATAATGTTGAGCCTTTTGGGGGGGGGGGGGGGGTTCCCTGTACTTGAGGGAATGTCGTGGAGGATTCTTGGTTAATCTTTACATTTTAGTGTCGGTTGGTAATGTGCGATTTTGAACCATTGTAGGGCAGTTCCAGCTATTCCTAATTGGACTAGTCTTGCCAGGAGAATATTATGATCTACATTGTCAAAGGCTGAGGCAATGTCTAGCAAGACAACTATGAAGACCTGATTAGTATTATCCATACCACAGATGAGGGAGTCAAATAAGACTATGAGCAAGGTTTCAACTCCATGGTATGGGCAGAATCCTTATTGGTGTTTGTCAAGAGGTGAGTTTGTTAATGAAGTCCTGTAGTTGTATTTGAACTATTTTTTTCAATGATTTTTTGCTAAGAAGAGGATACTTGCAATTGGCCTATAAGAGGTGGGGATCATCTCTATTTAGGGTTCTATTCTTGAGTATGGGGGTGAATGGTGGAAAGTTTGCGATCATTTGGCATTGTCCCTTGGAGAAGGGATTGATTTAACCATAGATTATGAAGGGGGCTAACTCAGTTTTAGATGCTTTTATCCATGCTATGGGACACAGATCCAGGTGTGAAGTGGTGGTGGTAATTTTAGCGATAATTTCAAGTGACTGTTTTCCTTGATAGGGTGAAAAGTGTTGAGATACTGGTTGTAGGTTTTTTTTTTACTTTAGTGGCAAAATGGTTGGCAAGGATTTGCGGGTTAATGGAAGTTTTGGGCGCCTCGTTTTGATGGGTTTTAGTTAAGGATTTAACAATTTCAAAAAGTTCTTTAGGGCAATTTAATGGCTTTATTTAGAATGTTAGTGTGGTGGTTCCTCTTTGCAATGTGTATGGCTTCTTTGCGTGTTCAGAGCTGCTGTGTATAGGGCTTTGAGATCTGGGGATTTTTTTGGTCCTCCATCTTTTCTCGAGCTTACGGAGCTTCTTTTTAAGGGTGCGTATTTCATGTGTACCATTTTTATGAAGGGTCTGCAGCAGATTTTCTTGCAGGTGCTTGTGAATATAGCTGCTTTATTGATTGTGGTGTGCCAGTTCTTTACTGACTCATCTAGATCATGTGTTGGAGAAGTGAGCTGTGGAATTGTTATCCAAGAAAGCTTCTTTGTCAAAGCGTCTGAAGAGAGGACTTTGTTACACTTTGTTAAGGGGCTTTTGAGTGGTAAGTGGGATTGGGAGGTCTAACTTTAGAATGTAGTGATTTGACCAAGGTACCTCGGTTGCGCTAGATGGGGAATATTTGAGATATTCGGTGAGAGATTTTGGGAGGAATATCAAGTCTAGAGTAGTACCCTTGTCATGGGTGGGGTTGTTCATTGTTTGCTGGAAGCCCAAGTCCTCCATGAATTCGAGAGATGCTGTAGACTTGTGGAGTGGGAGTGAGGTTACGTTAAAGTCTCCGAGGATGATATGGGGTTTCTTCGTGAGGGATGTGCATGCTGATTCTAAGATTGTTATAAGGTTAATGTGGTGGTTGGTGGGTGGTCTATACAGGAGGCATATTGCTAGGTTTTTATTTTCGATTTTAAGTCTGTCTAACCCATCACAATTGTTACAGACACTGGCAGATGCATTTATCTGTTTTGATTAATATAAGGACTCCACCACCTCTTTTGAAATCTCTAGGGCAGTTAAACTGTATCCATTTGTGTTTAGCTGATTTGAGGATGGTATCATGTTCCTTGAGCCATGTTTCAGTGATACAAAGTATATCTGGTGATTCATCTATAAGGAAATCATGGATTAATGGGATTTTATTCCTTACAGATCTTGTGTTCATTAGTATGCATTCTAAAGGGTTAGTAGGTTCTGTCTGATTTGGGGGTTTGGTATTGGAGCTGGGGCTGATGTATTATTAGTCTTTGGTGTGATCTGTATTTATGGTGGTGGCTATCTCTGGAGTATCTATGGTTATGTATGTGGTAAATTTGGTTATTGTTAGGGTGGTAATGAATGATGGGGATGGGGTGGTATGGGAAGGGGTCTTGGTGGGTCAGGAGGGCATTAGATAATGCCGTGAAGAGCAGAAGGATGTGTAGAGCATGAGTTAAAGCAAATTTTAATTCCCATCTTTGCAATCGGGGGTTGTGGAACTTGAAGGGTTAATGCGAATTCAAGGAGGTAATGTAGTGGAATGGGTGCTTAGAGGGAGAAGTGAGGGGACTGGTATGGTGTCTTGCTGGTTAGCAGTATGTGTGTGCAGAGTGAGGGGTACCAATGTCAGTACTCCAAGAGGTTAGGCTTATATTATTGATGGTAGCTGAGGAATGAAATAGTTCAAGGTACAATAGGGTGCACAGTAATTAGCAGCATGGGGCAAAAAGGGCACAATATAATAGCAATGCAATGTGTGCCTTCGAGTCAGTCCTGACTCCTGGCGACCCAGAAGCTCCTGGGTTTTCTTGGCAGTGATAGCAGCACATTGCAATAATGCGAACAGTATAATAGTGCGGTACAATAAGGGGAACAGTATCAAGTAGCACAGGATACTACAATGCAAGGGGAACAGTACCAAGAATCATGTGGCGCTCGAGTTAGCTAGCAAAGTAGCGGCAAATGAATTGCGGTGGTGATGAACCAAAGTTTTTTATTATAACAGTGGAGCACTAGCCATGTGGTCACAATTAACCAGCGGAAAGGTATTAGTTAACACAATCAGTGGGAGTGAGGTAGCTAAAGTACAAGTTAGGATTAGCTGTGTTTCAAGGCACAAGATACATTTATGGTCAGAAAGGCTGAACGATGGAATCTTTAAACAATGCTGCAGCGAGGCCAAAAGATACATTCACGGTCAGAAGGCTGAATGAAGAATGTCACTATGCTCACCCCCAGGTTCCGCTCTTCTATCATGCATTGAAGTAGTTCAGCCCCATACTGTACTGCTCCCTTGGGTTTCTGTAGCACAAATGTTAATTGGAGTTCCTTTTCCCTTTTAGAATTTTATATTTTTATTGTAAACCACTATGTTACGAAGAGCAGTATATCATGTTTTTGATAATTGCAAGGTCATGTATTAAAGGTAAAGTCTGAGCTGCCAACTTCTTAACAATTCTTCAAGCTTTGCTAGATCTTTGTTAGCCACAGCTTCCAGTTGTCTGCTCTGTTGCAGATTTTGGTTTAGTCTTTTTGTTATGAAGAACAAATGGATTATCTGCAGAGGGCTAAGGCTCATTTAGTCTACCTGTTCTTTCTGCCATGTTTCTATAAGCCCTATCGATCGCATATTTTCTTGACTTTTAACATAATAACAAGCATCTTACATAAACTTAGTCATTTGAAAATATGTCTTGAGCCATATTAATTTGGTACATCTTTACCTTTTTTAGATGTGTTTACTGTTAAGAAGTGCCACTTTATACCCTGGCAATCCATCTGTCTGGGGGCATCTCAACTGAAATGCCAGCTTTAATAAATTTCATCTAAATCTATTTATAGAAAATCCTGCCAGCACATGCTGAAAAACAGAGCAAGTGATAGCATGGATATTATGAAGAAGGTGTCTGGACCATGGATGTCTGATACCTTCTGTTCACATATTCTCTGATCTTGTGCCTTGCTGCACCTCAGGGACTTCTGTGTCGGTGGTGGAGGCCTATGTGTACACATACTCAATCCCCACACTTACTTAGTCTGCTGCTGGAGCAGAAGGGGTAGAGGGTAGGAGTGTCAGATATTGCACATATGGGGGTGTGTGGAAGGGTCGAGCGAGTATCTGCTATAAGATGTGTAATCTGATGTAATAAAGTAGAGGCAGAAGAGATGGGGGGGGGGAAAGTAGTTACAGTGGTGTGCAAAAGTCTAGAATCACTTGTGAGTTTTGCGTTTTTCATACTTCTAACGTGTGTTTTTTTTAATTTTGCGTTAGCCCAGCATATTCATCTTTCTACCACGTTAAAAGGGATATGTTTGGCTATTAGAGTTGACTTTTTTGCATTCCTTGCTTCCAATTTAAATACTTTACAGACGCTGGGAGATAGCTACTGCGATTTTTGGGGATCCTGTGTCAAAACTGGATCGAGATTATCTAATATTCACACGTTATTTCTGACCAGTCAAGAAGCTGGTTTCACTAACCAATCACAATGCAGATATCTAGCCAACAGTGCAGCTATAAAAACAGTGGAATTTTTGAATTTCATACGCTTTCTGGATCGACCATGAAGATGACTGGGACCCTGAAGTTGGAGGAGCGTGTTTGTGTGTCCTTTTATGAGTGAGGAAGGATTTTCAAGCCATCAGATAGCCAGGAAAGTTGGCTGCAGTCAGAGCGCTGTTAAGATTGTACAGAAGAAGAAACGGGTTCAGTGGTGGAAAAGCCTCGTTCAGGTCATTCACGTGCATCAACATCACGCCAGGACCGCGCACTACAACGCTTTTCACTGACTAATCGCAAGTTGACCTCTCCTCAGCTGCTTCGAGAGTGGTCAGACAAGAGAGTATAGTGTCAGCTCATCAACAGTTCATCGCTGGTGCCTGCAGTTTGGTCTCCAGGGCTGCAGAGCACAGAATAAGCCACTGATGACTGACATACAAAGGCGCAACCAGATCGTGTGGGCGAGAAACCACTCAACCTGGTCAACTGAAATGTGGGAAAAGGTGCTATTCAGCGATTGAAAGCACCTTCTGCCTGTTTGGTAACCAGACCCACACCTATGTGAGGAGATGTCCTGGAGAGGAATTCAAGCCTGAGTGTCTCAACCTCACTGTGAAGCATCCTTTGAAGGTCATGGTCTGGGGCTGCTTGGCTGCCAGTGGTGTTGGACATCTTCACATCATCGATGGAATGGTCAATGGGCCAAGAACATCACCATACTGCAAAGGTGCATGGTGCCATCAGCACACTAGCTGTTTCCTGGCCAGTTCCTGTTCCAAGATGACAATGCACCCTGCCATTGCTCCAGACAGGGGATCAGCTGGAAGCAGCGGAACAATATCAAGTCAATGGACTGGCCTGCCCAGTCTCCAGATCTGAATCCAGTCGAGAACCTGTGGCCCAAGGTGGCCTTGGAAATATCCAAGAGGCATCTGACATCAAAGCGTGAGCTGATTGAGTCACTTATTGCAGCTTGGAACCGCGTTGTCACCAACGATTACCCTGTCAGACTGATTCATTCAATGCTGACAAGGTGCAGTCAGGTGATCAAGAACAAAGGGTGGCCCATCAAATACTGAGCCATCACTGACACACAAAAACATCCTTTTTCAAGGCCACATACATTAATTTGAAGGAAACCTGGCATGTGTCCATATTTTAAAGCATACTTAAAAATATATCGTTGGCCAACGATGTACGTTATGCGATTTTCACAGAAAATCTATCAACAGGACAACTATGGGGAACAAACTCAGAAAATAAGGGCCACACCAATACTAAAAGTTGGCCCTAATAGCCAAATCTATCACTTATCATGAGATACACAGAAAAAGCCACTGGGAGGAAAAAGAAATTAAGATATAAGGTCACGAAGTTGAAAAAACGTCAAATTTACAAGTGATTCCAGACTTTTGCACACCACTGTAGGTGAAGAGACATGTTTCCTTATTGTCTGTCCAGTCCAGTATGTGTGGGTTATCTGGCCTCCACCAGGAATTGGGGACACAGCATGTCAGAATTCTGACATCACAATACAAGTGCTCCCCCTTCAGTACAAGAGCCAGTATCCGTCCCCAGAAACTGGAGCAGGAGATTTTTTGATGGACTCCACTGAAATTACTTGGACCTACTGAAAGGGGTGGGGAGGAGGAGAAAAAGGAGTAGTGCTACTGACAAGCAGCAAAGATTTAGGCTGAGTGAGAGAAGCCGCTGGTTTTCCTTTTTACTAGATCTGGGCATCACTACATGAGTAGGGACTGGCAGTGTTGCAGAATGTGCCGCCTTCATACTGGGACCCTTAGGTGGATCAGATGTAGTCTGGGATAAAATCACCTGGTGGTCCAGGTCCCTTTCCCCCCAGCTGGAAAGCCCATCCTCCATAAGCTGAGAGTTTGAGGGCTTTCCCCATTTGCTTTCAGAGCTGGCTGACATCGGGGCTCTGTACCTTTTTTTTTAAATAAATAAAAATAAAGAGAAATGTAGGCTGGTTCAGTGTTGCTACCTACTTTGTGAAGGTAATTTTGACGGTACCCTGCCATCTCGAGTGAGTGCAGTGCTGTTTTAATTCTCTATTCACCTCTCGGGTTTCGGTGTAGTGTTTTTGTGCTTCATGGCAGTGCATGCTTTTGGCTCCCTCAGGCGGTGCAGCATGTGGGGGGAGCCGCGGCTTAGATTCGGAGGGGGTTTGCCAGCTCTGTAGCACTGGGGTTGGACTATTTCAATCAAAGCCGCTACAGTCCTTTTTATTCTTTTGTGATCAAGGTGAAATTTTAAAATTGAGGAGAGATCTCATTCTGTATGCAATTTCAATTTTATAGGAATTTCCTTTTCGTCCCTCCAGTCCAGTCCCGGAACCTCTGGGTTTAATACCTCCTCAGCAGCTTTGGAGACTGAAACACGTCATCGCTTTGACACTGGTATAAGTAGGCAAGGACCGCCTCGCCACTCCAGTAGTTTGTCTCCAAGCAGCTGGAGAAGGTGGTGAACCTGGGGTGCTGGGCTCACTCAGCAACAACTAAGAAAAGGTTTTTAATTTGGTAGTTAGGATATGATTTAGAACAGGTTTAAAAGGGGTTGGAGTGTACAGTGCTGCAGAGGTTTAGGTTTTTATCTTCTTTCTCCTCATCGCTCCTTCCCTCCCTTCCCCTCCTCTCACTTGCATTTGGGCACAGGGGGAGTGAGTACCTGGTGTTTTCAACCTTCCTGCTCCCGATCCCGCATTAATGGGTGAGGAGCAGGTGGTAGGCGAAGCAGACAGCTTTCCTGGACCGGGGGGGGGGGGGGGGTGTCCGGCGCACGCTTTGGCTCGGCGCAGTGTGTCTCTCCACTCCGGGTGCCGAAATCGCATATACGGCTGAGCACCGGAGGTGGATTGAGGCGCCGGAAGGCAGTTTTGACCACGGTAAGTCTCGGGCATTCATTTGATTATTCGGGGCGTCTGTCTTGGCTGCAGCGGTGGGATCGGGCCGCAACTGCATGGGGCAAGCACGGCTGCGTGGCTTCGGGCAGGAAGCGCGTTTGGCGGCATTTAGAATTTTCTTGTCAACGCACAGGCAGGGGCCGGCAGGGCCGCATGTTTAGAGCGGGAAGAGCGTAGAACGGAATTTTGATTTTTTTTCCAGGTCAGCACACAGGCAGGGGCCAGTGCAGGGCTTGTAGTTGGCTGCCTGTGGGTTATTGGAGCCCTGTTTTTGATGGGGGTGCTTTTACTTAGTCGGGGAATTTAATAATAAAAAAAAAAGTCCTGGGTTTTTCCGGTTGCCCTCTTTGTTAGTAGTGGAAGCTTGGCATTGGGGCTAGCAGGCCGGCTAGGCCTCAGTGCTTAGTTTGTGGCACTAAGCGCGGTACCGTTTCCGATACGGGAGTGTGCAGAGGCTGCATGCAGGAGGCAGCTATGATGGAGCAGGCATTAGAGGTGGGAGTTGGAGGACAGGCGATGGATCCTGGGGGTCAAACGGAGACCCTGGCCCCAACTCTACCCCTCCTGGAGCCGACGGCTGGGCCGTCCACGGCTTTAGGACTGGCACCTTCACAAGTGCACGTTCAAGTGATTGGGCCATCCGTAGTTCCTCCGGATTTCTTTCTGTTACATCAGGCTTTGTTTTTGTTGCAGCCAGGTGCAGTAACCCCTCCCTACTGGAGAACGGGGAGGAAAACGCCTGGGGGCCCCAATAAGTATGTGGATGGGCGCTACCCCTGCTAAGAAGTCAAAGGTATCGGAAGTGGAAATTGAGAGTTCACCACAGTTAGAGGACCTTGAAGCTGCGGACAGGGATATCGATGATGAGTCGTTAGAGGAGCTTATTTATTTTATTTAACATCTTTTCTATGCCACGCTCTTTATCATCAGTGCAGTTTACAGGTAAACAGTAGCCTCTACAGTGCAGTGGGAGCCTGCACTGTACATTACAATGAACAAGTGGTGTAACTTGGGGACTAACGTGGGTAACTATATACAGGCTGGGCACACACACAATCCATTCCCCAGCCCTGGCTTTCACCCACAATCCATTACTTATGCATCTGTGCCCATTCTGCTGAACGAGCCTGGTCCAAATCCCGCTCCCCAGAAGATCTTCTGCATTTCAAATTCATACTTGGCTCCTTCCAGTCAGCCTTAGCACTTGCCAAACAAGATTACTACATCCATCTGACTAATTCCCTTCTGATCCTCGCCGTCTCTTTAACACCCTCAATTCTCTTCTCAAGGTCGCCCCGCCCCAAATCCCGCCCTCCCTCTCTTCCCAAACCCTAGCCGAATACTTCCATGACAAAATCCTCAAAATTACCCTCCAATTCCCCCCGATCTCTGCAGAAGAAACCACACTTCTTTCCTCCTCCAAACCCACCACCTGCTCATCAGACCCTATCCCCACCCATCTACATTCCATCTCCCTCACCATTGTCCCCTCCGTCACTCATATCCTCAATCTTTCACTCTCCACTGCAACTGTCCCCATTGACTTCAAACATGCCGTTGTCACGCCCCTCCTCAAGAAACCCTCACTTGATCCCACATGGCCTTCTAACTATCGACACTGAAATAGCTGTATAAGAGCAAATACTAACTACAAATAATGCCTGCTCTCAATCCAAGAAATACTCAAATCAAATACTAATACTAATATTTTAAAATTAACTCAAAACACACTAATTAAAGGCAAAAAATGACCTCAGGATGGCTTATACCCTACATTTAGTGAGAACCTCACTATAGGGAATAGCTGACGCTCACATCACAGGTCAAAAAGCCTCCATAAAGTTATTTCAATCTCTCAACAACACCAACTACTACTGGGAAACAATACATTACAACACTATCACACTTAAGATACACACTCATTCAAAAAGCGTCGTCGTATATTAATTACTGCACAAGGCAGCACTGGAACAGACTATTACCTCCTACACAAAAGAGAGAATAAAGTAAATAAGTATAGTGTAACACGTGCCCAAATAGGTCCACAATTACTTATCTTTCTCAGAATTGCTCCTCAGCTCCTTAAACCTTCAGTTCCATGGCCACCTCACCACATCACGGCACATCACGGCAGACATACAGGATCAATAATCTTCAAAAGATTAAACATAGCAAGGAAACTAATACTACCGAATCTCAAGTCAGCTTATACCAAAACCCTACAAAAGCTTTCGTTTCGCCATTGTTACAGGCCGTGCGTACTACACAATGGTTGTTTCCCATACACAGAGTGGTGCAAAATATGATTCAGGAGGAATGGAATCTACCTGAGTCGGCCCTTAAGGGGTCTAGAGCAATAGCCAGGCTCTATCCTTTGTCAGATCAGGATAGGATCTTTTTTGCTCTCCAAAGGTCGATGCAGCGATGTCAGCTGTTACCAAGAAGACGACGATTCCGGTGGAGGGCAGTGCGGCTCTCAAGGATGGTCAGGCTAGGAAGCTGGATACGTTGTTAAAGCAGGTGTTTGATATAAGTGCCCTCTTCATGCAGGCCTCTATCGCTAGTGTGTGGGTGGCTAGGGCCTGTCTTCGTTGGTCTCAGAGGTTACAGGTTGACCAAATGGGGGAGCAGGTCAAAGAGGTGGCCCGTCTAGAGTTAGGGACCGCTTATTTTGGCAGACATTCATTATGATCTTATCCAGGAGCTGTTGAAGAGTGTGGCTTCGGTGGTGGCAGCCCGGCGATATTTGTGGTTACGCAACTGGTCAGCAGACAGTTCTTTGAAGTCTCGGCTCAGCAAACTCCCCTTTAGAGGGAAGCTTTTGTTTGGAGAGGATTTGGACAAGTTAGTTAAGGACCTTGGGGAGTCCAAGGGGGGGGGGGGGGTTGGCTGCCGGAAGACAAGCCTAAGCAAGGCCGACCAGGTCCAGCCCCCAAAGGTTTCGTTCGTCCCGCTTCGGTCAGTTTCAGCGGGGAAGGTTTCTGGCACAGAGTCAGGGGTTTTGAGGATTTCGGGAGGCAGGCAGAGGTTTTACAGCCCCGTCCTTGAACCTTAAGAAATCACAATGAGATGAAGGGGGTTCAGGTGGGGTGCATGCCTGTAGGAGAGTGACTATGGGACTTTTATCCTGCCTGGGTCCAGATCATGTCGGACCAGTGGGTGTTGGAGGTCATCCGAGAGGGATATGCTCTGATGCTCCAATGGCCAGTGGTAAGTTTGTTCAGTCCCCTTGCAAAGCACAGCTAAAGAGACTAGTGGTTCAGGAGACACATGGCAGGCTTCTGCAGCTCAAGGCAGTGGTGCCGGTTCTGCCAGAGCAGTGCGGGTGCGGTCGGTACTCCATATATTTCGTGGTCTCAAAGAAAGATGGAGCTTTTCAGCCCATTTTGGACTTTAAAAAAAGGTAAATCCTTGTCTCTGCGTGACTCATTTCCATATGGAGATGATGCAGTCGGTAATAGCGACGGTCAGGGAAGGCGAGTTCCTTATGTTGCTGGACCTCACGGAGGCTTATTTGCACATTCCAATTCGACAGGAGCATCAGCAATTTCTTCGGTTTATGGTGCCCATTGGACACTTTCAGTTCCGGGCATTGCTGTTTGGTCTAGCCACGGCGCTGAGGACATTCACCAATATTATGGTGGTGGTGGCGGCGGCTCTCCGCAAAGAAGGGGTATTGGTGCACCTCTATTTGGACGACTGGTTGATTTTGAGCGACATCAAGGAGCGAGAGAGAGTTGGCCACAGCCCGGGTGGTGCAACTACTTCAGAGCCTGGGTTGGGTGGTCAACTTGTCCAAGAGCAAGCTGGTTCCCTCACAGAGTTTGGAATATCTAGGGGCTCGCTTCGATACAGTGCAAGGGAGAGTGTTTCTTCTGGTTCTGCAAGCGTGGGGCTTGAGGGCGCTCATGCACTGCTTCCTGGCTGAGAGAGCTCCCACAGCTTGGCAGTATTTGCAGTTACTTGGGACGATGGCAGCCACGCTTGAGGTAGTGCCATGGGCCAGAGCTCACATGAGGCCGTTAGAGGGCACTGCTGTGGCACTGGTCTCATCAGATGGACTCGCTGTCTCGACAGCTTCCTTGTCCACAGGAGGTGGGTTGGGCGCTTCGCTGGTGGTTGTTGCCAGAGATCCTGGAGAAGGGGATGCCATTGGAGTTCTTGGCATGGAGACCATTAACGACGGATGCCAGTCTATCAGGCTGGGGGGCACATTTCAAAGGATGGTTTGTACATGGTCAATGGACGGCGCTAGAGAAGGGGTGGTCCATCAACAGGTTAGAGATGAGGGCGGTGTACTTAGCTTTCCTAGCGTTCGTTGTGTGTGACACTCTCTGCGGTTCGGGTTCTTTCCAACAATGCGACCACACTGGCATACATCAATCGGCATGGCATGGGAAGTGTGGCCTTGGAGGCAGAAGCAGGTCAGCTGTTGGCCTGGGCCGAATGAAACCTGCTGGCTCTGTCAGCTCAACATGTGGCAGGAGTGAACAATGTAGAGGCAGATTTTTTTGAGTCGTCGCAAGGTGGATCCAGGAGAGTGGATGCTTCACCTGGACGTGTTTGCACTAATTACAAGACACGGGGGGGGGGGGGGGCTCAGATTATGGATCTGATGGCGACGTTCGAGTTGGCAAAAGCCCCACGGTTTTACAGCAGAAGACGAGAAAGGATGTCGGAAGGTCTCTGCTCTGATGCAAAGGTGGCCGGTTGATGGTCTTGTATACGTGTTCCCACCATGGGCGCTAATAGGGCGTGTGATTCAGCGCATAGATTCACCAGGGCCTGGTGCTTCTAATTGTGCCGGACTGGCCCAGAAGAACTTGGTATGGGGATCTGATTCGCCTGCTGGTAGACAGTCTGTGGAGGCTTCCGTCGTGAGAGGATCTTTTGATTCAGGGGCCCCTCTGTATGCCGCAGGTGAGTCGATTCTCACTTATGGCTTGGCTCTTGAAAGGGCATGGATGAGAGCCAGGGGATATTTGGCGGCAGTCATTTCTACGCTGTTGAAGGCTAGGCGGCGATCTACTTCATTAGCGTATGTGCGAGTCTGGCACATTTTTGAAGCATGGTGTGTGGACAGGCAAGTGCGCCCTGCGGCGGCGTCTATTTCACAGATTCTTTCGTTCCTGCAAGATGGATTTGAGAAGGCTCTGGTGGCCAGTTCGTTAAGAGTTCAACTAGCAGCGCTTTCTTGTTACCGAGGTAAGATCCAAGGTGAAGCCTTGGGAGCGCACGCGGACGTTAAAAGGTATCTCCAGGAACAAGCAGGAATGTAATCTTCAGATATGGGTATCGTCGGTACCGACGGAGCCTGCGCGGGAACACTCCCCAGCGTCCAATTAGAAAGCTTTTGGGAGCATCCCACAGCGCCTGCGTGCTGCCTTCCCGCCTTTCCCAAGTGCCTCTCTCCAGTTCTTTGTTTTCCGCAGAGCCAGCAGGTCATTGTTCCTGTCACCGCAGAAAATGTTTCTTATTCTCCTTCTTTTTTGTGGCTGACACCCATGAGTGGTGTCTTAAATGTTTAGGTCCTGACCACTCCATCTCGGAGTGTATGGCCTGTGCCATGATGTCCAAGAGGGGTCGACAAAACAGAGCTGCTAAGCTCAGCACCCTTTTTCCCTCTGATGCAGCCTCTGTGGCATCGACGTCTTCCAGGGCTTCGTCTTCCTCCCATGGATCTCGGGTAACTAAACATAAGTCTGGCCGGTCCTCAAAGGGTAGATCTCCTTCCAAGCATCGAGATGCCTCTGGCGTTGCCCTTGAGGGTTCTGTACTGGCAAAATTGCCTCGGCAGGAGGCTTCGGCTTCCAAAGCATTATCGGGGCTCCAGGATGTTCTCGAGGCCTCAACCTCGGCAGAACTACTGGTGCCATGTTCTGGGGTACCGGCTGCTTTCTCCGGTACCAATACCCAGGCATCGGCAGCGTCGATAGACCAGAGGATCCTGGCTATTGAACGCAGTCTGGCAGCTCTCCTTAGGGCATCAACACCCTCGGAACTGCGTCAGACAGTTCAACCGGTACCGGCACCGACTCCAGCACCGGTATCTGTACCGGTACCGACGGCATCGACATCGGTGTCTGCTTTGCTGGCACCCAGTCATGCTATGCCTTCCGGTACCGATACACCGGTACCGATTCCCCCCCCGGCACCGACTTCGGTCGGTACGGGTATCATGCTCTACAAGAGCATCCAGACAGAGAAGGTATTTTGAATCCTCGGAGGAGTTCTGAGGATTTTGACAGCTCTGTCGGTACCGGAATACTTCTCCCGGAGGAGCTTTCCTCTCCTAAACGTAGGATGTCTCCTCCAGAAGATATCTCCTTTCAGGATTTTATCAGGGAGGTGGCTCGAGGTTTTTCTATTACTGTGGCTCCCGAAACAGAGCCCAGGGCAAAGGAGTTGGAGATTCTACAATATCCCAAGGCTCCTAAGGAGGCAGCTACTTTGCCTATCCATGAGATCTTACATGATCTCATGCTAAGAATGTGGGAAACACCTCTTACCACCTCTCCTCACTCTCGTAGACTGGATACCATGTATCGAGTCCCTCCTTGTCCTGGTTTCCAGAAGACTCAGCTTCCTCACCACTCTATTGTGGTGGAATCAGCTATGAGAAGGATCAGAAGTGCAAAGAGGCATGCCTCTAACCCTCCAGAAGGTGAATGTTGAACTTTGGATTCCTTTGGACATCGGACTTTCCAGGCTTTCATGCTTTTCTGCCAGGATCAGTTCCTATATTTTATATATGGGAATGTTCCTTAAGGAAGTCACAGGAGATTTAGAGATTTTGAGCCCTCTTCTTCCTGATAAGAGGCAGGATTTTCTCACACTGGTTAAACATGCCCAGGATGTTTCTAAGTTTGTCAATCGTGCAGCTTTTGACTGTTTTGAGTGCATAAGCAGAACCTCTGCCATTGCCATAGGTGCACGTAGAATTGCCTGGCTCCAGGCATCCGATTTGGAGTTCTGGGTGCAGGTCAAACTGGGCAATATCCCTTGTACAGGTGAGAATCTATTCGGCAAGAATTGGCAAGAGAAAGCCAATGAGTTAGATGCTGACAACTCCACTTTGGATAGATTATCCAAAGCCACAGCTGATCCTGCAAGGAAGAAATCTTTCAAGAAACCATTCTTCTCCAAAAAGAAGAGGGGTTTATCCCTCTTATTCTCAGCAGGGACGTTCTGCAGGTCAGCCTGCCCGAAAGAGTCAGCAACCACCTAAACAAAGGAAAGCAAAGACTGCTAAGCCTCAACCGTCTCAGCAGTCTCAGCCTCCACAAGGCCTTTGACTTCCGTCTAGAGAACTTAACCTTCCTGGAATTGTGGAAGGGTCTGGTCCATTGAGGGCCAGGAAGGCTATCTCACTTTTAGGTGGGGGCAGATAACAGCAGAACATTGGACTCTCTGCATTATAAAAGAGGGGTACAAGCTTCATTTTCTCTGCATGCCCCTCCCACAATGGTAAGACAGTTCAATTCTCAGACCTCTCTCATCAACCTGTTAGATCAAGAGGTCACTATGCTTCTTGCCCAAGGGGCAATAGAAGAGGTACCCATTCCTCAACAGGGTACAGGGTTTTATGCCCCCTATTTCCTTATCCCAAAGAAAACAGGGGGACACAGACCTATTCTAGATCTCAGAAAATTGAACAAATTCCTGTTCAGAGAAATTCAAGATGATTTCTCTGGGAACTCTGCTGCCATACCTTCGGAGTCAGAATTGGCTTTGTTCTCTAGATCTCAAGGATGCATACACTCATGTTCTCATCCATTCAACTCACAGAAAGTTCCTTTGGTTCCTTTTTCAAGGAAAGCACTACCAATACAGGGTGCTTCCTTTTGGCCTGGCCTCAACACCAAGAGTGTTTACGAAGTGCATGGCTGTGGTAGCAGCATTTCTTCGCACTCTAGGAATATTCGTCTTCCCCTACTTAGACGACTGGCTCATTTGAGCCCCATCAGAGTCAGAGGCCAGGATTTCTCTATCTTGCACAATGCGTATCCTTCAGTATTTGGGTCTGGTCATAAACATCGCAAAATCCAGCCTAACTCCCACTCAGTCTCTAGAGTTCATAGGAGCTTTGCTGGATACCAGAAAAGCAAGGGCCTATCTTCCCCAGACCCGTTGCCTTCGCATGGTACAGTTAGCTTCTCAAGCAGTGCTAAAGCCGCATCTCACTGCTCGAGAAATGTTACAACTACTAGGCCACATGGCGTCTGCCGTGCATGTGGTTCCTTATGCTCGCCTCCATATGAGAGCAGCCCAGTGGACTTTATCCACTCAATGGACCCAGGCATCAGGGTGCCTGTAAGACAAAATAGCAAACACAAATCGCCTTATTTTGTCCCTCCAATGGTGGCAGTCCACTCAAAACCTGTTGGTGAGGTCTCACTTTCAACAACCTTTACCCCAGGCAACTCTCTCAAAAGATGCTTCACCAATGTGTTGGGGAGCTTATCTGCAAGATCTTTCCACCCAAGGCACCTGGACTCCACAGGAGACTCATCTACACATCAATCTCTTAGAACTCAGAGCAATCTTCCTTGCTCTTCGAGTGTTCCACACCCTGCTCAGCTACAAGACAATCCTCATTCATACGGACAATCAAGTAGCCATGTTCCACGTGAACAAGCAGGGGGGAACAGGCTCTCTGTCACTTTGCAACAAAGCTTTGCGACTATGGGCCCTTGCCAGAGAGCATCAGATTCATTTCCTGGCAGTATATCTTCCAGGCAGCCAAAAGTCTTGGGCAGACAGACTGTCGAGTTCTGCTTCCACACGAATGGTCTCTACATGCAGACCAGGTGACCACAATTTTTCAAATTTGGGTAACCCCGGACATAGACCTCTTTGCAAGTCCGTTGAATGCCAAACTTCCCTGGTTCTGTTCCAGAATTCCGGCTCAGGGCTCTCAGGCCAGGGATGCTTTCCTCCTTCATTGGGGTCAAGACTTCCTTTATGCCTTTCCACCCATTCCCCAAATTCCCAAAACCCTGTTCAAGCTTCAGAGAGACAGAGACCGTATGATTCTCATAGCTCCACATTGGCCACGGCAAGTGTGGTACCCTCTGCTTCTATGTCTCTCTCATGCTCCTTCTCTGGAGTTAGGGTCTGCTCCAGATCTCCTGTCTCAGGAGGACGGAATGTTATGGCATCCCAATCCCCAGTCTCTGCATCTCAGGGCTTGGTTGCTGAAGGCCTAGATCTTCATGATCTTAACCTTTCTCAGCAAGTAAAGGATATCCTTTATGCTTCCAGAAAACCTTCCACAAGATGCTCTTATGCTTTCAAGTGGAAAAGGTTTACCATATGGTGCTCGCAGAAGGGTCTTAGCCCCCTTGCGATACCTCTGGAATCATTACTGGAGTATCTCCTTCATTTAGTCAATGCAGGACTTAAAACTAACTCAGTAAGAGTCCATTTGAGTACTATTGCAGCTTCTTTCAAGCCTTTAAATGGACAACCTATTTCCTCCCATCCTCTTATAGCAAGATTTATGAGAGGCCTTCTTCTAACTAAGCCTCCCATTAAGCCACCACTGGTGGCATGGGACTTAAACCTGGTTCTTGGCCAGCTCATGAAGCCACCTTTTGAACCCTTAGCTACTACTTCATTGAAATTCCTTTCCTGGAAGGTTATTTTTCTCATTGCAATCACATCAGCACGTCGGATCAGTGAGTTGCAGGCACTAGTGGCTGATCCACCTTATACAAGGTTCCATCATAACAAGGTAGCCATTAGGACTCATGCCAAAGGTGGTCTCGCCTTTTCATCTTAACCAAGCGGTCTACCTGCCTGTGTTTTTTCCAAGGCCTCATGCATCAAATGTAGAAAGGAATCTTCATACTTTGGACTGTAAAAGAGCTTTAGCCTTTTACTTGCAAAGAACACAGCAACATAGAAAGTTTTCCCAACTCTTTGTTGCCTTTGATCCTTCTCATTTGGGACTTCCAGTCTCCAAGAGAACACTGTCCAACTGGATTGCACAGTGTATTTTGTTTGCCTATCAGAGTAAGAATCTTCCACTGGAGGGCCATGTCACAGCTCACAATGTGAGAGCCATGGCAGCTTCAATGGCTCATCTGCACTCTGTGTCTATCGACGACATCTGTCGAGCAGTCACTTGGGCCTCGGTTCATACCTTCACAGCCGATTACTGCTTGGACAAGGACTCCCACCGGGATGCCTTGTTTGGTCAGGCTGTTCTCCAACACCTGTTCCATACGTAATCAACTCCTACCCACCATCCCTGGTTGGATGCCAGAGATCCAAGGGGGGAAGTGGAGCCCTTTCACAGGGACACACAACTTCTAGGGGTTTCTCCCTGGCATCTAAAGCTAGGGAGTCCCCATATGAGAAGACTACAATCTCCAGGAACAAGCAGGAATGAGTCCTCACATATGGGTACGTTGGTACCGACGGAGCCTGCGCGGGAACGCTCCCCAGCTTCTCAGAAGGAAAGCTTTTGGGAGCATCCCACAGCGCCTGCGCGCTGCCTTCCCGCCTTTCCTAACCAACTCTCCTCAGTTCTTCTTTTCCGCGGAGCCAGCAGGTCGTGTTCCTGTCACCGCTGAAGAAGTTCTTTATTTTAATTTATTTCTTTGGTCGCGTGTCTGCCTTCCCTGACGCCAGACCGGTACTGCCGGTCTTTTCCTTTTCTTTCAAAAAAAAAAAAAAAAATTTATTTTTTCCTCACTTGGTGTATTTTTCTTCTTAGGCCTCCAGGCCCAGAAGAAAATTTTCCCTCATGGATAAACCAGCCTCCGGGTTCAAAAAATGCACTAAGTGTAGCGGTACAATTTCTGTTAGATACCCATGAAATGGTGTCTTAAATGTTTGGGTCCTGACCCCTCCATTCCGGATTGCCAGTCCTGCTCTCTAATGTCTAAACGAGGGTTACAAAACCGAGCAGCCAAGCTCCATGTGCTGTTTCCCACGGATGCACCGGCGGTGGCATCGACATCTTCCAGGTCTTCCTCTCCTGATGGGTCTCAGGTAACCAAACATAAACCTAGCAGGTCCTTGCAGGGCAAATCTCCCTCTAAGCATCGAGATGCCTCCGGGCTTGCCCTCGAGGATCCTGTCCCAGCCAAACAACCCCGGCGGGAAGCTCCAGCTTCCAAAGCTCCTCCTATGGGGTTACAGGTTGACATCGATGGCATGGCCTCGACCGATCATCTGTTAGACTGCTCTGGGGTACTGGCACTTTCTCCCGGTACCGACATCCAGGCAGTCGTGGCGTCCATGGATCACACTGTTCAATCCATGCAGCAGGCTATAATGGCTTTTATTAAGGCTGCGACGCCGACGGTACCGCAACGAGTTCCGTTGTCGGTACCAGTACCAGCGCCGATACCAGTACCAACTGCATCGACATTGGCCAGGATACCGACTCCGGTTCCTTGTCCAGGGCTATTGCTCGGTACCGATCCGGTACCAGGTACGCCCGATTTCGGTACCGATCGATACGCGTATCGATCGTTGGAAGCGGACAGACGATACTTCGATTCCTCTGATGATTCTGATTCATCAGATGAGTCTCCTGAAGTATCCATTACCCTTCCTGAGGAGCCTACTTCTCCAAAAAGGAGAATGTCTCCTCCAGAGGATTTGTCCTTTCAAGACTTCATAATAGAAGTGGCTAAAGGACTCTCTATTTCAGTAACCTCTGAAACAGAGCCTAGAGCAAAAATATTAGATATTTTAGGATACTCTAAGGCTCCCAGAGAGGCAGTCACCTTGCCAATTCATGAAATTCTTCATGAACATATGATTGACTTATGGGAGACTCCTCTCACCCTTTCTCCTCATTCTCGCAGATTGGACACTATGTACCGTGTCCCTCCTTGTCCTGGATTTCAGAAAACTCAGCTTCCTCACCACTCCATTGTGGTGCAATCAGCTATGAAAAGGATAAAGAGTACCAAAAGATACTCTTCTGCTCCTCCAGGAAGAGAATGCAGGACCTTGGATGCTTTTGGTAGGAAAATCTTCCAAGCCAGCATGCTTATTGCCAGAATCAACTCATATAGCCTTTATATGGGTATGTTTCTAAAGGAAGTTGCACAAAAGCTGCACAACTTTCTCCCTTTTCTTCCAGAGGATAAAAGGGATGAGTTCCTCCTTTGGCTTAAGCATACTCAAGACATTTCAAAGTTTTCCAACAGGGCAGCCTTTGACTCCTTTGAAGGTGCCAGCAGAGCCTCAGGCATTGCCATAGCTGCTCGCAGAATTGCTTGGCTCCAGGCTTCTGATCTAGAGCCCTGGGTTCAGGATGGCTTAGGAAATCTGCCCTGTACGGGTGAAAATCTCTTTGGCAAAGAGTGGCAAATAAAAGCCACTCAAATGGATGCAGAGAATTCTGCTCTGGATAGACTTTCCAAGTCAACCTCCATTCCAGCCAAGAACAAACCTTTCAAAAAGCCTTTTTACAAAAGGAGCAGATTTCCTTCCACTTCTGGCCAACAATCTTCTACAGGTCGCTTTGCTACTAAGCGTCAGCAACCTAAACAGGCCAGGCCTAAACTTGCAGGGACTGCTACAACCCAGCAGTCCCAACCCCCTCATGGTTTTTGACTTGATACTAGAGAACCTAACCTTTCTGGCTCTACAACAGCCAGAACCTCTCACCATTCCAGGAAGGTTAGCTCATTTTGCTCCCAGATGGGAGCAAATCACATTAGAGCAGTGGACCCTCTCCATCATAAGAGAGGGCTACAAACTTCATTTCTCAGACCTTCCTCCCTACACCATGGTGAGACACTTCAATTCTCCCACATCTCTCCTCGACCTTCTGGATCAGGAGGTGACTACCCTTCTGGCCCAGGGGGCCATAGAAGAAGTTCCTCTTCTTCAACAGGGGTCAGGGTTTTACTCCCCCCTATTTTCTCATTCCAAAGAAAACAGGGGGATACAGACCCATTCTAGATCTCAGAGAATTGAACAAATTCCTATGCAAGGAGAAGTTCAAGATGCTTTCTCTAGGCACTCTCCTTCCATACCTGCAGAGTCAGGATTGGCTTTGTTCTCTAGATCTCAAGGATGCGTACACTCGTGTCCTCATCCATCCATCTCACAGAAAATTCCTACGTTTTCTGTTCCAGGGAAAACCTTACCAATACAGAGTGCTTCCTTTCGGTCTAGCCTCTGTTCCAAGAGTGTTCACCAAATGCATGGCAATAGTTGCTGCATTTCTACGCACTCTGGGAATATTTGTCTTCCCATATCTGGACGACTGGCTCATCCGAGCTCCAACCCAGTCGGAGGCTCAGATCTCCCTGAACTGCACCAGGCGCATTCTGCAATACCTGGGACTTGTGGTAAACCTCCCAAAGTCCCAGCTCACCCCTACTCAGTCCCTGGAATTCATAGGGGCCTGGTTGGACACCACTTCTGCAAGGGCCTACCTTCCTCAGGCCCGTTGTCAACGTCTAGTGCAGTTAGCCTCCCAGATTCAGTCAAAGAGCCACTTAACTGCCAGGGAGATGCTACAGCTGCTAGGCCATATGGCTTCCACAGTACATGTGGTACCCTATGCTCGCCTACACATGAGAGCAGCTCAATGGACTTTGTCCACCCAGTGGACTCAAGCTTCAGGAGCTCTCTCAGACCAAATAGCAACCTCCAAACGTCTCTTTTGGTCTCTCCAATGGTGGATGTCCACTCAAAATCTGTTGTTGGGGTCCTCCTTCCAACCTTTGTTACCCCAAGCAACCCTCACAGCAGATGCCTCCCAAACAGGTTGGGGAGCTCATCTACAAGACCTCTCCACCCAAGGCACTTAGTCCCCACAGGAGACCTCTCTTCATATCAACCACTTGGAACTTCGAGCAGTGTTCCTAGCTCTCAAGGTCTTTCATACCTTCCTCAGCTACAAGACAGTCCTCATTCATACAGACAATGAAGTAGCCATGTTTTACATAAACAAGCAAGGAGGAACTGGCTCTCTGTCGCTTTGCAACAAAGCTCTAAGATTATGGGCCTTCGCCAGAGAGCATCAAATCCATCTCCTGGCAGTATATACCTCCCAGGAATCTAAAACTCTTGGGCAGACAGACTCGGTCAAGTTCTGCTTCCACACGAATGGTCCCTGCACATGGATCAGGTACTCAGAATCTTCCAAGAATGGGGAACCCCGGACATAGACCTCTTTGCAAGTCCGTGGAATGCCAAACTTCCCCGGTTCTGTTCCAGAATTCCGCGTCAGGGAGTTCAGGCCAAGGATGCCTTCCTCCTTCATTGGGATCAGGGCTTCCTGTATGCTTTTCCACCCATTCCTTTGATTCCCAAGACTCTGTTCAAACTCCAGAGGGATCAAGGATCTATGATCCTCATAACTCCACGCTGGCCACGCCAAGTGTGGTACCCTCTACTTCTGCATCTCTCCCAAGCCCCCTCCCTGGACTTGGGAGCTGCGCCAGATCTTCTGTCCCAGGAGGAAGGGACTTTGTGGCATCCAAACCCCAAGTCCCTTCACCTCAGAGCTTGGTTACTGAAGGCCTAGACCTTCAAGACTTCAATCTTTCTCAGCAAGTGAAGGATATCCTCCATTCTTCCAGAAAACCTTCCTACTAGGCGTTCCTATGCTTTTAAGTGGAAAAGATTTTCCATTTGGTGTGCTCAAAAGGGTCTTGACCCTCTGGCACTTCCTGTGAATTCTCTATTGGAATATCTCCTGCATCTCTCCAATGCAGGCCTTAAAACAAATTCAGTAAGGGTCCATTTGAGTGCTATTGCAGCATCCCTTAAGCCTCTCAATGGACAACCTATTTCCTCTCATCCTCTTATTGCAAGATTCTGAGAGGCCTAACTTTAACTAAACCTCCCATTCGACCTCCTCCAGTGGCATGGGACTTAAACTTGGTTCTTGGTCAGCTTATGAAGCCACCTTTTGAACCCTTAGCCACTACCTCCTTGAAATTTCTTTCCTGGAAGGTTATTTTCCTTATTGCAATCACTTCTGCTCGCTGCATCAGTGAACTGCAGGCCTTAGTGGCTAATCCACCTTATACAAGGTTCCATTATAAGGTAGTCCTTAGGACAAATCCTCACTTTATGCCTAAAGTGGTCTCACCTTTTCATCTTAATCAAGAGGTATATTTACCTGTCTTTTTTCCAGCTCCTCATGCATCCAGTGCAGAGAGGAACCTTCATACTCTAGATTGTAAAAGAGCTCTTGCTTTTTACTTACACAGGACACAGCAACATAGAAAGTCTTCCCAGCTTTTGTTGCTTTTGATCCTTCTCATTTAGGATTTCCAGTCTCTAAAAGAACACTGTCCAATTGGATTGCTCAGTGTATTTCTTTTGCTTACCAGAGTAAGAACCTTTCTCTGGAGGGCCATGTCACAGCTCACAATATGAGGGCCATGGCCACCTCTATGGCTCATCTTCATTCTGTGTCCATCGACCAGATCTGTCGAGCAGCCACCTGGGCCTCGGTTCATACCTTCACAGCCCATTACTGTTTGGACAAGGACTCTCGCCGGGATGCCTTGTTTGGTCAGGCTGTCCTTCAGACACCTGTTCCATTCTTGAACAACTCCTGCCCTCCTTCCCTGAATGGATGCATGAGATCCATAGGAAGACGAACCCTTCAGGGTCTCATACCCTTGGGGATCTCCCAGGCATCTTAGCTAGGGAGTCCCCATATGTGAGGACTCATTCCTGCTTGTTCCTGGAGATAGCACAGTTACTTACCTGTAACAGGTGATCTCTGGGAACAGCAGGAATTAGTCCTCACAACCCTCCCACCTCCCCTAGGAGTTGTATCTCTCTCTGTCTTTCCTTTCCTCTCTCTCTATTGTCTCAGCTTTAAACTTGAACTGAGGAGAGTTGGTTAAGGAAGGCGGGAAGGCAGCTCGCAGGCGCTGTGGGATGCTCCCAAAAGCTTTCCTTCTGGGAAGCTGGGGAGCGTTCCCGCGCAGGCTCCGTCGGTACCGACGTACCCATATGTGAGGACTAATTCCTGCTGTTCCCAGAGATCACCTGTTACAGGTAAGTAACTGTGCTTTCCTGCTTGTTCCTGGAGATAGCATAGTTACTCATCTGTAACAGGTGATCTCCGGGAACATCATGAATGTAGTCTTCACAACCCACCCACCTCCCCTAGGAGTTGTAACTCTCGAACTCAACTGAAGAGGCAGTTGGGAAAGGTGGGAAGGCAGCACGCAGGCGCTGTGGGATGCTCCCAAAAGCATTCTAAGTGGACGCTGGGGAGCGTTCCCGTGCAGCCTCCGTCGGTACCGACGATACTCATTTGTGAAGACTAAATTCCTGCTGTTCCCGGAGATCACCTCTTACAGGTGAGTAACTATGCTTTCTAATGGCCGTGTTGCTCATCCGGCCCCCACGCCGGTCTATGGTACCTTCTTGGTATTTGAATTTGGTGCTGGAAGCATTGGTTAGAGAGCTTTTTGAACCGTTGGGTAAGGCTTCATTGAAGGATCTGACGTTAAAAACGGTGTTGTTGGTGGCCATTTGCTCAGCTCCAAGGTTTTCGGAGTTGCAGGTGTTGTCCTGTAAGGAGCCTTTTCTTTCTTCTGATCAGAAGGTGGTTTTGCGCCCAGTTCCCGCCGCCTTGCCCAAGGTGGTTTTTTGGTCTTTCACGTCAACCAGGCAGTTTCATTGCCGGTGTTCTCTGAAGAGGCGAAAACGACCGCTGGTGAAAAATTGCGGTTCCTGGATGTTTGTTGGACACTCAAATACCTCCGCGGCACAGCGGCTTTCCGTAAGTCAGACAGATTGTGGTGTTTGGAGGACCTAGGAAAGGGGAGGCTGCAGCTAAGTCTTCTATTTCCAGGTGGCTAAAGGAGGCCATTGCAGCAGCATATATTTTGAAGGGTAAGGCCGTGCCGGAGGTGCTGAGAGCCCACTCGACTAGGGCGTAAGCGGCCTCCTGGGTGGAATACAGTTTGGTACCGGACGAGGATATTTGCAAGGCGGTGACTTAGTCATCTTTGAACTGCAGGTCCCTCCCGTTGATATTTATTTACTGCTCTGTTACTTCCCCAGAGGTTCTGGGACACGATTGGAGGGACGAAAAGGAAGGTGAAATTAGACTTACCTGCTAATTGTTGTTCTTTGAGGAACTCCAGTCCAGTCCCGGATACCACCCTTGATTTCCATTTTTGGTTTGTAGCCTGAAGTCATTTGTCTTGGAGATAAGAATAAGGATGCTGCTTCGGGGTAGACTGTCTTTTGGTTCGCAAGGGGGGGATGTAAATGAGTGCTCTCTCCTCTGAAGGAAAGAGGAGGGCTTCCTATGCAGCCAAGTACTATAACATAGGTTTCCTTACAGGGGAACTTAGTTTGTTTAAAGTGTTTGCTTGAGGTAGTTTAGACTGTTAAAAAAAAAATAAAATAAAGCGAGTAGAAGTGGTTTGATTATATTAACTACTTATTTGTTGCTCTGCTGAGTCTGCTTTGTCAATAGGTACTGGAGTGGAGAGGACGTCCTTGCCTACTTATACCAGTGTCATCAAAGTGATGACGTGTTTCAGTCTCCAAAGCTGCTGGAGGAGGTACTAAACCCAGAGGTTCCGGGACTGGACTGGAGTTCCTCAAACAACAATTAGCAGGTAAGTCTAATTTCACCATCCTCTAATTGAAGTTACATATAGAATGAGATCTCTCCTTGATTTTAAAGTTCACCTTGATCACATAACAGAATAAAAAGGACTAGTGTGCTAAGAACAGCTGATATATAGCAGCTTTGTTTGAAATAGTCTGACAAACTTGGATATTTCAGTGAGCAATTTTCTATACAGGATTTAGTATGGTCACTTGTAGAATTATCATTCCTGTAAGATTCAGTAGTGGATGTTTTTGAATATTGTTTAAAAAGACAACAGGCCAGCATTTTGCTTTCTCAGCCTCAGGTTAAGTCCCTGTTCAGCTTAGATTTTAACACACTGCAGGAGGATTCCTTCATCATGGGGGATCCTTCAGTTAAACAGAAATTGGAGGAGGACTTATGGGGGGGAGGGTCAGGACTCTCCACAATATCAGGCCTCCGAGGAGACGGGGGAAGGGCCCTCGGACCTCTGGGGGGAGCCTGTGATGCCGGAACTGGAGGAAGGGGAGATACCAGAAGGGGAGGATTCCAATGTGTTCCGTATCTTTCATAGAGAAGAATTGACAGCCTTGATAGTCATTTGCTGGCTGTCTTAAATATTGTTCCTGGACCTTGGAGGACCCCCTGTTGCAGGGGTTCAAGGGATCTGAAATATCTTTTCCAGTACACAGGGTCAAGAAGATGAATGGAATGGGAGGTCCTGGAAGCTGGTTTGAGGGGCGGGGGTAGGGCTATAAACCCCATCCTGTAGGAGGAGAAAGAGCTGCTCAAAATGCCAAAGGTGGATATCTTAGTCTTGGTGGTAACGAAGACCACAATTCCTGTAGAAGGGGATGTGGCACTGAAGGATTTGCAGGTCTGCAAGTTAGCTGTTCCTGAAACAGGTGTTTGATATTAGTGTCTTGATCTTGCAGGCTTTTATCTGTGGAGCCTGTGTGACCAGGGCATCCATTCATTGGATTCGAGGACTGGTGGCAGCGGATGGTGATCCACAGGTGGCAGGGCAGGAGGTGGCCAAGCTAGAGTCTGCTTCAGCTTAATTGGCAGATGCCTTATATGGTTTAATGGCATGCCTCTTCCAAATCTATGGACTCTATCATTGTGACTCGCCGTTTTCTTTTGTTAAGAAACTGGTCACCAGATGTCTCATTAAAACTAGATTCGGTAAACTTCCCTTTAAGGGTAAGTTGCTCTTCAGAGAAGCACTGGGTAAACTGGTTAAGGACCTCGGAGTCTAAGGATTTTTAGTTGCCAGAGGACCGGCCCAAAGGGCAGAAACAAGGTAGCACCTCCCAAGGGTCAACCAAAAGACTTTAGGAGGTTCCGGGCAGCCTGCTTTGCCCCTTTCAAATGGGGGCGCTACCCACAGAGGGGGAAGCCCTTTTTAAGCTATCTGGGATCCAATAGGGGCTATTACTCTGCCAGGAAGCCCCAATGAAGCCACAAGGGCCCAGGTGGCAGTTGGTTCCAGTAGGAGTTCGGCTACACCTTCTAATCGTCTTTCTTTGAGTCACTGCAGTCCAATCCAGGACCCTTCCTAATTGCAGTACTTTTCTCTTGGTCTCAGGTTTGGACAGGATGTCTGTCTCTTTCGGGGGAGGGGACATTATTGAGCAAAACATCCCTGAAGTCTTCCTGACTGAGGGTGGGCGTTTTGGCAGGTATGACTGTCAACATGGTTCATCCTCTCCTTGTACGTAGCTCTATGAGTTTTGTTAAGTGATGCGGTTCTGTGATAAGGTTTTTCTGTTTCATAACACTGGGTTCATAGCCCTGGTTTATTTTGCTTATGCTGTCTTGAAGTCTGCTTTGTCAATAAGACACTGGCTCCTGGGTCTGAAGGAGGAGCACTTGTACTGTAACAGAAGTCTGACATGCTCGGTCCCCAGCTGCTTGTGGAGGCGGATAACCCACACATACTGGACTGGAGGGACTCAAGAAAACAGATAAGGACTAATTTTGCCTTGTCGAGCTGTAAGCATATACTGTTCCATCATCTTATTTTACCTATCTGAGCATGATTTGATAGCTTACAACTGAAGGCATACAAATGATGTGTGATTTAAATAAGGTAAATCTTCACTATGTTTGCACTAAATCAAGGTCACATCTGACATACCTAACATGTAAATGGCAACGTTTTTAAAGATTAATTTTCTATTAATTTGATAGTGATTTACTAGGCCAATCTAATGTCATTTCAGGTGTAAGGGACAGGAATCATTTGATCAAGGACAAGGAAAATGGGGTAAATTGTTTTGTGGCTAACTTTCTAAATGTCAGGAGGTTTGTCTTCACAGTTATCATGCTGGTGCACACTAATATATGCACAGTATTTGCTGTGATTTAGGTGTTTGGACACATGGTGCAAGAGGTGGCAGTTTCTGAATTTTCTCTTTTTCTTTGCCAAATCATTTACCTTTATTACTGTCTGAGATGCATGGAAGAAGTTTTACTTTAGAGATGCACAAACGGAAAAGGAGAATTTATATAAAATTATCTTTTTCTAAAATTATTTTCCATATCCTCCTGCTAGACCATTCCAGACAAGTGGGTTGTATTTGCCTACCAGCAGATGAGTGGAGACAGAGCCAATGAAGTGTTCAGGCTTCAATGACATCACTCCCATGCCACTGACAACCTGAACCACTATGGGAAAATTTGTATTTTTTCAGTCTTCAGCAGATGGTGGTTGGATTTATTTTAGGTTTGACAGAACCTGAACAAATAAGGATAATATTGAGAGGAAAAAGATTGATTTAGCTCGTGAACGACCACCTTTGGGTGGCCCTCACTTGAGCATGAGTTGGGAGGCTCCACTAGACTGCGGCCTTTTTGGTAGCCATAGGAGGAGGGAAAATTGGTTCAGCTCTGCGCTCTTATGATGAGAGCCTGTTGAGCAGCTAGAAAATTTGAAAGGATTGAATTTAAGCTTTCCCTCACAACCTCAACACCCCCTTGCTCTTTACCGAAGACTGAAGATGGCTCAGAGGTATGTAACTGCAAACCTGTTTGGTTTTTTTTTCTCTTAAAGGAATAAAGCATCAGGGGAGTAGCGCTGAGCCTGGCATTATTTGCCCTGCTTGGGGATTCTAGGGAAAGTATCAAGGCTTGACCTCATCATTGTCCTTGTTAGGTTCTCCCAAAATCATTGGTTTTGAGGTGTAAGTCGGGGTGAACCATGGCCAACTATTGGATGACATCGGGGCCTCCTGCCCTTTTCCAATGCATGCTGTTAATGATTTTTCTAGATTTGTGTGCTATGCGGTCAAGCGGTCCGATGTGGCTACAATATGCATTCCTACCCAAGCACCAAAGTGTGCACTCCTGTACATGATCTGTTAGCGCACGCTGTTATGCCTACACTGCTTTAGTGCGCACAAGTGTTTACCTTGCCTTAATTGTCATCTTCCAGGAAGTGTTTTGATTTGTGGTAAATGAAGAGCCTCGTCACTGGATTCCAGAATTTGTTCATCTTGTATGGCGGTCTCTGACTCATCACTGGAGAGCCCATCTCTCCCTTCGGTTGGCCCAGCATTTTCCACTTCAAGATAGGAGGCAACGAATAGCACTATGGGTAAGGGTAATAGCCTGACCTTGAGTTCTGGTGACCGCGCTTCTGGCTGCTCTCCTTCTTTGGAGGCTTCAGATACAGCTGTGGTTGGGGGTCATTCTCAGGGAGGGGAGCTTCTGGAATCTGGGTTGCCCTCCCTGAAATTCTTTTTTTTTTTTTCAGCAGCAAGCCTGTTTTTTGTGGTTTTATTTTTTTGTTTTTTTGTTTTGGTGTGGAAACTCGGACCCTGCAGCCTCCTGATTCCCTTGAGCTCAGTCACATGAGGGACAGACTGAGTATAGAAGCCTGGCTTTAATGTCTCTTAAGCAACCCAGATGGAGGATGCATTCTGGAAATGTGGGTCAGCTGCAGTCTTTCTGAGACTAGAACTTGGATTTTGGTTCTGACGTGTCGGCTGAGGAGTCTGATGTGGAGTAAGAAGTGCTTTCACCTTCAGAGGATCATGAGGTGGCAGGCATTATCCACCTGTTCAAGAAGAAAGAGCTGGCAACGGCATTGATTGCTAGAGTTTCATCCACTTTGAATTTGGTTGACACTTCAGTGGCAGAACAGGGGCTGCAGGTTCATCTGCTCCTACAGAGGTGTAGAAATCCGCAACACTTTTCCCATTTCCATAGGTTATCAAGAACATGATTGGTCAGAATGGGATCATACAGATTCTCCTTCTAAGGGGTTAAGTGTGTAAGAGGATGTATGCTCTTCCGGCTGAGAAATGTCACATGAGTCAGCAAGCCCAAGGTGGATGTGCAGGTCACTGCAGTCACTGAAGCGGACCACCATTCCTGTGGGAGACAGATTGGCCTTACAGGATACTCTAGATAGGTAGGTAGACTCTCCGCTAAAGAGCCAGTTCGCAGTGGCATCTACTATTTTTCACTTGGCTGTGTGTGCAGGCCTGACTTCTCAAGTCCTGCTCCAGTGGATTCACTCTCTTCTTCTGGATGATATTGCCCCTCTTTTTGGAGTCAGCTACTGCCTTCCTTCTGATGCCATGTATGATCTAGTCTGCTTGGCTGCTAGGGATTGTTGCCTTATCGATGACATGACTTTGGATTTGACTCTGCCACTGGCAAAGGAAATGTCTTCCAAAGCCCAGTTAACTCAACTGGCCTTAAGGGAAATCTCCTTTTTGGGTCCCGTTTTGGAAAGTTTGATCTTGGGCGAGGCTGAGCCTTATCGCCTTCCAGCAGATAGCCAAAAGTGCCTGGGAAGTGTGCATGGCTGTCCTCTTTCTCCCCCCCCCCTTCAGTATCTGCCCATTCATCACAGATCTGCTGGACTGACTTCCAGGGGTCTCGGGGCTCCTATTATTGTCCTGGAAAGCCTGCCTTCTCTTCTGGATTTCTGATCCATACTTGGTATGTTTGAGGGGCTCATGGGGCCAGGAATTCTGTCCACTCCAGAGGAGGTCCCTCCCATTCAGCATAGTTTTAAAGTTTGGCGGCCCTTTTCTTTCAGGAGTGGGCCCACGTCACCAAGGATTGCTGGATGCTAGGCACCATTTGAAATGGCTATGTCCTGGAACACACAGAGCTGGTAGCATGCAGTGACTCGCCACGTGGGTTGGCATACAAAACAGCCACCATACAGGTCACGTTGGAAAAGCTGCTGTGCCTGAAGGTGATGGTGCCAGTTCCCCCGGCCAAATGAGGCAAGGGCAGATATTCATTTATTTCATGGTACCATGAAAGATGGCTCCTCCGACCAGTTCTCATACTCGGGGGTGTCAATGCGCACTTGCGTATACTGCAGTCCCGAATGGAAACTCTGAGATTTGTGATTCAGAAGGTGCGCAGAGGAAAGTTCTAGCATCTCTGGATTTGGCCAAAGCTTATTTTCATATCCTGATCTGGGATGATTAACAAAGATGTTTGGCTTACACATTGTTTACTGCCCTTCCTTTCGATCTCTCCACCACCCTGAGGATGTCCTCCAAGGTCATATTGGTGGTAGCTTCTTCGTTATGGCACCAAGGGATATGTCTGCACCTATATCTGGACGACTGGCTCATCAGAGTGCATTCTTTGTTGGTGGCATCTCTGGTGTCAGCCCGAGTGGTATCCTTTCTAGAAAACTTTGGCTGGGTGATCAATTGGAGAAGTCAGTTGGAGCCTTCCTAATCCCTGGAATTCCTGGGAGCATGGTTTGATTTGATACTCGAGTGGGCAGAGTTGTCTTGCTGGAGGGGGGAGAGGAGAAAATTGTTGGAATGACTTGCGGTGGTGTTCCCAACAGGCTCCCAAGTTTTGGGATTATCTACAGCTTCTCGGCTTGATGGCTGCAGCGATAGAGATGGTGCTGTGGGCATGTGCTCATATGAGGCCACTCCAGAGGTCTCTGCTGACTCTGTGGTCTCTGAGCTCTCAGGAGTTTGAGCTCAGGCTTGCTCCAGCTGGAGGTGATGGCAACAGCCACGTCGCCTGAAAAGGGGCATGCTGCTGGATGATCACTTGTGGATTTTTCGGATAATGAATACCAGTCTTACAGGCTGGGGATCCCATTGTCAAGACCAAAATGCTTGGGGCCATTGGAACCACAGGGAGGCAGCAGGGCTCATCACCTGTCTCGAAGCAAGAACAATTCAGTTGACTTATTTGCATTTTCAGCCCTTGGTCAAGGACAGGGTAGTGCTGGTAGTGGTGTTGGAGATCATCTTGTCTACCTGGGTGGAAAAGAACCTTCTAGCTGTGTCGGCTCAGCACATTGCCAGAGTGAACAATGAGGAAGCAGACTTACTCAGTTATCACTCTCAATCCCAGAGAGTGAGGTTTAAGTCAGGAGGCTTTTCAGATGATTCTTCGCTGTTTAGTTCATCCGAGGATGGATTTGATGGTGACTCAGTCCAATGCCAAAGTGTCATTTTCTTCATTTGCCACTCAGGAACGGGGTCGGACGGCATTGGATGCCCTGGTTCAGCCCTGGCCGAGGCAGTGCCTGCTGTATGTTTACTCCATGGCTGCTGGTGGAACTTGTGCTTCTGCACGAAGAGTGTGGTTTGGCGACCTGATGCAGCTCCTGCAGGATCATCCTCTTAGTGTGCCCCAGTTTTGGGGCTTGTTGTGTCAGGGGCTGAATTTTTGTCCTGGACAACTCTGCTCCCTTCTTGCTTATGGATTGGCTTTTGAAAGGGAGCTGGTTGATACAAAAAGGCTATTCTCGTGAGGTAGCTTTCACTCTTAAAGTTTGGAGAGATTCTGCCTGCCTGGAATACGTATGGGTCTGGTGCCTCTTTGAGCATTGGTGTGATGCACGAAAGCTTGTTCCTAAGGTGGTGGAGGTGCTGGCTCTTAGCTTTTCTCCAGGGTAGTATGGAGAAGGGCCTTTCTTTAGCTCCTTGAAAGTCCAGGTGGCAGGCCTTTGCCTTTCACATGGATATTTCGTGTTTTCAAGGGGTTTTGATGTCTGTCTTCCCCTCTCCCCTCCACCCTTCCCGTTCAGTTGTCCCTTCCTGGGATGTCTGTTTAGTGCTCAGGGCCCTGATGTCAAAGCCCTTTGAGGTGTGCCTCTCTGAAGGATTTAGCTCTCAAGACTGTTATTTCTTGGTTGTGATTTGTTCAACAAGATGAATTTCTAAACTTCAGGCTCTGTCCTGCTGGGATCCCATATATGTCCATCCTTGGAGGAGGCTGTCTTCTTTCATCCTGTGCCTTCTTTTTGGTCCAAGGTGCTATCTTCCTTCCATGTGAACTAAGTGTTTTGTATGCCCACCTCCTCTAAGGAGTAGTGCTGAGGGAAGATGAGGATCTTCGCCTAGTGGATGTCTGGAGGGTGCTATCTCCGGTACTTGAAGGTTACAAATGTCTTTTTTTTTTTAAAAATCGGACCATCGTTTTGTGCTGTTTACTTGGGCCGCGCAAGGATGATGTGATTTGCCAAGTCTACATTGGGGTGCTGGATAAAGGAAGCCATTGCCTCGGTGTATCTGTTGATGAACCAGCCAGTTAGAGGGGCTGTGTGCACATTCCACTTGAGCACAAGCGTCTTCATGGGCAGAGTGTAGCTTGGTAGTCCCCCTCAGATATTTGCTGGGCAGCAACATGAGCATCTTTCCACTTTTGTCAAGCATTACCGTTTATATGCCCATGCTTGGGTGGACACAGCCTTCAGCTCAAAGGTTTTACGAACTGCTCTGTCATCTTTCTGCCTAGTGCAGGCGTGGCTTTGGTATATCCGACTTGTCTGGACTGGTCTAGCAGGACAATGTAGAAGATGTCATTTTACTTACTAGATAATGTCTTTTTTTTTAATCCTGCTAGACCAGTCCAGGACCCACCCTGGAATTGTATTGGTCTGCTATAATGTGGCGATACCTTTGGCCCTGCAGACTCATAACCTACTGACAAGCCTTCTGTTCAAGCTATTCCTGTACAGTTTCTTTGCTGTTTTGAACATTGTGTGAGGTTTGCCATTCCTTTCCATAGGCTTGGGTACAAATACTAATTTGCCCCTAGTGGCTCAGGCTGTTAGTGACATGGGAATGATGCCATTGAAATCTGAATATTTCATTGTCTGTCTCCACTTGGTAGGGGAACACAGCCTACTTGTCTGGACTGGTCTAGCAGGATTCGAGGAAAGGACATTATCTGGTAAGTAAAATGTCACCTTATCCACTTTGGTTCTCTGTGTGCACTGAGTGGCTCTGCTATTTAGTTCATGCTAAAATAAAATCCAAATAAGCTAAAATGTATATTTTTTAGGACATGAAAGATGGAGATTTCAAATGGCGCTGCTAAAAAGATATGCCGAGCAAGAAAAACTATGAATCAAAGCTGTCGACAGCAAGTGGAAACATTGAACAAAAAAAAGGATGTATGGAGAAAAGAAAAGACTTCCAAAGAAACATATGAGGATCAATCTTTGCAGCTTAAAAAATCTGTTGATATAGTTTGCAAAAATTATTTTGCCCAAGAAAATTCAGTGTCTGAATTGAGCAAAATGCCGCTCTTTTCTGAAGATAACGAAGTATGTTCTAGTAAGCTGAATGTGTCAATAGAAGTTTTGGATATTGATTCAGGAGAAAATATTAGCTGTTTAAATAAAAATATAATTTGCTTTGCTGACCATCAGAGTGAAGCACAGGATGTTTTGAAAGAAAAATCAATATGGAAAAAGGAGAATTCTGCTAGTTCAAAATCCGTCAGAGACCCTCTTCTACAGAATGAGTTGGCTAATAAGTCTGTAAATGAAGCCCACTCCACAGCAAAACCCACTCCACTTCTTCCAGCTTTACAAAAGGAATGTGTTCAGTTTGTTGCTGCTTCCAAATGTGAAGATGACATTACTGACAGAATGATTCCCATTTTAGAAAAAGTGACCCCAAGGTTAAATCCAGATATAGAAAATGAAGATCTAACTATCCCTGTTTTGGAGAAGTTTAACATGGTTGAAGACAGTAAGGCTGCACACCAACTGAAGATGCAGTGACAGGTGCACATGATATAAAAAATCTGGACACATCTGTCTGTTCAGTTACTAGAATCCGTCTAGGGAAGATAATACAGCTGGTGATGTGAATAGTAAAACATCTAATAGATGTTTTGAAAATATTTCAAAAGGTGCAAATGCAGTTTCTCCTCAAGATTTGATATCAACGGGATCTAGTATTGGTATGTATACTAATTTGTAGTAATTTACAATAAAATTAGTCTGGTAAATTAGCTCACTGTTGAGGTCTTTACTAGTGATGTGCATTCGTCCCAGCTGACTCTGTATCTTTTGAGTGCCTAAAATATTAGTGTGCAAATCACTTGCATAGATGCAGATAATTAATGATTGCACATGTAAAAAAAGCTCTCTTTTTGTGTACCCAAATACATAGGTGAAACAAACCCCAAACTACCCACCAATGGGCAAATTTTTGTTGAAACTAGCATGAAATGTGTTGGCCATGCACATCTCTAGTCCTCCACTCCATTAACACTAGAAGCCCCAAAAGGAATTTTACCTAGAAACCCCAAAGTGTGTCAGTTGACGCATGTGAATTAATGTGAAGTTACTTATTTGTTAAGTATGTGCAGTATGTGACGTCATTACATGACGTCATCGTGTGTTGGTTTGTAATGTTGGAGTAAAACTATAAACAGTGATTGAGATGCACCACCTAGTGGGAACATGAATTTATACCTAGAAGCCCCAAAGTACGTCAATTGACTCATCGAAGACAATTGAGTGCGTCAATTGACGTACTTTTGGGCTGCTAGGTAATAAAATTCATTTTCCTGCTATGTGGTGCATCTGTCATTACTTTTCTGATGCACATATTTGAACATGACCTTGCTAACAAAGTCATGGAACATGACTGACGTGGTTCTAGCAGTGGGGGTGCTGGTATACAACTTCGAAGATGCATTTGTGTCAATTGACACACTTTGGGGCTTCTAGTGTTAAATACAAAGGACTTTGTTTACACTTTTTTTTTCAAGCCTGATTGAACTTAATGCATTTATCTAGTTGGAATTGTACAAACAGTGGGAATCATCTGTTAGTAGATAATGTAATATAATTAATAACTGAAAGTCAAATGTGTAATTTTTTCTTATAGACTATCTTTTTCTGTCTGCTGTTTCAGTTTAAAATTTAATACTGCCTATCAAAGAAATTTACCCAATAATAAAGAACAGAGGCATCATAAATAATCTGTTCAGTTTTCCATATTCCTTGTAAGTATAAAAAAAGAGGAGCATTGGTCACTAGAAAGGGAATGGTGAGAAAGCAGAGCAAAATGATTAGGAGAAGGGAAGGATTGTGTGCTTTTTTTTTTTGCTTAGATTACCACCTCCTTGGGGTAATAGACTATCTCCAGGAACAAGCATGAATGAGTCGTTACATATGGGTACGTTGGTACTGACAGAGCCCGCAGCCGGGAACGCTCCCCAGCGTCCCAACAATAAAGCCTTTGGGAGCACGTCCACACGCATGCTCTCTGACCTTTCCCGCACATATTCACTTCCACTCACATCAGATATTCTTCGTTTTCCACTGGAGCTGACAGGACTGTGTGCCTTGTCACCGCAGACAAAATTCCTTTCTTTTTTATTTCTTTTTTTGATGGTGCAGCAAGGCCTGAAAGGAAAACCCTTCGAATTTTAACGGCCCACAAAACGTTACTGTGACTCGCCGATGACATTTGCTTTTCAATTTTATTGAGAAATGTTTTCTTTTTCACTAAGAATTTTTTTCCTATTTAGTGCCTGACGTCTATATATTTGGCCGCTAACCGGCCTCTGGTTAAAGGTTCTTTCCAATTATGGTGCGAAAAGCCAGCCACGTAATCCATTGAAAAGAAAATGTTCAACGTGTGGCGGTAACCAACCATGTTAATAGAAAATAGAAAGCGGGTCATAAAGCTAGGGTGTCTGCAAATTAAGTTTAGGTAGATTCCCTGACCATTGTCCAGACGGAAAAGGTTTAAATTAACTTCTCTTGTAGGAGGTTTTGTACCAACGACAGAATTCTTCAGAACTGAGCTCAACAAGGTCGGAAATAGGCCGCCCGGAATTATAACAACAAATAACGCCGCAATGGGAAAAGCAAGTGTCAAACCAGGACAAGGAAGCGGTCTTACAAATTACCAAATTCCACGGGATCAGGTACCAAACAAAACAGTCTAAGACTAAAAGAGCCAAAGGGAAAAGTGGCCTTTAAGTGGTATGAGAGGGTTCTCGTTCTAAGCAGCGCGAATGGTCCCCCCTGCCCTGCATTGCCCCCTCAGACCCTGGCGAAAAATTCAGTCCCGGCTGGGAGAACATCTTGCGCGGAACATCCAAATCATTATCTGGCGTTCAGGATTTTCCCGAGGTTTTTATTTACCTCTAGGGAGGTAACCTGTGTCCATGCTCGTTGGTTCTGAAAACCAAGCTTCGAGGGGCAAGTACACGGCACCACACCCGGCAATCAGCTACTTGTTGATGGATGATAACTCCTTGCCATTGTAAAACGTATTCAAATAGGTAAGTCTACGGTTCATGCGGTACTTACTGTTAACCGTGCTATAAGAAGTCGCTGCAGGGACCGTTCCTTTGAACTACCGCTATCATCAGACCAGTCGTTGCCGGCGCCGTAACAAATCACCGAATGTGCCGGTGGACTGATCAATACTGGCAAATCGGTGCGATCTGAAGTAGTGTATCAACATCGGTCAACCAAGGCATCGGGTGCCGTCAAGATATTTCCTCAGAAGACAGCCTCGCTAAATACCTTCGATGCCACGAGATCCTGAAGGGACACTCGCTTTCCTAGCTTGGACGGATTAACCGGTACCAGACTCGTCCTCGCATAACCGCACTACTATGAGGGATACAGGGGTCAACCGAAACACTAGCTCTTCAACAGGATAAATCCGATGCTTCATCCTTAATCAGGTCTTCTCGTTGATCAACCGAAATGACATGGGATGAATACCATCAGGTACACGCAGCCTAAACTTTCATCCAGTTTCCAGCTTTATGACTCCTCAATTCAGAGTGTTCCCCTCGGAGGAGATTTCTGTTTCAAGCTTTTCCTGCTACGTGATAATGGCAAGAATACGTCTCCAATTATTTCCAATAACCTGGGATAAAGAGTCCAATGAATAACCCCAAGGGATTCAGGAAATACTGCAATACCCCCTGGACTCCAAACAAGGAGGCAATGATGCGTTCCTAAAAAATTACTTCAGATCCTACAGGAATCTGTTGTTAATAATGGATGGGAAAAACTCCCCTTAAACGGTATCCCCACATTCCAAGAGAGTAATAAATGACACTAACATCATATAAAAAAAGTGCCACCTTCTCCAGGGTTTTCAAGAAGATAACTCAACAATTCCTCTCATAAATCTATAGATAATAGAATTCAGCAATGGAGGCCTATATAAGAGTTGCAACAAAAGGCAACTCTTGATCCCTCCATGTCGGTGAGTCTAAAGGACACTTCGAGTTTGTTATTTCGGGCTTTGATGCTCAAGTCGCAAGTCATCACGGCTTTCAGTCCAAGACTACATCTCATATATTTTTCTATATGTTGGATTCTCTCTGGGAAGAGGGTTGCAAAAAAAAAAGAACCTTTTTACATGTCAAAGAAGCATAAAATAGAAAAAATACAGACTATTTATGTACTAAGTCATTCGATGCATAACGAGACTGAGTGATCTCTAGAATTCCTATAACTCGTGAACTTCGCCTGCTTTGTTTTGAAAAAAATCTATTAGCAATCCTTCTGCTATAGC
>CM066044.1:138220653-138307667 GCA_033557465.1 Ichthyophis bannanicus
CATACACCTGTTCCATTCCTTGAACAACTCCTTGCCCTCCTTCCCTGAATGGATGCATGAGCTCGCATAGGAAGACGAACCCTTCAGGGTGTCCCATACCCTATGTTGATCTCCCAAGGCATCTTAGCTAGGGAGTCCCCATATTGTGAGGACGTCTTTCCTGCTTGTTCCTGTAGATAGCACAAGTTCCTTACCTTTACCAGGTGCTCTCTGGGAACAGCAGGAATTCGTCCTCACAACCCTCCCACCTCCCCTAGGAGTTGTATCTCTCTCTGTCTTTCCTTTCCTCTCTCTCTATTGTCTCAGCTTTAAACTTGAACTGAGGATAGTTTGGTTAAGGAAGGCGGGAAGGCAGCTCGCAGGCGCTGTGGGATGCTCCCAAAAGCTTTCCTTCTGGGAAGCTGGGGAGGAGCGTTCCCGCGCAGGCTCCGTCGGTACCGACGTACCCATATGTGAGGACTAATTCCTGCTGTTCCCAGAGATCACCTGTTACAGGTAAGTAACTGTGCTTTCCTGCTTGTTCCTGGAGATAGCATAGTTACTCATCTGTAACAGGTGATCTCCGGGAACATCATGAATGTAGTCTTCACAACCCACCCACCTCCCCTAGGAGTTGTAACTCTCGAACTCAACTGAAGAGGCAGTTGGGAAAGGTGGGATGGCCGCACGCAGGCGCTGTGGGTTGCTCCCAACCGCATTCTTAGTGGACGCTGGGGAGCGTTCCCGTGCAGCCTCAGTCGGTTACTACTATACTCATTTGTGAAGACTAAAGTCCTTCTGTTCCGGGAGATCACCTGTTACAGGTGAGTAACTATGCTTTCTAATGGCCGTGTTGCTCATCCGGCCCCCACGCCGGTCTATGGTACCTTCTTGGTATTTGAATTTGGTGCTGGAAGCATTGGTTAGAGAGCTTTTTGAACCGTTGGGTAAGGCTTCATTGAAGGATCTGACGTTAAAAACGGTGTTGTTGGTGGCCATTTGCTCAGCTCCAAGGTTTTCGGAGTTGCAGGTGTTGTCCTGTAAGGAGCCTTTTCTTTCTTCTTGCCCAAGGTGGTTTTTGGTCTTTCACGTCAACCAGGCAGTTTCATTGCCGGTGTTCTCTGAAGAGGCGGGAAAAACGACCGCTGGGTGAAAAATTGCGGTTCCTGGATGTTTGTGGACACTCAAATACCTCCGCGGCACAGCGGCTTTCCGTAAGTCAGACAGATTGTGGTGTTTGGAGGACCTAGGAAAGGGGAGGCTGCAGCTAAGTCTTCTATTTCCAGGTGGCTAAAGGAGGCCATTGCAGCAGCATATATTTTGAAGGGTAAGGCCGTGCCGGAGGTGCTGAGAGCCCACTCGACTAGGGCGTAAGCGGCCATCCTGGGTGGAATACAGTTTGGTACCGGACGAGGATATTTGCAAGCCGGTGACTTAGTCATCTTGAACTGCAGGTCCCTCCCGTTGATATTTATTTACTGCTCTGTTACTTCCCCAGAGGTTCTGGGACACGATTGGAGGGACGAAAAGGAAGGTGAAATTAGACTTACATGCTAATTTTGTTCTTTGAGGAACTCCAGTCCAGTCCCGGATACCACCCTTGATTTCCATTTTTGGTTTGTAGCCTGAAGTCATTTGTCGTGGAGATAAGAATAAGGATGCTGCTATCGGGGTAGACTGTCTTTTGGTTCGCAAGGGGGGGATGTAAATGAGTGCTCTCTCCTCTGAAGGAAAGAGGAGGGCTTCCTATGCAGCCAAGTACTATAACATAGGTTTCCTTACAGGGGAACTTAGTTTATGTTTAAAGTGTTGGCTTGAGGTGTAGTTTAGACTGTTAAAAAATAAATAAAATAAAGCGAGTAGAATTAGTTTGATTATATTAACTACTTATTTGTTGCTCTGCTGAGTCTGCTTTGTCAATAGGTACTGGAGTGGAGAGGACGTCCTTGCCTACTTATACCAGTGTCATCAAAGTGATGACGTGTTTCAGTCTCCAAAGCTGCTGGAGGAGGTACTAAACCCAGAGGTTCCGGGACTGGACTGGAGTTCCTCAAACAACAATTAGCAGGTAAGTCTAATTTCACCATCCTCTAATTGAAGTTACATATAGAATGAGATCTCTCCTTGATTTTAAAGTTCACCTTGATCACATAACAGAATAAAAAGGACTAGTGTGCTAAGAACAGCTGATATATAGCAGCTTTGTTTGAAATAGTCTGACAAACTTGGATATTTCAGTGAGCAATTTTCTATACAGGATTTAGTATGGTCACTTGTAGAATTATCATTCCTGTAAGATTCAGTAGTGGATGTTTTTGAATATTGTGTTTTAAAAAGACAACAGGCCAGCATTTTGCTTTCTCAGCCTCAGGTTAAGTCCCTGTTCAGCTTAGATTTTAACACACTGCAGGAGGATTCCTTCATCATGGGGGATCCTTCAGTTAAACAGAAATTGGAGGAGGACTTATGGGGGGGAGGGTCAGGACTCTCCACAATATCAGGCCTCCGAGGAGACGGGGGAAGGGCCCTCGGAACCTCTGGGGAGAGCCTGTGATGCCGGAACTGGAGGAAGGGGAGATACCAGAAGGGGAGGATTCCAATGTGTTCCGTATCTTTCATAGAGAAGAATTGACAGCCTTGATAGTCATTTGCTGGCTGTCTTAAATATTGTTCCTGGACCTTGGAGGACCCCCTGTTGCAGGGGTTCAAGGGATCTGAAATATCTTTTCCAGTACACAGGGTCAAGAAGATGAATGGAATGGGAGGTCCTGGAAGCTGGTTTGAGGGGCGGGGTAGGGCTATAAACCCCATCCTGTAGGAGGAGAAAGAGCTGCTCAAAATGCCAAAGGTGGATATCTTAGTCTTGGTGGTAACGAAGACCACAATTCCTGTAGAAGGGGATGTGGCACTGAAGGATTTGCAGGTCTGCAAGTTAGCTGTTCCTGAAACAGGTGTTTGATATTAGTGTCTTGATCTTGCAGGCTTTTATCTGTGGAGCCTGTGTGACCAGGGCATCCATTCATTGGATTCGAGGACTGGTGGCAGCGGATGGTGATCCACAGGTGGCAGGGCAGGAGGTGGCCAAGCTAGAGTCTGCTTCAGCTTAATTGGCAGATGCCTTATATGGTTTAATGGCATGCCTCTTCCAAATCTATGGACTCTATCATTGTGACTCGCCGTTTTCTTTTGTAAGAAACTGGTCACCAGATGTCTCATTAAAACTAGATTCGGTAAACTTCCCTTTAAGGGTAAGTTGCTCTTCAGAGAAGCACTGGGTAAACTGGTTAAGGACCTCGGAGTCTAAGGATTTTTAGTTGCCAGAGGACCGGCCCAAAGGGCAGAAACAAGGTAGCACCTCCCAAGGGTCAACCAAAAGACTTTAGGAGGTTCCGGGCAGCCTGCTTTGCCCCTTTCAAATGGGGGCGCTACCCACAGAGGGGGAAGCCCTTTTTAAGCTATCTGGGATCCAATAGGGGCTATTACTCTGCCAGGAAGCCCCAATGAAGCCACAAGGGCCCAGGTGGCAGTTGGTTCCAGTAGGAGTTCGGCTACACCTTCTAATCGTCGTTCTTTGAGTCACTGCAGTCCAATCCAGGACCCTTCCTAATTGCAGTACTTTTCTCTTGGTCTCAGGTTTGGACAGGATGTCTGTCTCTTTCGGGGGAGGGGACATTATTGAGCAAAACATCCCTGAAGTCTTCCTGACTGAGGGTGGGCGTTTTGGCAGGTATGACTGTCAACATGGTTCATCCTCTCCTTGTACGTAGCTCTATGAGTTTTGTTAAGTGATGCAGTTCTGTGATAAGGTTTTTCTGTTTCATAACACTGGGTTCATAGCCCTGGTTTATTTTGCTTATGCTGTCTTGAAGTCTGCTTTGTCAATAAGACACTGGCTCCTGGGTCTGAAGGAGGAGCACTTGTACTGTAACAGAAGTCTGACATGCTCGGTCCCCAGCTGCTTGTGGAGGCAGATAACCCACACATACTGGACTGGAGGGACTCAAGAAACCAGATAAGGACTAAATTTGCCTTGGCGAGCTGTAAGCATATACTGTTCCATCATCTTATTTTATCTATCTGAGCATGATTTGATAGCTTACAACTGAAGGCATACAATGATGTGTGATTTAAATAAGGTAAATCTTCACTATGTTTGCACTAAATCAAGGTCACATCTGACATACCTAACATGTAAATGGCAACGTTTTTAAAGATTAATTTTCTATTAATTTGATAGTGATTTACTAGGCCAATCTAATGTCATTTCAGGTGTAAGGGACAGGAATCATTTGATCAAGGACAAGGAAAATGGGGTAAATTGTTTTGTGGCTAACTTTATAAATGTCAGGAGGTTTGTCTTCACAGTTATCATGCTGGTGCACACTAATATATGCACAGTATTTGCTGTGATTTAGGTGTTTGGACACATGGTGCAAGAGGTGGCAGTTTCTGAATTTTCTCTTTTTCTTTGCCAAATCATTTACCTTTATTACTGTCTGAGATGCATGGAAGAAGTTTTACTTTAGAGATGCACAAACGGAAAAGGAGAATTTGTATAAAATTATCTTTTTCTAAAATTATTTTCCATATCCTCCTGCTAGACCATTCCAGACAAGTGGGTTGTATTTGCCTACCAGCAGATGAGTGGAGACAGAGCCAATGAAGTGTTCAGGCTTCAATGACATCACTCCCATGCCACTGACAACCTGAACCACTATGGGAAAATTTGTATTTTTTCAGTCTTCAGCAGATGGTGGTTGGATTTATTTTAGGTTTGACAGAACCTGCACAAATAAGGATAATATTGAGAGGAAAAAGATTGATTTAGCTCGTGAACGACCACCTTTGGGTGGCCCTCACTTGAGCATGAGTTGGGAGGCTCCACTAGACTGCGGCCTTTTTGGTAGCCATAGGAGGAGGGAAAATTGGTTCAGCTCTGCGCTCTTATGATGAGAGCCTGAGCAGCTAGAAAATTTGAAAGGATTGAATTTAAGCTTTCCCTCACAACCTCAACACCCCCTTGCTCTTTACCGAAGACTGAAGATGGCTCAGAGGTATGTAACTGCAAACCTGTTTAGTTTTTTTTTCTCTTAAAGGAATAAAGCATCAGGGAGTAGCGCTGAGCCTGGCATTATTTGCCCTGCTTGGGGATTCTAGGGAAAGTATCAAGGCTTGACCTCATCATTGTCCTTGTTAGGTTCTCCCAAAATCATTGGTTTTGAGGTGTAAGTCGGGGTGAACCATGGCCAACTATTGGATGACATCGGGGCCTCCTGCCCTTTTCCAATGCATGCTGTAATGATTTTTCTAGATTTGTGTGCTATGCGGTCAAGCGGTCCAATGTGGCTACAATATGCATTCCTACCCAAGCACCAAAGTGTGCACTCCTGTACATGATCTGTTAGCGCACGCTGTTATGCCTACACTGCTTTAGTGCGCACAAGTGTTTACCTTGCCTTAATTGTCATCTTCCAGGAAGTGTTTTGATTTGTGGTAAATGAAGAGCCTCGTCACTGGATTCCAGAATTTGTTCATCTTGTATGGCGGTCTCTGACTCATCACTGGAGAGCCCATCTCTCCCTTCGGTTGGCCCAGCATTTTCCACTTCAAGATAGGAGGCAACGAATAGCACTATGGGTAAGGGTAATAGCCTGACCTTGAGTTCTGGTGACCGCGCTTCTGGCTGCTCTCCTTCTTTGGAGGCTTCAGATACAGCTGTGGTTGGGGGTCATTCTCAGGGAGGGGAGCTTCTGGAATCTGGGTTGCCCTCCCTGAAATTCTTTTTTTTTTTCAGCAGCAAGCCTGTTCTTTGTTTTGTTTTTTTTTTTTGTTTTTTTTGTTTTGGTGTGGAAACTCGGACCCTGCAGCCTCCTGATTCCCTTGAGCTCAGTCACATGAGGGACAGACTGAGTATAGAAGCCTGGCTTTAATGTCTCTTAAGCAACCCAGATGGAGGATGCATTCTGGAAATGTGGGTCAGCTGCAGTCTTTCTGAGACTAGAACTTGGATTTTGGTTCTGACGTGTCGGCTGAGGAGTCTGATGTGGAGTAAGAAGTGCTTTCACCTTCAGAGGATCATGAGGTGGCAGGCATTATCCACCTGTTCAAGAAGAAAGAGCTGGCAACGGCATTGATTGCTAGAGTTTCATCCACTTTGAATTTGGTTGACACTTCAGTGGCAGAACAGGGGCTGCAGGTTCATCTGCTCCTACAGAGGTGTAGAAATCCGCAACACTTTTCCCGTTTCCATAGGTTATCAAGAACATGATTGGTCAAAATGGGATCATACAGATTCTCCTTCTAAGGGGTTAAGTGTGTAAGAGGATGTATGCTCTTCCGGCTGAGAAATGTCACATGAGTCAGCAAGCCCAAGGTGGATGTGCAGGTCACTGCAGTCACTGAAGCGGACCACCATTCCTGTGGGAGACAGATTGGCCTTACAGGATACTCTAGATAGGCAGGTAGACTCTCCGCTAAAGAGCCAGTTCGCAGTGGCATCTACTATTTTTCACTTGGCTGTGTGTGCAGGCCTGACTTCTCAAGTCCTGCTCCAGTGGATTCACTCTCTTCTTCTGGATGATATTGCCCCTCTTTTTGGAGTCAGCTACTGCCTTCCTTCTGATGCCATGTATGATCTAGTCTGCTTGGCTGCTAGGGATTGTTGCCTTATCGATGACATGACTTTGGATTTGACTCTGCCACTGGGCAAAGGAAATGTCTTCCAAAGCCCAGTTAACTCAACTGGCCTTAAGGGAAATCTCCTTTTTGGGTCCCGTTTTGGAAAGTTTGATCTTGGGCGAGGCTGAGCCTTATCGCCTTCCAGCAGATAGCCAAAAGTGCCTGGGAAGTTTGCATGGCTGTCCTCTTACCCCCCCCCCCCCTTCAGTATCTGCCCATTCATCACAGATCTGCTGGACTGACTTCCAGGGGTCTCGGGGCTCCTATTATTGTCCTGGAAAGCCTGCCTTCTCTTCTGGATTTCTGATCCATACTTGGTATGTTTGAGGGGCTCATGGGGCCAGGAATTCTGTCCACTCCAGAGGAGGTCCCTCCCATTCAGCATAGTGTTAAAGTTTGGCGGCTCTTTTCTTTCAGGAGTGGGCCCACGTCACCAAGGATTGCTGGATGCTAGGCACCATTTGAAATGGCTATGTCCTGGAACACACAGAGCTGGTAGCATGCAGTGACTCGCCACGTGGGTTGGCATACAAAACAGCCACCATACAGGTCACGTTGGAAAAGCTGCTGTGCCTGAAGGTGATGGTGCCAGTTCCCCCGGCCAAATGAGGCAAGGGCAGATATTCATTTATTTCATGGTACCATGAAAGATGGCTCCTCCGACCAGTTCTCATACTCGGGGGTGTCAATGCGCACTTGCGTATACTGCAGTCCCGAATGGAAACTCTGAGATTTGTGATTCAGAAGGTGCGCAGAGGAAAGTTCTAGCATCTCTGGATTTGGCCAAAGCTTATTTTCATATCCTGATCTGGGATGATTAACAAAGATGTTTGGCTTACACATTGTTTACTGCCCTTCCTTTCGATCTCTCCACCACCCTGAGGATGTCCTCCAAGGTCATATTGGTGGTAGCTTCTTCGTTATGGCACCAAGGGATATGTCTGCACCTATATCTGGACGACTGGCTCATCAGAGTGCATTCTCTGTTGGTGGCATCTCTGGTGTCAGCCCGAGTGGTATCCTTTCTAGAAAACTTTGGCTGGGTGATCAATTGGAGAAGTCAGTTGGAGCCTTCCTAATCCCTGGAAATTCCTGGGAGCATGGTTTGATTTGATACTCGAGTGGGCAGAGTTGTCTTGCTGGAGGGGGGAGAGGAGAAAATTGTTGGAATGACTTGCGGTGGTGTTCCCAACAGGCTCCCAAGTTTTGGGATTATCTACAGCTTCTCGGCTTGATGGCTGCAGCGATAGAGATGGTGCTGTGGGCATGTGCTCATATGAGGCCACTCCAGAGGTCTCTGCTGACTCTGTGGTCTCTGAGCTCTCAGGAGTTTGAGCTCAGGCTTGCTCCAGCTGGAGGTGATGGCAACAGCCACGTCGCCTGAAAAGGGGCATGCTGCTGGATGATCACTTGTGGATTTTTGGATAATGAATACCAGTCTTACAGGCTGGGGATCCCATTGTCAAGACCAAAATGCTTGGGGCCATTGGAACCACAGGGAGGCAGCAGGGCTCATCACCTGTCTCGAAGCAAGAACAATTCAGTTGACTTATTTGCATTTTCAGCCCTTGGTCAAGGACAGGGTAGTGCTGGTAGTGGTGTTGGAGATCATCTTGTCTACCTGGGTGGAAAAGAACCTTCTAGCTGTGTCGGCTCAGCACATTGCCAGAGTGAACAATGAGGAAGCAGACTTACTCAGTTATCACTCTCAATCCCAGAGAGTGAGGTTTAAGTCAGGAGGCTTTTCAGATGATTCTTCGCTGTTTAGTTCATCCGAGGATGGATTTGATGGTGACTCAGTCCAATGCCAAAGTGTCATTTTCTTCATTTGCCACTCAGGAACGGGGTCTGACGGCATTGATGCCCTGGTTCAGCCCTGGCCGAGGCAGTGCCTGCTGTATGTTTACTCCATGGCTGCTGGTGGAACTTGTGCTTCTGCACGAAGAATGTGGTTTGGCGACCTGATGCAGCTCCTGCAGGATCATCCTCTTAGTGTGCCCCAGTTTTGGGGCTGCTTGTGTCAGGGGCTGAATTTTTGTCCTGGACAACTCTGCTCCCTTCTTGCTTATGGATTGGCTTTTGAAAGGGAGCTGGTTGATACAAAAAGGCTATTCTCGTGAGGTAGCTTTCACTCTTAAAGTTTGGAGAGATTCTGCCTGCCTGGAATACGTATGGGTCTGGTGCCTCTTTGAGCATTGGTGTGATGCACGAAAGCTTGTTCCTAAGGTGGTGGAGGTGCTGGCTCTTAGCTTTTCTCCAGGGTAGTATGGAGAAGGGCCTTTCTTTAGCTCCTTGAAAGTCCAGGTGGCAGGTCTTTGCCTTTCTCATGGATATTTCGTATTTTCAAGTGGTTTTGATGTCTGTCTGCATGTCTTCCCCTCTCTCTCCTCCACCCTTCCCGTTCAGTTGTCCCTTCCTGGGATGTCTGTTTAGTGCTCAGGGCCCTGATGTCAAAGCCCTTTGAGGTGTGCCTCTCTGAAGGATTTAGCTCTCAAGACTGTTATTTCTTGGTTGTGATTTGTTCAACAAGATGAATTTCTAAACTTCAGGCTCTGTCCTGCTGGGATCCCATTTATGTCCATCCTTGGAGGAGGCTGTCTTCTTTCATCCTGTGCCTTCTTTTTGGTCCAAGGTGCTATCTTCCTTCCATGTGAACTAAGTGTTTTGTATGCCCACCTCCTCTAAGGAGTAGTGCTGAGGGAAGATGAGGATCATCGCCTAGTGGATGTCTGGAGGGTGCTATCTCCGGTACTTGAAGGTTACAAATGTCTTTTTTTTTTTTTAAATCGGACCATCGTTTTGTGCTGTTTACTTGGGCCGCGCAGGGATGATGTGATTTGCCAAGTCTACATTGGGGTGCTGGATAAAGGAAGCCATTGCCTCGGTGTATCTGTTGATGAACCAGCCAGTTAGAGGGGCTGTGTGCACATTCCACTCGAGCACAAGCGTCTTCATGGCAGAGTGTAGCTTGGTAGTCCCCCTCAGATATTTGCTGGGCAGCAACGTGAGCATCTTTCCACTTTTGTCAAGCATTACCGATTATATGCCCATGCTTGGGTGGACACAGCCTTCAGCTCAAAGGTTTTACGAACTGCTCTGTCATCTTTCTGCCTAGTGCAGGCGTGGCTTTGGTATATCCGACTTGTCTGGACTGGTCTAGCAGGACAATGTAGAAGATGTCATTTTACTTACTAGATAATGTCCTTTTCTTGAATCCTGCTAGACCAGTCCAGGACCCACCCTGGAATTGTATTGGTCTGCTATAATGTGGCGATACCTTTGGCCCTGCAGACTCATAACCTACTGACAAGCCTTCTGTTCAAGCTATTCCTGTACAGTTTCTTTGCTGTTTTGAACATTGTGTGAGGTTTGCCATTCCTTTCCATAGGCTTGGGTACAAATACTAATTTGCCCCTAGTGGCTCAGGCTGTTAGTGACATGGGAATGATGCCATTGAAATCTGAATATTTCATTGTCTGTCTCCACTTGGTAGGGGAACACAGCCTACTTGTCTGGACTGCTCTAGCAGGATTCGAGGAAAGGACATTATCTGGTAAGTAAAATGTCACCTTATCCACTTTGGTTCTCTGTGTGCACTGAGTGGCTCTGCTATTTAGTTCATGCTAAAATAAAATCCAAATAAGCTAAAATGTATATTTTTTAGGACATGAAAGATGGAGATTTCAAATGGCGCTGCTAAAAAGATATGCCGAGCAAGAAAAACTATGAATCAAAGCTGTCGACAGCAAGTGGAAACATTGAACAAAAAAAAGGATGTATGGAGAAAAGAAAAGACTTCCAAAGAAACATATGAGAATCAATCTTTGCAGCTTAAAAAATCTGTTGATATAGTTTGCAAAAATTATTTTGCCCAAGAAAATTCAGTGTCTGAATTGAGCAAAATGCCGCTCTTTTCTGAAGATAACGAAGTATGTTCTAGTAAGCTGAATGTGTCAGTAGAAGTTTTGGATATTGATTCAGGAGAAAGTATTAGCTGTTTAAATAAAAATATAATTTGCTTTGCTGACCATCAGAGTGAAGCACAGGATGTTTTGAAAGAAAAATCAATATGGAAAAAGGAGAATTCTGCTAGTTCAAAATCCATCAGAGACCCTCTTCTACAGAATGAGTTGGCTAATAAGTCTGTAAATGAAGCCCACTTCACAGCAAAACCCACTCCACTTCTTCCGGCTTTACAAAAGGAATGTGTTCAGTTTGTTGCTGCTTCCAAATGTGAAGATGACATTACTGACAGAATGATTCCCATTTTAGAAAAAGTGACCCCAAGGTTAAATCCAGATATAGAAAATGAAGATCTAACTATCCCTGTTTTGGAGAAGTTTAACATGGTTGAAGACAGTAAGGCTGCACAACCAACTGAAGATGCAGTGACAGGTGCACATGATATAAAAAATCTGGACACCTCTGTCTGTTCAGTTACTAGAATCCTTTATAGGGAAGATAATACAGCTGGTGATGTGAATAGTAAAACATCTAATAGATGTTTTGAAAATATTTCAAAAGTTGCAAATGCAGTTTCTCCTCAAGATTTGATATCAACGGGATCTAGGATTGGTATGTATACTATTTGTAGTAATTTACAATAAAATTAGTCTGGAAATTAGCTCACTGTTGAGGTCTTTACTAGTGATGTGCATTCGTCACAGCTGACTCTGTTCTTTTGAGTGCCTAAAATATTAGTGTGCAAATCACTTGCATATATGCATATAATTAATGATTGCACATGTAAAAAAAGCTCTATTTTGTGTATACAAATACATAGGTGAAACAAACCCCAAACTACCCACCAATGGGGAAATTTTTGTTTGAAACTAGCATGAAATAGTGTTGGCCATGCACATCTCTAGTCTCCACTCCATTAACACTAGAAGCCCCAAAAGGAATTTTACCTAGAAACCCCAAAGTGTGTCAGTTGACGCATGTGAATTAATGTGAAGTTACTTATTTGTTAAGTATGTGCAGTATGTGACGTCATTACATGACGTCATCGTGTGTTTATTGTTTGTAATGTTGGAGTAAAACTATAAACAGTGATTGAGATGCACCACCTAGTGGGAACATGAATTTATACCTAGAAGCCCCAAAGTACGTCAATTGACTCATCGAAGACAATTGAGTGCGTCAATTGACGTACTTTTGGGCTTCTAGGTATAAATTCATTTTCCTGCTAGGTGGTGCATCTGTCATTAATTTTCGATGCACATATTTGAACATGACCTTGCTAACAAAGTCATGGAACATGACTGACATGGTTCTAGCAGTGGTGCTGGTATACAACTTCGAAGATGCATTTGTGTCAATTGACACACTTTGGGGCTTCTAGTGTTAAATACAAAGGACTTTGTTTACAATTTTTTTTCAAGCCTGATGAACTTAATGCATTTATCTAGTTGGAATTGTACAAACAGTGGGAATCAGCTGTTAGTAGATAATGTATATAATTAATAAGAATGAAAGTCAAATGTGTAATTTTTCTTATAGACTATATTTTTCTGTCTGCTGTTCAGTTTAAAATTTAATACTGGCTATCAAAGAAATTTACCCAAGATAAAGAACAGAGGCAGCATAAATAATCTGTTCAGTTCCATATTCCTTGTAAGTATAAAGAGGAGCATTGGTCACGAGAAAGGGAATGGTGAGAAAGCAGAGCAAAATGATTAGGAGAAGGGAAGGATTGTGGGCTTTTTTTTTTTGCTTAGATTACCACCTCCTTGGGGTAAGAGACTATCTCCAGGAACAAGCAGGAATGAGTCTTTACATATGGGTACGTTGGTACTGACAGAGCCCGCGCGGGAACGCTCCCCAGCGTCCAAAAATAAAGCCTTTGGGAGCACGTCCACACGCATGCGCGCTGCCTTCCCGCCAATTCACTTCCCTCACATCAGTTCTTCGTTTTCCACGGAGCTGACAGGACGTGTCCTTGTCACCGCAGAAAATTCTTCTTTTTTATTCTTTTTTGTGGTCGCGCCTGCCTTCGTTTGACGCCCACCGGTACTGCCGATGCTTTGCTTTTCTTTTATTGAAAATGTTTTCTTTTCACTAAGAAATTTTTTCCTATTTAGTGCCTGACGTCTTTTTGGCCGCTACGCCTCTTTTCTTTCCATTATGGAAAAGCCAGCCACTATCCTTAAGAAATGTTCAAAGTGTGGCGGTACCACCATGTTAATAGAAACTCATAGCTGGTGTCTGAATTGTTTAGGTCCTGACCATTGTCCAACGGAGTGTTTCTCTTGTAGGAGTTTTACCAGAAGAAGTCTTCAGAACTGAGCTCAACTCGATACCCGGTTTACATCGCCCATGATGTCACCAGGCAGAATCTCTTCTTCCTTCCAGGGTCAGGTAACCAAACAACAGTCTAAGACTAGCCAGTCCTTGAGTGGTAGATCTCTTTCTAAGCATCGAGATGCCTCTGGCATTGCCCTCGGACACTGGCGATTCAGTCCCGGCGGGAGTCTTCGGGCTCCAAAGCATTATCTGGATTTCAGGTTCCCGAGGTTTTTACCTCTAGGGATGTACCTGTGCCATGCTCGGTGGTTCTGACCGCTTCGAGCAGTACCAACACCCCGGCATCAGCTATGGTGATGGATGAGACTCCTTGCCATTGAACGTAGTCTAGCGAATCTCTCAGCTACTTCGGTACCGCTAGAGTCGCTGCAGACCGTTCTTTGACTACCGATATCAGCGTCGGTGCCGGCGCCGACATCAGCGTTGCCGGTGCGGCATCTGGCATCGGTGCGGATGCTGGTATCAACATCGGTACCGGCATCGGTGCCGTCGATATTTCCTCAGGCAGCCTCGCTTCCTTCGATGCCGAGCCTGGAATCGCTTTCTAGCTTGGAGGATTCGGTACCGACTCGTCTCGATACCGACACTGAGCGGTACCGAACACAGCTCTTCAAAGAAAATCCGATGCTTCATCCTTTCAGGTCTTCTGATCCCGATGACTGGGATGAATCCATCAGTACCGCAGCTAAACTTTCACCAGTTCCAGCTTTTACTCCTCAATTCAGAGGGTTCCCCTCGGAGGAGATTTCTTTTCAAGCTTTTCTGCTTGATATGGCAAGAATACTCGCCATTTCCATACCTGGGAAAGAGTCTGTACCAAGGGATTCAGAAATACTGCAATACCCCTGGACTCCAAAGGAGGCAATTATGCTTCCTTTACATCAGATCCTACAGGATCTGTTGTTAAGAATGTGGGAAACTCCCTTAACGGTATCCCCACATTCCAAGAGAGTTGACACTATCTATAAAGTGCCACCTTCTCCAGTGTTTCAGAAGACTCAACTTCCTCATCATTCTATAGTAGTAGAATCAGCAATGAGGCCTATTAAGAGTGCAAAAAAGCACTCTTATCCGCCAGGTCGTGAGTCTAGGACCTTAGATGTTTTTGGGCGTTGATGCTTCCAAGCATCTATGCTTTCAGTAAGAATCATTTCATATATTTTCTATATGGGATTCTCTCTGGAAGAGGTTGCAAAAAAACCTTTTCTTCAAGAGCATAAAAGAGCAGACTATTTATTACTAGTCAGTCATGCTCATGATATCTCTAGATTCCTTAATCGTGCTTCCCTGCTTTGTTTTGAATCTATTAGCAGATCCTCTGCTATAGCCATAGGAGCACGACGCATTGCCTGTCTCCAAGCTTCAGACTTGGATAAATGGGTACAAGAAAAGCTGGGGAATAGTCCTTGTACTGGAGAGCATCTCTTCAACAAGGATTGTCTATTTCAAGCTAGTCAGTTAAATACTGATAATGCTACTTTCAGAGGTTTGTCAAAACTTTCCTCTGTCCCAGCTAATAACAGATCTTCTAGGAAACTTTATTCCCCTATGGGGAAAAAGTTTTATCCATCTTCTACCCCTCAGACAGATGTTTCCCAACAGGGGCAACATTGAACCAGGCTAAGAAAACCAAAACCTCAACAGGCTCAGCAAACCCGGTAGCTACAGGATTTCTGATTTCTCTTTCTCCCTGTATGGGGTTCAGAATCTATAGACCTGCCTTTTTATCGAAAAGGGCATCTGATTTGGATCTCATCCATGCTGAGACAACATTGATAACACTGAGTTAACTCTAGGCATGAATCTCTTGTTTTCAAGGGAAGTTCACTCTTCAAACTTCAAGAGCTATTGAGCTATCTCAAGCCTACAGGTAACAAGTTTCTACTTCCCTATTTAAAAAAAAGAGGGATTACAAAACTTACCAACAGGGTGAGCTATGCTTTTCACCTTTTTGACAGTTACCTGCAAGACGATGTAATATTCAACTAGACAGCTTCTTGCTGAAGTTATAGGAATTCCTACTCCAGTAAGTCTTTCCAATACAGAGTTTTTTCCCTTTGCTGTCCTTCTGCACTGGGGTTTTTACAGGATGCAATACAGCATTCTGAAAACCCCTACCAGGTTTATTCTATTCATTTGAGCATAGTCAACTCAGAAGGCTTCCAAAACCCTCCATAACGGAAAGGTGGGTTATATGAGCTTATTTAAACGGATAGCTCACATGGGTTTCTGTTTTTTCTATGCTGCTTGCGTATTTTTGACCTGACTCCTCAAATACTACTTTTATCATAGCTCACCAGACAGAAAATTAGTATTACCATTCCTAATTATGTCTGGTCCTTTTTTAATCCCTGTAGGACCTGATATCTTTCTGCTGTCTTAATAACAGATGGTTCCAAAGGAGGTTTCAGAACCCTCTTATATAATTTATCATTGCAAGGCAAAAAGCCTGTCTACTATTTTTGGCCATCTTCAAATCTATTACAGCAGAACAGATTCGGTTGCTCACTGGCTACCTGACAGCCAGGTCTCACCTAAACAACCTACAGCATGCTTTCTGCAACTATGCAATAAAGCTCTGCAATTATGGGCCTTGCCAGAGAGCGTCAGAGTCCACCCCTGGTAGGTAGCTTCCAGGCGGTTAAACAACCTTCAACTAGTAGGCTCTACCCAGTCATGCTGCCACATGACTGTTCTTATTTTTTTCATCTTCCTTAAAATTCCCCTTAAGGAAAAGGAACCAGGGCCTAGACGACTTTGAAGGTTAAGGAATAGCACGACTCCCTAGGTTGTTCCACATCCTCAAAGGAACTCTTACAACAGGGATGCATTCCTGATCATTGCAGTTGGTCCTTATCTACTGCAATTCTTCTAATTTCCAATACTTCATTGAAGCAAAGCACGCATGATACCCATACTGCCCTCATGGAGAGGCAAGCATGGTATCCCCTTATACTGCGTCTTTTCTTCCACCTTCTACACTGAAGTTATAGAAGGATCCAGATCCTCTATCTTAGGATTAAGGATCTCCTTTGCACTCCTTCACGTACGTCTCAAGACCTGGTTATCTAAGGACTAGTTTTTTAAGACCTAGAACTCTTGTCATAAGTAAGAAGCATCCTACTGGTTTCCATTAACCTTGCATAGGATTCTTACCCCTTTGACTAATAAGTGATTCTCACAGACTATCCTCAAGGAGGTCTTAACCCTTCTGCTGGTTAGACGAATCTCCTTATACAATCTGACCCTGAAATATTTGTTTACTGTCCACATCAATGCTGTTCCAGCATACCATAAGATTACACAGGTACACTAAAAAAAAAATTTTTTTTAAACTGCCTCTGTTTCGATTGATTTTTACGTTTTTTGGTGCGCTGAATCCAAATCTGGTAACCAATTTGCTCCATCACGTACAGATTTTTTGCTACATTGGGTTAGCAGTTTGAGGTGAACGTTTCAGATTGAGTGCGATCGAGATAAAAGTTTCTTGGATGAATTCTTTATACTAATTGTTTAGTAGTTATTCAAATAAGAATAAAGAAAATTGTAACAAGGCAGCACATAAGAATAGAGTAATGTCAACAAAACACACTGTGATGGTAGCAAAATTGTCTGCACTTAAAACAGCCACATACATGTGCACAAACATTGAGCATATAAGAGCGAGGTTAGACGCAAAGCAAAGAAATGTGCAAAAAATGTTGTACAGGTATGTATGTAAGAATAGAAAACGCAAACCGCACCATTGCAATACATGAAGACAAACACCCGATGGTGTGAAAATAAAATTCTAATAAATGAGATCCGACACTGTGGTAATAACTAGCAAATTTTTATTTCAAAGTTTAGTAAAAACACGATATTTGTCAACACAGTTTAGATTTTAAAGTCATTCTTGGGTCAATCAATCTCCTGGTGGGCCCGTTTCTTCTTCCCCCGAATGCTTCTCTTGGTGCGCTGCTTGGCGTATTTTCATCTGGGGTTTCCCGCAGCAGCAACCAGTAGAAATCAGCCATCATAGTGGTGTTCCATCTTCCTTGGTACCTTCTCTCTGCGTCCTTGATGTCCTGGTGAAACCTTTCACCTTGTTCTTCACTGTACGCCCCCAAGTTTTCGGGAAAGTAGTTCACATGGGAGTGCAAGAAATGGACTTTCAGGCTCATGTTACAGCCTTGTTCTTTGAAGGCATTGAGCATCCTGGCAACAATATCCTTATAGTTCTCATCCCGCCTGTTCCCCAAGAATTTGAGAACAACATCCTTGAAGGAATCCCAGGCTTCTTTTTCCTTCTCAGACATCGTTTCAGCGAATGCTCCATCTGAAATGAGTTTCCTTATATCAGGGCCAACAAACACTCCTTCCTTTAGCTTTGCTTCAGAAAGTCGGGGGAACTTTGAGCAAAGGTACCGAAAGCACTCGCCATCTTTTGGAAGGGACTTGATGAATTGCTTAATGAGACCCAACTTAATGTGGAGAGGTGGTAATAGAATTTTATCACGAGGTACCAAGCTCTCATGAAGAACATTTTTCTCACCGGGTCTCAAATACTCCCGAATTGGCCAGTCTTTTTTCCCCCAGTGTAGGTCGCGGGCCCGGCTATCCCACAAGCAAAGGAAGCAGGGATATTTGGTGAAACCGGATTGCTGCCCTAATAGGATGGATAGAATTTTAAAGTCTCCACAAATCATCCACTTATGCTCATCATAACGAATCTTCTGAAGAATCGGTGCCAAATTCTCGTATTTTTCTTGGAGAATAACAGAGTGAGCAATAGGAACTGAAGCGAATGTGTTGCCATTATGAAGAAGAACACCTTTTATGCTGTCTTTTGACGAATCAATGAACAGCCGCCATTCAGCAGGATTATACTTGAGTTTAAACTTTTCCATCACTCCGTATATATCGTTGCAAAATACCAAATCTTCCTCTTTGCTGAAATACTTCAGAAATTGTGTCTCGTGGTTGCCGTACCAATAAAAAGGTGTTCCTGGTGACAATAGATTTTTCTGTTTAAGCGAAGAACCTAGCAGTTGGGCAGCATCTTTTGGGAGTCCTAAATCCCGGACTAAATCATTCAATTCAGCTTGAGAGAAAAGTTCAGGTTTCGGATCTGGTTCATTTTCAAACTCGGAAGTACTGGACTCATCGGGAAAAGCCATCTGATGAGTCTCATCATGATCAGAACCGTCCACACAAATATGATCCAAAGATTTTGGTGGTTCAGGCACAGGTACTTCGTTGCTATGAGGCATAGGCCTAATTGCTGAGGGAAGGTTGGGGTAACTTATTACGTTCTTATTTTTTAAGTTGTATCCCTTCACAATGCAAGAGCAAAAATAGCAGTCACTGCTGTGGTCTTTGTTCACGCCACATCATAGGTATTCCGAAACGAAATGCTTGTTTTTTACCTTTCATCCATAAGCATAGATCTTCCTCACATGTCTTGCACACTTTGTGAGGAGCCCACGGTTTGTCTTGATCGCCTAACTTCAAACCGAAATAGGCGAAATATACTTTTTTAATAAATGCAGAAATGTTCCTCTGCCGCTTTTTCACGGTATATTCCCCACAAATAAAACAAAAACTGTCCGGAGAGTTGACGCAACCTCTGGCTCTGTGAGCCATCACAAATACACAGCACTGCAAACTACAACTGTAGTGAACCACTTCGGAATAAAGCTGGATTACGACTGAGCAAACAAAAGGTAATAATGAACTTGCAAGAAACTGAAATTTGACAGGAACGTTCATGTTGCAACCACCGTGTTTGAGCGAGCGAGCGAACGAGGGGAGGCGAACAGGAAAGAACATGTGCCAGCGCGAGTACTGGATTTAGCCCCCCTGCCTCCCAATTGTCCTGTTAATGTATAAAATGAATACAAAACACTCTAAAATATCATGAGGGAGTGTTTCTAGTTAGTTAACCATTACAACCTCTATTTTGGGCCAAGAAAATAAACTGCAGTCGGCTAAAAAGAAATTATGTGAACATTCCTTATATGGGTAAGAAATCTAATTTTGCAAGAAAATGTGACGTGATGGAACATTTTGGCTATTTTTCCTGGATTCAGCACCCCAAAATCTATAGGAATCAGTTGCAAAACTGGAGGCAGTTTTTTGGTAGTGTACCTGTGTTATTAAATGGACATCCAATTTTATCTGGTAAAGTTAGGAAACCCCTTTTACCGTAACCTTTTTTTTTAATGTCATAATCAGGTTATCTTATATCTGAAGCTTTCCAGGTAAAGTTGTTATCCTAAGTGCTATCACTTAGGGAACACACATCACTGATCTTCAGAAATTGGAGGCTAAACCACCTAGTACAATTTTTCGTCTGGATAAAGAGGTTCTAGAAACCCATCCTCTCTTTCTGTAAAGGTATTTTGACCTTTTCATCCGGACCAGTCAGATTTGTCTCTTCTTTTCTTTCCCAGGGCACCATCCTGCTCTAGGGACAGAAAGATTTTAGACTTTGGACTATACAGAAGCTCAGCTTTTCTCCCAAGTCCCCAACTTCTTATAAAACTCCCCTGTTTTCCTGGGTTTAGTTCTAGACATTAATGTTTCTTATCTCTGTCTGTATTGCTAATTTTATTCCTGTACTTCCCACAGTAAAGGAATTCCATGTGACCCATATTAGTCTCTCTCTCTCTCTCTCTATCTATATATATCTATATATCGATAGATCTATAGATCGATAGATATATACTCTCGCAATATTTTGGGTAAGATCCATTTTTAAGAATCGGGACTTACTATCCCTGACTAACAGTTATTTCCTACACAAGGACACCCTCTGGATACCTTGTTTAGTCAAGCTGTTCCACAGCCCCCTTTTTACACTGTTAGTTCAACTCCTACCCTCCATCCCTTTGGATGCCTGAGGTCCTTGAGAGAGCATGGCCCATCCATTTAGTAACATGCTGGGGCCTCCTCCAGGCATCTTTAGCTTGGGAGTCTCCATATGTGAAGACTCATTCCTGCTTGTTCCTGTAGATAGCATGGTTACTCACCTGTAACAGGTGATCTCCGGGAACAGCAGGAATAAGTCTTCACAACCCACCCACCTCCCCTAGGAGTTTTCTCTTTCTCTCTTTCTAATTTGTCTACTTCCCTCCTTCGATCTCAGCTACAAACTCAACTGATTTGAGGGAAGTGAATTGGTGGGAAGGCAGTGCGCATGCGTATGGGCATGCTCCCAAAGGCTTTCTTTTTGGATGCTGGGGAGCGTTCCCGCGTGGGCTCCGTCGTTACTGACGTACCCATATGTGAAGACTTATTCTTGCTGTTCCTGGAGATCACCTGTTACAGGTGAGTAACCATGCTTTCTGCATGGGAGATCCCTTTCTTGCTAGGGGAGTGAGGGTTAAGCCCCTCTTCCCTTCCCCCCCCCCCCAACACATGTACCTATTCACAATAGCTTTATATGTTTATTTAAATGGTTTTGGTGGACAATTAGACAGTGAATGAACAGAGCTACTGTGTAGGAAAATTTTTGTGAAGAGAGTGGTGCAAGAGAAGTCTGTTTCAAGGTGTGTTAATACATATGGAACCTAGAACGCATTAAACATGGAAGACCAGAAGTGGAGAGTTGCAATGTGACAAGAGTGTGAAAATGTGAAGAGAATAAGAAATAATTATTAAGGAAACTATGTCAAAATGAGTGTTTTTCAACTGCTTGTGCCACCACATTAAATCATTATACAATCTTGTATTCCAAAAATATATTTTCCCTGTTCTACATACACATCCCAAAACAGTTCCTGCTAATTTCATTTTGATTAGCCACATTTTGGTGGTGGTTTCTAAAGAAATTCTGTGATTCATAACACTGTTAGTAATTGCGTGCAAAGTAACAGAGTAGATTATTGCATTTGACAACAGGTCTTCTCTGTCTGCTGTTTGTCTAGTTTAATTTTGGCAAACGGTACAGAAACGTAGGCAGGTATGAAACTCTCACCAATACTTTATTGTTCCATACATAATAAGGGAGGCCAGACCCGAGACAGGCCATGTTTCGAAAAATTCTTCTTCAGGGGTAGGCTCACCTTACACTAAAAACAAATTATAAATAATTAAAATACAAATATAAAAAGCATATTACATAAATGGAAAAACTGTAAAAACACGATAATAAATAAATTGTATACTGTATATAAAAAACAAGCAAATATATTCATAAACCATATGCAAAATCATATTTCGATATATATATCACACTGAGACATATAAAAGCATAAATATATGAAACGTAAATATAATAAAACAAAGCTCCCTCTGGAGGCATAAACGAAATGTGTATAAATAATGAAAAACAATGACAACATGCGGATACTAGCAAAGATTAATGTGTTTGAATAAAAACAATAAATAAATAAATAACATGTCAGAAACAGCAATACCACAACAGGAATAAAATCAAAAGTGCAAAAAACCCGATTCTATTAAACATGGAGAAAAACAAGAGAGATTGAGGATCATAAATAAAACAAAAGCTAAAAAAGCAAAAGAGATGATCTAGGAGCAGGAGTGAAGAGGTACTGTTACCTTAGGACCGTAACAAGGATACACCAACGAAAGTAAATGTATCACTGGAAGTCAAACATGCTTCCTTAACTGTAAATGCAATATAAAAAAATATATATTAGAAAACAGAATACAAAAGAGTTTAAAATCAAAAATCGTGTAAAAATGTGTTACACCTTTTCAACCCAGAGTAATCTATTGTTTAAAACCACAACAAGGCTGATGTAGTATAAAGGAGCCAATCTATGAAAAATAGTGTCAAATTGAAAAGATGTGTCCAAATAAAAGAAACCCCCTGAATACCGGATTCTGGGCATGATTGCTCACTAGCAGCACTTGACAAAGAAAAAAGCAAGTAGCCAATATTAATGCGCAAAAACAAGGGCCACCAATATGCTCTGGAGTTTTTTTTATCAAAAAAGAAGAAGAAACACTGTTGTATTTAAACCAAAATGTTAGATCAACAGCTGCTTTTTGTTTTTTTAATAAAGAGCCAGTTCCATCCATCTTATGTTTTCCAGGCTGGATCCTGCATCGCACACTGTTCCACCTTAATTCATTCAATTGCTTAAAACCCCCAGCGGGTACACCCATTCTTTGGTTATGTATAAAGTAAAAATAACTTTGAACTACTATAAAATTAGCATGTAAATGGTAGCACGCTGTCTGGTCAGATAATAAACCATTAAAGTCTGCTGACCATGTCTCAGTTTCGCCGGTGTTTAAGAATATAAAAAAAGAAACATACACCTTTTAAAGTACCTCACCAATGGAGAGTAACAAAGACACGCAGTCACTGCAATGTCACAAACAAAAAAAGCACTACCGCAGACGGCACATAGCCGTGCTGTAAGGCAAGAAGTCAAACGACTATGTGTATCAACTAAAACAAAAGATTTCATTAATAAAAACCGGAGACAGCATATAACTAGTTCACAGGTGAAAAAACCACTCCATTCTAAAGTGAACTCACCTATTCACGAACTGCCGCGACTTCTCAAACCGGGAAGACAGACAATGTGAGCGGTATAATCACATTTCATAGACCAAACGCCAACGCATGTGTATATAAATAAAAAAAACGTGGGAATGATAGGACCCGCAAGTTAAACTGTTACATATGATAAACTATTAAAAATAAAAGGGTGTACTGCTATTGTTAATGCTATTATCAGCGTGAGCGGTTAAAAATAATAAAAAAAGGAAAAAACTAAAATTGCAATAATAAAATCGGAAACTAAAAGTTGACTGCATCATAAAACTAAAACCCACTTTATTTTAAATTAAACCTACATGTTCACAAGCCGCCGAACTTCGTTCAGGAAGGCAACAGGTAATGCGGGCGGCATAAACAAAACATGTGAATCAGACGCCGATGCATGTGTCTAAAAGTGACCCAAAATGAAGCGGGCGTAGTAAAGGAACCTCTGGCAATGGATAAAAACACTATTTGATGAAGGATAAAACACCGCTATCATTTATGTTGTAACCAGCATGGGGGAATGAAAACAAAGCCGGCACCGTGAATTAGATATTGGGTAAAAGCAGGCTGATGCTGACCTAGCAAATAAATAAATAATTAAACAAACAGTTAAACACATAGGCCAAAATCTGTTATAAAACACTACAATTGAAGACACAAACCTTATATGTCAATAAATAGATGAATAAATTAGATAAATAAATAATTACACATCGTGGAAAGGGGGGCGAGCGGAAAAAACCGTACAGAATACAAACATATGGAGTAGGTGTATAATATCACACCGGAGACAAGCCTTACAAAAAAACAGAAAAGTCTCGTTTGGAATTCAAGCCGTATGGTGTAAGTGTATTGAGAGCAAAAATGTATTTCTGTTCTAACCGGAGAATGGTCTTCTCAATATTGCCACCTCTCCAATTCAATCTCACTTTTTTAATAACACAGAATTTCAAATCTGATATTTTATGTGCTTTATCCAATGTTGCACCAGGGGTTTGTCTATTAGTTGTCTCTCGATGCAGCTCTTGTGTTCTACGATGCGCACATACATACATACATACATACATGCGCATATTGTTTTGCCTACATACAGGAGATTACATGGACATTGAATAATGTAAATAACGTGTAGTATCAGTTTGAAAAATCATCAATATGAAATATCTGCTGTGTCACTGGATGTGTAAAAAACTTCCTTGTGGGTAAAACATTTAAACAAACTGAACAATGACCGCACTGGTATTGTCCTTTGTGTATGGAAAGAGGTTTCTTCTCAGTGAAAGCAGAAGGCACCAATAGATTACGGAGATTAATGTTACGTTTATGGGCTGTCATGAATTGAGCATCTTGAAAACCAGGAATCGCCTGAATCAAATGCCACTCTTTTTTAAGAATGGCTGCAATCCGTTGAGACTGTAAAGAGTACAGCAATGGACGAACTATTTTGGTATCTCCAGGAACAAGCAGAAATGAGTCTTCACATATGGGGTACGTCGGTACCGACGGAGCCTGCACGGGAATGCTCCCCAGCATCCAATCAGAGAGCTTTTGGGAGCATCCCTCGCGCCTGCGCACTGCCTTCCCGCCTTTCCAACTGTCTCTCCCCAGTTTTCGTTTTTCCACGGAGCCGGCAGGACGTCCTCCTGTCACCGCAGAAACTTTTTTCTTCAATTTTTTAATTCTTGTTTTCTTGTGGTCGTGGCTGTTTTCCCGCCGCCACCTGTACCGCCGGTGGGTTTTTTTCTTTTTCTCAAACTCAGGGAGAGTTTTTCCCTCAGTTTTCTGTCTTAAAATTTTTTGGGCCTGCAAGGCCTCTCCATCATGGAGCCTTCTTCTCCTAAGAAGTGCCTTAACTGTGGAAACGCAGTTTTCTTTTTAGACTCCAATGACTGGTGTCTAACCTGTTTGGGTCCTGACCCTTTTTCCCCTGAACAATCAGGCTACAATACTGTGAGAAGAGATTCCCTATTTTGAGTTTCCCTCAATACCGTTTTCCCTCCCTCGATGAGGGCACTGGCCGTTTCTTCTCTACAGGATCAGGTAACCCACAAACAGTCTGTTAAGACTAGCCAATCCTTGAGTGGTAGGTCTCATGCCAAGCATGCTGACGGCCCCAGCCTTGCCCTCAAGACCCCATTGGCATTAAAACCCCGGCGGGAGTCTTTGGGCTCCAAAGCATTTCAGGGGTTTCAGGTTGTTCCTGGGGCTCACCCCTCACAGAACATACCTGAGCCATGCTCGGTGGTGGCATCTGCTTTGAGCGGTACCGATGCATCGGCACCGGTGTTGAGTGATTCACTCTTCACCAGGGATCGTCATCTGGCGTCCTCTGTACCTTCAGGACCGATCGATACGTCCCAGATTGCCTTTCCAGTATCGACAACATCGCCGATACCACCACAGACGTCGGTACCCTCTAGACATGCATCGATAGACTCGCTCCCTTCGATGCCGAGTCTGGAATAGATATCTAGTCTAGAGGACTGGGTACCGACGTGGCTCGGAACCGACCCTTATCGATTCCGGATACACAGTAATGAGGATATTCACCAAGGGTGTCTGGTTCCCTCGGTACCGCTTGAGCAGCCTCCGATGACTGCTTCGATGGCGTTATCGCCTCCGATTCCGGCACAGCTACCAGTGTCGGTATCGATGTCGGTTCCTGCAGTTACATCGAGACCAGCCACTTCCATGCTTTTTTTTTCTCCATCGCTCCTTTCTATGCCTAGTTTGGAGTCGATACCTGGCATGGACGATGCAGTACTGACTGTCTTATATCGTGACTGCCAGTACCAGTATCCATCTAGTGGAGCTCTTTTTCTGTAGCAGACCAGTACATCCTCTGGTGCCCAGGCTGCTATTTCTACTTTAGCCTATCCAGGGATGGTTCCCATTGGAGATCCTTCTTTTCAGAAATTTCTCCTTGACATGGCAACATTCCTTGCTATTCCTATCCCTGGCTGTGATCCTACTCGAGGTTCTCCTGCAGAAAAGGAAAATATAATGCTTCCTTTACATCATTCTTTGCAGGATCTTCTTCTCAGAATATGGGAAACAGCTTTTAAGGGTTTCCTCACCTTCTACAGCAACTGATGTTCTGTATCAGGTGCCCCCCTCTCCAGGGTTTCAAAGGACTCAACTTCCTCATCATTCCATTGTAGTGGAATCAGCATTGAGGCAGGTGAAAAGCAAGAAAAAGCATTCTTCTTATCCGCCAGGTCGTGCATCTAGAGCACTGGATGCCTTTGGACGTCAAACCTTCCAAACATCCATGCTGGCAACAAGGATTATCTCTTATATTTTCTATATGAGTCAATTTCTTTGTGACCTCCTGGAGAGATAATCTCTTTTGACTCCTTTTCTATCAGAGCCCAAGGCTGCAGACTATTCCTTACTACTTAGTCATAGCCAGAATCTCTCTTGGTTTCTTTCTCGTGCTTCTCTAGACTCTTTTGAGTCTGTTAGCAGGACCTCTGCTATAGCCATAGGAGCACGACGTAGAGCCTGGCTCCAGGTTTCAGACTTGAGCAGATGGGCACAATACACACTGGGTAATTCTCCTTGTACTGGAGAACATCTCTTCAATAGGGAGGCTTTACGTCAGGTTGCTCATTGCTCCACTGACTTCCCTGGTTCTGGGGACCACCCTAAGCCTCCTTCCCCAGGAGGTAGGAAATGTCCTACCAAACCTTCTTTCCCTAAGAAAAGACGGTTTCACTCTTCTGCCCATCATCCAGATGTACACCTCGTCCTGCTCTAAAGAATCCAGACTTTAGCCAGACTCAGCAAACCCAGCAACCATAGGTTCCTGAAGGTTGCAAACTGCAGTTAACGTCTTCTTAACAGAAGTTTGTTCACTTTTTTTTTTTTTTTTTTTTTTAAATTTAAAGCTCTACACATGCTTTCCTTTCTCAGGCTCCTAGATATGCTGAGCTGTCAGGATGTTCATGTCTATGGGTTACAGATTTCTCTTCGTCCTACCAAGAAGAGAATTTAACAACTATCCATGATAGTTTTCTGTTCCAACATGAACATTTTTTTCCTTCAGCAAACTTACCATAGGGTAAGTCACCCTTCAGCCCTATTTTCTCTACCCTCTCATCCAGGGTTTCCCCTGAATGAGTGGTACCATACTGCAGAGCTTCTCTAGCCCTTCTTTCCAGTGTAGAGTTTTTTACTTGAATAAATTCTCTAGACAGCTTATCAGACAGGGACAGGAATTTTTTCCTCTCCTTTTGTCTGTTCTCTCTGTTTTACACAGGAAGATTCTCTCTGCTGTCTTTCAGCTGCTGCTCATGCAGGAGTTCCAGTGATTACACTACTGGTACTTTTCCGCAAGTTTCCAGTCTATCTTCCACCACTTCTGTCCAGCCTTAGTAGTGATTCCAAGATAGTGCTCCATCTCTCTTGGATAATCCTAATCACTTCGGGCTTCTCATATTATCTTCTTTTCTTGCCATCTCCATTTCCTTGGATTTGGCAGCATTGCTGACCTACAGTCAGTTTTATCTCCTAATTTTCCTGCATAATGCTCTCTGCAATCTTCAGAGAAGCTTTCCACTATGGGCCCTTGCTAGAGAGCATTGGACTTTGTCTCTGATGGCTATTCTATATGGTGGAAAAGGCTTATCAGTCATTTTCCATGACTGTGAGGGTTCTCCACACCCTGTTGTCTCCTATTATAATATAGGATATAAGCCTTCTCTGCGTGAATGTCCAAAGAGTTTTCCAATCCTGCAGGAATATGCTCTTTTTTTCCTTACAGCTTGTCCTCATGCTATCCTACTCTTTTATGGACAGCATATATTCTACTAGTAACGCATGATACCCCTGTGTCCCTCCAGTGGGTCATCCTGGTATCTACTCCTATGTGTTTTCTGTCCATTTACCATGTCAGAGTCCTACAAACCTCAGGACTTGCTATTTACAGACTGATATTATCCTCTGTTTTTTCACGCAACCATCCTGGTTATTTCACTGGATAGCATTCCTGCACCTTCTTAGCCCGGAGGAATAGATTCTCTATATATCTTCTCAAGTAAGTTCCACCTTCTTGTTAGATGAATCTTTCCCCTTCACATCCCTCATGTGAATGTTCTTATGGGGCTTAGTTGCAGACACGTATATTCAGACATACATATTCATGTATGTATTTATCTCCATATATTCTATGGATACATATGTCTGTAAGCTGTGTATGCATAGCTTATGCCTATATATATGTATATGTGTGTGTGTGTGTGTATGTGTATATGTGTGTATGTATGTGTGTATATGTATGTGTATCTGTCGAGATGCTTATTATAAGTAGATATGTATTTACATACTATCTCCCTAACTGTCTATGCTATACAGGTTTTTACCTTCTTAGAAGTTCAAAGAGTTTTCAGCTTTTTCCCATAAAGCTCTCCACTGAAGACCTGCCGTTCTTATACTACCCCAGTTGACATTTGGGTCACCTGCCAAGTCCAGGTTTGGACCTTCACCTTCACTGCCGTGAAGTCACCTTGAGGATTCCTCTACTGAATCTCCAGTAGACTCCATCAGCCTCTCTACTTCCTGCAATCCAGTAGGTAAGGTCCATATTGTGATTGCTCTTTCAGTATTTTTAATAGTAATTATCATATATACCAAGAACTCCTCTCCTGTAGTCCTTAGGATAGCTGTTTTTCCTACAGCTCCTCTTTTCAACTCCTACCCACCATCCCTCATGGGATGCCAGAGATCCATGTGTGGGAAGTGCAGTCCTGGTCCACGGGCACGCTTTTTATGGGATCTCCCCCTGGCATCTATAGCTAGGGAGTCCCCATATGTGAAGACTCATTCCTGCTTGTTCCTGGAGATAGCACAGTTACTTACCTGTAACAGGTGATCTCTGGGAACAGCAGGAATAAGTCTTCACAACCCACCCACCTCCCCTAGGAGTTGTATCTCTCTATCTTCCTTTCCTCTTCTCTCTCTTTGTCTCAGCTATGAAACTCAACTGAGGAGAGACAGTTGGAAAGGCGGGAAGGCGCACTGCAGGCACGAGGGATGCTCCCAAAAGCTTTCTGATTGGATGCTGGGGAGCATTCCCATGCAGGCTCCGTCGGTACCGACGTACCCATATGTGAAGACTTATTCCTGCTGTTACAGGTAAGACTGTGCTTTCCTTGAGTTCTGCCAGACCAGGCCAGGACCTGCCCTCTGGAACTGTTTGCTCTGTTCTTCTGTGGGGGTAACCTGGGGTGCATTATGATTTATATACTCGGCTCTGCAGGTCCATTTTCTATTGACAGCCTTCAGTTTAAGCTTTCCTGTTTGATTTTATTTATTGAACAGTATTTATATACCATCTTTTCCTTGAGTTCAATGTAAACCACCTTGATTTAATTTTACCAGCTAGTGGTTTATATTAAAACTCATTTTGAAAGCAACTATTTATTTTATTTATTTATTAACATTTTTTATATACCGCACTATTCATTATCAGCACGGTTTACATGGAACAAGAAACTTCAGACAATTTACATTTATCTGATTTTTTTTTTTTACAGTTAAACAGGCAAACCAACTTGGATAACAGGATAACAGGAGCAACTATTTACAAAACAACTATTTACATAACAGTGTCATAGAGTCTGAATAGTGTATTGTTAATCTATTGAAGAAGTGCGAAGTGAAGTTGAGACAGGAAAGTTTACGTGGTTGGGCTGACGTTATTGATATTTGTGTGTGACTGTGTTTCTTTGTTCTCCGGGAAGTATTTGAGGAACAGGTGATGTTTTAGGGCCTTCCTGAACTAGATGAGATCAGGGATGGCCCTAATGTGAGGTGGAAGGGTGTTCCAGAGTTTTGGGGCATATAGGCTGAAGGCTCTGCTCGATGTTGTGGAATTGTATCTTATGACTTCCTTAGGTACGCTTAGCATATTTAGTTCTGTGGTTCTTCTTAGTCTATTGTGTATGACTGGTTGAATCATCTCCGATAAGGAGGTGGATGCAATACCTTTGTATGCTTTAAAGGTAAGGAGCAGAGTTTTGAAAGTGATTCTTGCTTGGATAGGAAGCCAGTGTAGTTGTTTTAGAAGGGGTGTTACATGGTCTCTTTTGGATGCTCCAAAAAGCACTCTCGCTGCACTGTTCAAGGCAAGTTGAAGCGGATTTAATGTAGATTGAGGAAGGCCTTGTAGAATGGAATTTGCATAATCGAAATGAGGAATAAGAGCCTGGTAAACAGTACGGAAATCGTCTGGGCCAATCAGTTGGCGTAGATGTCTGAGGGAGCGGATCTTGAAATAAATTGCTCTTACTGTGTTGGATATGTGGTTCTTCATGTCAAGGTTTTGATCAAGGTTTACTCCTAGGTATCGGATATGAGGTTTTACTTGCAACTTAGCATCTTGAACCTCCAGGCATGTAGGTGGTATGAAGTTCGAGTTTCTTGAGATAAAGAGAACCTCTGTTTTTTTTATGTTGGATTCTGAGGTTTTGTGTCAGTAGCCAGTTCGATATGGCGTTGAAACAGTTAGTTAAAGGAGTGAGGTCCATCTTATCTAGGCAGATCGGCATGTATAATAACACATCATCAGCATATATCATACAATTGACATTAAAAGATCTGATGTCACATATAGGTTGCATGTATATGTTAAATAGTAATGATGATAGGGAGGATCCTTGTGGGACCCCTTGTCCTTGATGAAACGGATATGATATTGCTCCATCTGATCGCACATGCTGCCATCTATCTGATAAATAAGAGTTACACCATTTTAGTGCTGTTCCAGAGAGGCCCTTTTCTTTTAGACGGATAATAAGAAGCTCATGACATACCGAGTCAAAGGCTGCCGCAATGTCCAAAAAGATAAGAACGAAACCATTCCGGATGTTGTCAATGCCGGAGTTAAGGTTATTGAGGAGGGTGGTAAGGAGAGTCTCGACACCATGTGATTCTCTGAAACCATGTTGGCATGTATCCAACAGAGCTGCAGAGTCAATGTGGTCTTGTAGCTGTCTATACACCACTTTTTCAATTATTTTTGCGAGCGTGGGTATACTGGAAATGGGTCTGTATGAGTCTGCTTTATGTGGGTCCAACTTGGAGTTTTTTAGTAAAGGTCTGATGGAGGTCTGTTTGAGAGTAGTAGGGAATGAGCCGGTGTCAAATGATAGTCTTATAATCTTGGATATTATTGGAGCAAGCTCATTGTGGAGATCCTTTATCCAGAAGGCTGGGCAGGGATCAGTGTGAGCTGTGGAGGTATTGAGAGTTGCGATGATGTTTTCAATCAGTTTCAAAGAGGGAGTAGTGAAAGACGTTAAAGGTGTTGGGTGCCCTTGAATTGTAGGAGGAGAGGGGGTATTGCAATTTCATTTGTCCGGCACATCTTAGATTGAATGTAAGCAGCAAATTCTTGCGGGCTGATTTCGCATTGATGCTCAGGTGACGGTTCCTTAGCTAATTTCTTGACTAAACTAAACAGGTCATGGGGTTTATTTAGAGCTCGTTTCAGGGTATCAGTGTGGTACTGTTTCATCTTTTCTGCAATGGACTTACGGTGAGTAGTAAGATGCTGCATGTATGCAGTCTGATTGATGTTAGTGCGTGACTTCCGCCATCGCTTCTCAAGCTTTCTTAGTAGTTTTAGTGATTCTTTCAGCTCGGTTGTGAACCATGGGGCTGTCGCTTTTTTCCTTGAAGATCTGCTCCTTGATGGGCATGAAGCAATGGAGTTGAGTCTGTTGTTCCAACCAGTGATCATCTCATCCAAGTTTAGTGTAGTGTCTTTGAAGAGTGAATCTGTTTCGGCCAAGATACGTTCCCTGTTAAAAGGTTGGCAGAATCTGGCTGTAGCATTTGTGTGTTTGTTTAGATCCGTGTCACTTGTAGGTTGTTTGTTTTGAGTAGGAATCTGGAAAATAATAAGCTTATGGTCTGACCATGGGACCTCTGTGATTGATGACAGAATGTTTTGAAGCTGATTATGAGCTGACTGTGGTACAAATATGAGGTCAAGAATATTGATTTACAGTGTACAAGGTGTTTTAAGATCTATAACTTATAATTAGGTTGTAACAGAGTATCTCCAGGAACAAGCAGGAATGAGTCTTCACATATGGGTATCGTCGGTACCGACGGAGCCTGCGCGGGAACGCTCCCCAGTGTCCAGTAAGAAAGCTTTTGGGAGCATCCCACAGCGCCTGCGCGCTGCCTTCCCGCCTTTCCCAACCGCCTCTCTCCAGTTCTTCTTTTCCGCGGAGCCAGCAGGTCGTGATCTCCAGGAACAAGCAGGAATGAGTCTTCACATATGGGTACGTCGGTACCGACGGAGCCTGCACGGGAATGCTGCCCAGCTTCCAATCAGAAAACTTTTGGCAGCATCCCTCGCGCCTGCGCGCTGCCTTCCCGCCTTCTCCACAGCCTCTCTTCAGTTTTCGTTTTTCCGCGGAGCCGGCAGGACGTCCTCCTGTCACCGCAGAAACCTTTCTTTTTAATTACTTTAATTACTTTAGTTTTTTTGTTTTCTTGTGGTCGCGGCTGTATTTCCCGCTCCCACCGGTACCGCCGGTGGATTTTTGACTAAATTCTGAAAGACTTTTTCTTCAGTTTTTTTGCCTTAACTTTTTGGGCCTACTAGGCCTTTTCATTATGGAGCCTTCTTTTCCTAAGAAGTGCATTCGATGTGGAAACACCTGTTTCTTTTTAGACACCAATAGTTGGTGTCTCAACTGTGTGGGTCCTGACCCTTTTTCCCCTGACTTGTCTGGGGATAATTTTGTGAGAAAACCTTCAGTTTTTAGAGTTTCCCTCGATACCGTTTTTTCCTCGGCAGTGAGGGTACCCGGTTTCTCTACTTCAAAGGATCAGGTAACCCAAAAACAGTCTGTTAAGACTAGTCAGTGCTTGAGTGGTATGTCCCATGCCCAGCATGGTGGCGGCTCCGGCCTTACCCTTAAGAATCCATTGGCATTACCCCTGCGGGAGTCTTCGGGCTCCAAAGCGTTAAAGGGGTTTCAGGATGTTCCTGGGGCTCACCCCTCACACAACATGCCTGAGCCATGCGCGGGGGTGGTATCCGCTTCGAGCGGTACCGAGCCTCCGGCATCGGCACCGATGTCGAGTATTCCACTCTTCACCAGGGATCGTCATCGGGCATCCTCGGTACCTTCGGGACCGATCGATACGCACCACATTGACTTCCCTCAATCTCAGCCATGCTCCGGGTCGGTACCGGCGTCGATCGGTTCCGATACCCTGGCATCGGCATCGAGATGGACCGCCTTTGCAAGAGGTGCTCATTGGGTATCCTCGGTACCGTCGGTATCGATTGATGTAACCCAGGCTGCCTTGGTGGTATCGGCATCGCCGATACTGCCACCGGCGTCGGAACCCTCGCGACATGCATCGATAGCCTCGCTTCCTCTGATGCCGAGTCTTCAGCCGGTATCTAGTCTCGAGGACTGCGTATCGACGTGTCCCGGAACCGACTCCTGTCGTTTCCAGATAGGCAGTTCCGAAGATCCTAGCCATAACTCCTTCCTGATCTCGGTACCACTACAGCAATTCCCAATGGCGACTTCACCTGCTAATCCTGAAACAGTGTCGATGTCGACGCCTGTTCTTGCACCGATGCCTACTTTGGAACCGATACCTGGCATTGGTGCAGTACACTGTAAGTCCTCTGGTGCTCAGGCTCTTCCTTTAGCCTTACCAGGGATGGTTCCCATGGGAGATCAGTCTTTTCAGGCTTTTCTCCTGGATATGGCAACCTTTCTTAATATTTCTATCCCTGGTTGTGATCCTACCCATGGCTCACCGGCACAAATGCAAAATATAAAGCTTCCTTTACATCCTGCTCTGCAGGATCTCCTTCTCAGGGTTTGGAAATCGCCCTTACGACTTCCTCCAGTTACTACAGACATTGAGGTTCGGTACCAAGTACCACCCTCTCCAGGGTTCCAAAAGCCTCAACTTTCTCATCGTTCCCTTGTAGTGGAATCGGCACTGAGGAAAGTTAAGAGCAAGAAGAAGCATTCTTCTTATCCGCCGGGTCGTTCTTCAAGGACACTCGATGCTTTTGGCCGTCAGACCTTCCAAAACTCTATGCTGGCCTCCAGAGTTCTCTCATATATTTTTCACATGAGTCTAACACTCCAGGAAGTCACAGAGAAATTCTTTTTTGACCCCTTTTTTACCAGAGCCCAAGGCTACTGATTATTCCTTGCTCATCAATCACAGCCAGAATATATCCTGGTTCCTGTCTCGTGCTTCTATAGACTCTTTTGAGTCCGTTAGCAGATCCTCTGCTGTTGCCATTGCAGCACGTCGCAGAGCCTGGCTTGAGGCTTCAGACTTGAACAAATGGGCACAAACTATACTAGCTCATTCTCCTTGTACAGGAGAAGCTCTCTTCAATAAGGAGGCTTTATGTCAGGTTGCTCAATGCTCCACTGACTCTTCTTCCACTAGAAACCTTTCTAAGCCACCTCCTTCAAAGAGTAGGAAATGTCCTACCAAACCTTCTTTCCCTAAGAAAAGAAAGTTTCATTCATCTCCTGCCCATCATTCGGCTGTACCTAAACAAGGGACGCCTCAGCCTAGTCTGAAGTCCTCCACTTCTGGCCAGTCTCAGCATTCCCAGCAACCATAGGGGCCGGGAATTGTAACTTACATCACTTCTCCATATTAGAAGCTTATTCACTGTGGGGGAAAAAAATTTTTGTTCAGGGATAGAAGAGCAGTTACAACTATCCCCTGATAGTTTTTATCCCAACTGAACATTTTTTCCTTAAGTTGACTTACCCTAGGGGTACGTCACCCTCTAATTACTTAAGGGGTACCATACTGAACAGCTTCTCTAGCAAGCTCGTTCCCCAGACAGAGACAAAAGATATCTTCTTCTCTGTTTTTCCCTTATTCAGCACTGGACAACATCTCTGCTGTTTTCGTCAGCAGCTCTGCCTGCAGGAGTTACAGTAATAGTATTGCTGGGACTTTTCCAAAGTTCCAGTCCCCATTCAAACTTTTGTTTAGCCTCAGTAGTGATTCCAAACTATCTGGATCCTCCTACTCGTTTAGGCTTTCTCACATTATTCTACCATCTCCTCTCCTAGGATATGACTACATACCTGACTTCAGTCAGTTTATCTGTGGAACTCCCGCCTTGTTCTTCACAGATTCACATATTTATCTGTTCTCACGCGAACATCACGGTTATCTGGTTAGATTGCTTTTCTGCATCCCTCAATCCTTGAAAATAGATTCTCTCTACATATCTCAAGTGGGTTCACCCTCTTGTAGAGCACAGAATCTTTTTCTTTTATATTCCCCATGTACAATTATGGGGATGCTTGGTAGACATGTATCTTTAACCTATTGTCTGGTATGTAGCATCTCCATATATGTCTACATACCTATATCATTACCCTGGTGGTGCTAGACCATGCCCCACAAATTTACATATATTCAGGTATATCATATATATATATATATATATTAATAGATAGATATATATCTATATATCTATATATCTATATATATATAGAGAGAGAGAGATATAGATATAGATATATTTATATATTTAATATATATATATATTTGATATATTTGATATATTTCACCACCCATATCCTAATATACATATGTATATATATATATATATATATATATATATATATATATATATATATATATATGTGTGTTTCATGGGGGGCCTCTTAAGGGTTGGTCTGTCTTACACACTATCACCCTTACTGTCTATACTACATGTTTTACTTCCTAGAGGTTTTAGACAGTCTGTCGCCCTACGTCCCATGCCATATTACGATGCAGAAACAGTTAGGCACCAATAGCCACTTTGGTGCTAACATCTTCCATTTTTTCTTTACGTCCATGAAGCATCAAGCTTCAATATTTTTTCCTATCTCTCGCCAGCTAGGAAAAACAATGTACCTCTTTATCTTGAGTACACAACAGTTATCATTGGGAATAGGGGGTTATTCCAGTCCCCCTCTTCCCGCCAGGACGGGGCTAGTTGTCCAACTCCGTCAGTCTTCTTCCTTTAGTCCTTAGTGTTAATGACCTTATGCCTAAAGGAGTTTTCAGCTTTTCCCATAATCCTTTCCATTGAAGACCTGACGTCACATCCTACCCAATTGACACCTGGATCATCTACTACCTCCAGGGCTGGACCTTCATCCTCACTACTGAGAGGTCACCTTGAAGATTCCGCCACTGCTTATCCAGTAGACTCCATCATGCTTTCTACTTCCTACAATACAGTAGGTAAGCTGCATATTTTAGGTATACATTAAATGTCTTTTAATGCTACTCATCATATCTACCAAGGACTCCTGTAGTTTGTAAAACCCTCTAGTCCTTGGCTATGCTGTTTCTTTCCTCACAGCTCCTTTATTGTCAACTCCTGCCCTCCATCCCACATTGGATGCCGGGGATTCCTGGAGACAAAATGCACCCCTGATCCAGGCACTTGCATTTTTATGGGATCTCCCCCTGGCATCTCCAGCTCGGGAGTCCCCATATGTGAAGACTCATTCCTGCTTGTTCCTGGAGATAGCACAGTTACTTACCTGTAACAGGTGATCTCTGGGAACAGCAGGAATTCGTCTTCACAACCCTCCCACCTCCCCTAGGAGTTGCATCTTTTTATCTTCTTCCTTTTCTCTCCTCGCCTTTGTCTCAGCTCTGAAACTCAACTGAAGAGAGGCTGTGGAGAAGGCGGGAAGTCACTGCGCAGGCGCGAGGGATGCTGCCAAAAGCTTTCTGATTGGAAGCTGGGCAGCATTCCCGTGCAGGCTCCGTCGGTACCGACGTACCCATATGTGAAGACTAATTCCTGCTGTTCCCAGAGATCACCTGTTACAGGTAAGTAACTGTGCTTTCCTGTCACCGCAGAAAAAGTTCCTTATTTTTTTCTTTATTTTTCTGTGTCGCGTCTGCCTTCGACGTCAGACCGGTACCGCCGGTCTTTTCTTTTCTTTTCTTTCTTCTTTAAAAAAAAAAACAAAAAAAAATCCCTTTTTCTTTATTCTGCTGTGCATTTTCATTTTGGGCCTTAGGCCTAAATATTTTCTCCTCATGGAGAAGCCCGCTTCCGGGTTCAAAAAGTGCACAAAATGTGGCGGTACTATTTGTCACAGACACCCATGATTGGTGTCTGAAATGTTTGGGTCCTGACCATTCCATCACGGATTGTGTGTCCTGCACCATGATGTCTAAAAGAGGTCGGCAGAACCGAGCAGCCAAGCTCAGTACCCTGTTTCCCTCTGATGCAGCCTCGGTGGCATCGACGTCTTCCAGGACTGCTTCTTCATCCCATGGATCTCAGGTAACCAAACATAAATCTAGCCGGTCCTCGAAGGGCAAATCTCCCTCTAAGCATCGAGATGCCTCCGGGCTTGTCCTCGAGGATTCCGCTCCACCAAAATTACCCCGGCGGGAAGTTCCGGCTTCCAAAGCATTGTCTATGGGGTCACAGGTTGACATCGATGGCTCGGCCTCGACCGATCACCTGTTGCCGTGTTCTGGGGTACCGGTGGCCTCCACTGGTACCGACATCCAGACTTTGGTGGCGTCGATGAATCAGAAAATTCTGTCCATGCAGCGCACCCTTATGGCGTTTATGCAGGCTTCGACGCCTCCGGTACCGCAACAATCTCCGTTGCCGGTACCGATTGCATCGACATCGGCTTCGGTGTCGACTGCAACAGTACCCTGTCCTATGATGCCCATCGGTACCGAACCGGTACCGCTTACTCCCGATGTCGATCCCACTCAGTACGCGTATCGGGCTTTACAGGAGCATTCAGACAGGCGATACTTCGATTCCTCCGAAGACTCTGAGTCGGAGGCTTCTGTCGATGCACCGGTACTTCTTCCTCAGGAGTCTACTTCTCCAAAACGAAGAATGTCTCCTCCAGAGGACTTGTCTTTTCAAGACTTCATTAGGGAAGTGGCTAGAGGCCTCTCCATCACAGTGGCCTCTGAGTTAGAGCCTAGAGCCAAGCAATTAGATATTTTGCAATATCCTAAGGCTCCCAAGGAAGCAGCTACCTTACCTATTCATGAGATTCTTTATGATCTCATGTTGGGCATGTGGGAGACTCCTCTCACCACCTCTCCTCATTCTTGTAGGTTAGACACCATGTACCATGTCCCTCCCTGTCCTGGTTTTCATAAGACTCAGCTTCCTCACCACTCTATTGTGGTTGAGTCTGCTATGAAGAAAATAGAGTGCAAAGAGACACTCATCTAACCCTCCAGGACGTGAATGTAGGGCTCTAGATGCTTTTGGCCGAAGGATTTTCCAGGCCAATATGCTTGCTGCCAGAATCAACTCCTATAGTCTCTATATGGGGATGTTTCTAAAAGAAGTCAAAAATCATCTGCAGACTTTAGCTCCTTTTATTTCAGAAGATAAAAGGCAGGAATTTCTCACTTGGCTCAAACATGCCCAAGATGTTTCCAAATTCTCCAACCGTGCAGCCTTTGATTCTTTTGAGTGTGTAAGCCGAGCCACGGCTATTGCCATAGGTGCACGCAGAATTGCTTGGTTACAAGCCTCTGATTTGGAACTCTGGGTCCAAGATGAGTTGGGAAACCTTCCTTGTACAGGTGAAAACCTGTTTGGCAGGGATTGGCAAGCAAAGGCAATTCAGATGGATGCTGAGAACTCTGCTTTGGATCAACTTTCAAAGTCTACCTCTGCCCCTGTTAAGAAAAGATTGTTCAAAAAGACATCTTTTTCTAAAAAGGGAAGACATTATCCTGCTCATGGGCAGACATCTTCTGCAGGTCGTTTTGCTGCAAAGCGTCAGCAACCACCTAAACAGGCCAAGTCAAAGGCTGCCAGGCCTACCACAGCCCAGCAGCCTCAACTTCCTCAGGGCCTTTGACTTGCACCTAGAGAACTTAGCCTTTCTAGCTCTGGAAAAACCAGAGCCCCCCACCATTCCAGGAAGGTTGACTTACTTTGCTCCCAAATGGGAGCAAATCACAGCAGAGCAATGGACCCTCTCCATCATAAAGGAAGGGTACAAGCTTCATTTCTTAAGCCTTCCTCCTCACACCATGGTGAAACAGTTCAATTCTCCAATATCTCTCCTTAACCTTCTAGGTCAGGAGATTTGCTACCCTTCTTGCCCAAGGGGCAATAGAAGAAGTACCTCTTCTTCAATAGGGCTCAGGGTTCTACTCCCCTTATTTTCTTATCCCAAAGAAAAGAGGGGGCTACAGACCCATATTAGATCTCAGAGAATTGAACAAGTTTCTATTCAAGGAGAAATTCAAAATGATTTCTCTAGGGGCTCTTCTTCCATACCTTCAGAGTCAGGACTGGCTTTGTTCTCTAGATCTCAAGGATGCGTACACCCATGTCCTTATCCATCCAACACACAGAAGGTTCCTTCGGTTCCTTTTTCAAGGAAAGCACTACCAATACAGGGTGCTTCCTTTCGGTCTGGCCTCTGCACCAAGGGTGTTCACGAAATGCATGGCAGTAGTAGCTGCATTTCTCCGCACTCTGGGTGTATTCGTATTCCCATATCTGGACGACTGGCTCATTCGAGCCCTATCCCAGTCAGAGGCCCAGACTTGCCTAACCTGCACAATGCGTATCCTTCAGTATTTGGGACTAGTAATAAACATTCCAAAATCCAATCTCACCTCTACTCAGTCTCTGGAGTTTATAGGGGCCTTGCTGGATACCACAACTGCAAGGGCTTATCTTCCTCAGGCCCGTTGCCTACGTCTAGTGCAGTTAGCCTCTCAGATTCAGTTAAAGTCCCACTTAACTGCTCGAGAGATGTTACAACTATTAGGCCACATGGCATCCACCGTGCATGTGGTTCCATATGCTCGCCTTCACATGAGGGCAGCTCAATGGACTTTGTCCACCCAATGGACTCAGGCATCAGGTTGCCTGTCAGACAAAATAGCAAACTCCAGTCGCCTTTTTTGGTCTCTCCAGTGGTGGAAATCCTCTCAAAACCTGTTGCTGGGGTCCCCTTTTCAGCAACCACTACCCCAAGCAGCTCTCACAACAGATGCTTCTCCAAAGGGTTGGGGAGCTCATCTACAAGATCTCTCCACCCAGGGCATCTGGTTTCCACAGGAGACCTCTCTGCATATCAATCTATTGGAACTCAGAGCAATATTCTTAGCTCTCAGTGTTCCATACCTTGCTCAGCTACAGGACAGACCTCATCCATACGGACAACCAAGTAGCCATGTTCTATGTGAACAAGCAGGGCGGGGCTGGCTCTCTGTCGCTTTGCAATGAAGCTTTGCGACTGTGGGCCTTCGCCAGAGAGCATCACATCCATCTTCTGGCAGTATATCTTCCAGGCATTCAAAACTCTTGGGTGGACAGACTCAGTCGAGTTCTGCTTCCACACTAATGGTCCCTCCACATGGACCAAGTAGCCAGGATTTTTCGAATTTGGGGTACCCCGGACATAGACCTCTTTGCAAGTCCGTGGAATGCCAAACTTCCCCGGTTCTGTTTCAGAATTCCGTGTCAGGGAGTTCAGGCCAAGGATGCCTTCCTCATTCACTGGGGCAAGACTTCCTTTATGCCTTTCCACCAATTCCCCTAATTCCCAAAACACTATTCAAGCTTCAGAGAGATCGAGGGACCATGATCCTCATAGCACCACATTGGCCACGCCAAGTGTGGTACCCTCTACTTCTGCATCTCTCTCAAGCTCCCTCCCTGGACTTGGGCTCTGCACCAGACCTTCCATCCCAGGAAGAGGGAACATTATGGCACCCAAACCCCCAGTCGCTCCATCTCAGGGCTTGGTTGCTGAGGGCTTAGACCTTCAAGATTTTCATCTCTCTCAGCAAGTCAGAGATGTTGTTCATGCCTCTAGAAAGCCTTCTACTACACGTTCCTATGCTTTCAAATGGAAAAGATTTACCATTTGGTGTTCAGAGAAGGGTCTAAACCCTCTTGCAATACCTCTGAATTCTCTACTAGAGTATCTCCTGCATCTATCCCATGCAGATCTGAAAACTAATTCAGTAAGAGTCCATTTGAGTGCTATTGCAGCGTCCCTCAAGCCTCTCAATGGACAACCTATTTCCTCTCATCCTCTTATAGCAAGATTCATGAGAGGCCTTCTTTTAACTAAACCTCCCATTAGACCACCTCCAGTGGCATGGGACTTAAACCTGGTTCTTGGCCAGCTCATGAAGCCACCCTTTGAACCTTTAGCCACCACCTCCTTGAAATTTCTTTCTTGGAAGGTTATTTTTCTCATTGCAGTCACCTCAGCACGCCGCATCAGTGAGTTGCAAGCTTTGGTGGCTAATCCACCTTATACAAGGTTCCATCATGATAAGGTAGTCCTCAGGACCAATCCACACTTTATGCCTAAAGTGGTCTCGCCTTTTCATCTGAACCAAGAGGTATATTTACCTGTCTTTTTTCCAAGACCTCATGCATCAAGTGCAGAGAGGAATCTTCATACCTTGGATTGTAAGAGAGCTCTTGCTTTTTACTTACAAAGAACACAGCAACATAGAAAGTCTTCTCAACTCTTTGTTGCTTTTGATCCTTCTCATTTAGGACTTCCAGTCTCTAAGAGAACACTGTCCAACTGGATTGCTCAGTGTATTTCTTTCGCCTACCAGAGTAGAAACTTTCTCTGGAGGGCCATTTCACAGCTCACAATGTGAGAGCCATGGCAGCCTCAATGGCTCATCTAAATTCTGTGTCCATCGACCAAATCTGTCGAGTGGCCACCTGGGCCTCGGTTCATACCTTCACAGCCCATTACTGCTTGGACAAGGACTCCCGCCAGGATGCCTTACTTGGTCAGGCTGTTCTCAAACACCTGTTTCATTCCTAATCAACTCCTACCCACCTACCCTGGTTGGATGCCAGAGATCCATGGGAGGTAGATTCCTTTTCAAGGGCACACAACGTGGGGTTCTCCCCTGGCATCTGCAGCTAGGGGAGTCCCCATATGTGAAGACTCGTTCCTGCTTGTTCCTGGAGATAGCACAGTTACTTACCTGTAACAGGTGATCTCTGGGAACAGCAGGAATAAGTCTTCACAACCCACCCACCTCCCCTAGGAGTTGTATTTCTCTATCTTTCTTTCCTTTCCTCTCTCTCTTTTTGTCTCAACTTTAAAACTTGAACTGGAGAGAGGCAGTTGGGAAAGGCGGGAAGGCAGCGCACAGGCGCTGTGGGATGCTTCCAAAAGCTTGCTTACTGGACGCTGGGGAGCGTTCCCGCGCAGGCTCCGTCGGTACCAACGATACCCATATGTGAAGACTTATTTCTGCTGTTCCCAGAGATCACCTGTTACAGGTAAGTAACTGTGCTATTTTCATAACCACAAACTGTAAATAAGTTACTTATGTAAAAAGTTGTTGCATGATCACTGACATTGATCTGTAGTTATTGTCCAGCTTGTGTGGATGGATGTGTAAATTATTTTGTGATGTTGCCAAAATGTTCAATGAATAGGAATGTCTTCAGCAGTTTTCTGAATTCTTTAGTGTCCTTGGTGTATCTGATATTGTTCGGCAGAGACTTCATAGGTTTGATGCATACAGTGAAAAGGCTCTAATTACTCATTGTTGCCCACGTTGAGGTTGTGTGAGGCTTGCCATGTTCTCCCATGTGCTTTGGGATGGATCCTGAAGAGACCTCCAGTGGATGAGGTGGATAAGAGGCATGGTAGTGATGTCACTGAAACCTGGGCTTTTCGTTGGTTCTTTCCACCAATTTGCTGGCAGGAAAACAAACCCACTTGTCTCGATTGGCCTAACAGGACTCGAGGAAAGGACATTATATGGTAAGTAAAATGTCACCACCTTCAACCATATTTCCTGTTTTCCTTCTTTTCACTTGTAGGTGCCTTTGGGGAAGGCAATTTTCAGAGTAAATTGACTTTCTGAAAATTGCTATCACAGTTAAGCTAGAAGTATGCACAGTTTGATATTGTGCAGTGGTGGCATAACTAAGCTATGTAAAGGGTGGGATTAGAAAATGTGTATAGATCAGGGCTCAAAATATTCCAAATTTCAGGTTGTCATGGCAACCATAAATTTGCACATGCTGCCTGTGAGTTTCTTGCACTGTCAACTTTATTTTTGGTTAATTTCTGTGCTGCACTGCTGCTGGATCTGGAGATTCTTTCTGTAGAATGCAACTCTGTGAGTCTAAGCCACTCGGTTCAGGAACCTTGGCACTGGGGTCGTGAAACTTGAGACATGCAAGAGTTTCTGTGCTACACAGCTCACTTATTCGGAGTCACATGATGCAGAGGTGTCTGGCTCTCATCAGAGTAGGAAGTTCCTAATCTCATCATTGCATGGCTCTGTGTGAGTCTGAGCCGCACAATGCAGAGATAAGGACCTTCCCTTTCTGTATTGGCAGCAACCAGACATTAAGGTGAGAATCGGTGGTGTTTTGGGGGTGCCTGGCTGGCTTGTAGGAGTTGAATGAGTGGTGTGCTTCACTGGCTTGAGAGGTTCTACATGGGGTGTGCTTACTGGCTTAAATGGGTAGGGGAAGGGTTAGAGGCCGGAGTGCTGGATAGCTTTATTTTATTTTTATTTATTTTATTTACATTCTCTTATATACCGCGCTATTCTTCATCAGTGCGGTTTACATCAAACTAACTGAAATTACATTGAACAGGGCATTATAACTTGGAGATAACTATTTTACAGGGAACATGGGCTATGGAGGGTTAAGTGGCTTGCTCAAGACCACAAGGAGCACCTGTGGGACTAGAAACCCCAGTCCTTCCGGCCCAAGGTTGCTGTCCTCTAGTGGGATTTGAACCCCCGACCTTCCGGCCTGAAGTACCTTGCCCCAATCACTAGGCCACTCCTCCACTCCTTGCATGGGCAGGGTTGAAGCTGGGGGTGGGGGCCTGATTGGTTAGCTGGTGGAAGGACTTGCAGTGGTAGGTGCTACCGGGGTGACCAATTTAGAGGAGTATGACTGAATGAAGACAAGGTGGGAAGGGAGGGGGGAGAGAGTAAGCAAGATTGGGTGGCAACAGGGTGGGGCGGGATGCTGTGGTTTCATATTTCTGCAAGTAATCTGCTGGGGTAATTTATTGAACTTTCTTCTTTTGACATGGAATGGGAAAACCAGCTTAATAAACTGGGCCCTAAAGGAGCATTGATAGACCACCTCGGAAGAGGTTCCACCCCCCCCCCCCCACCTCCACCGCCCCACTTAGTTGATCCTCCGCTGAATGAGGTCTCTGTCACTGCTCCTAAATCCAAAAACAATTTACACCTGCCTTGGCAAATTTTATTTTAAAATCTACATGGGGGGGAGGTGTATGGGGGGAGGGTGGGGTTTTTTCCACCCCTGTAGAAATTTTATTCACAGGAAGAGGAGGGCACAGTAGTTTGTGGGTTCATGGTATCTTTAGAAGTTTTCAGAGAGTGCATGGATACTTAACCTTTGAAAATTAAGTACAAGGACATTTCGCACCTAGTTTAAACCTTTCCTCCTTAATATCTTAAGACTTTCTGTGTAGGATCTGGAATGGAGGCCTTATTTTTTATTCCCCCCCCCCCCCCCCCCGTAGACCCTCCTTCCCTCGTTCTCCTTTCTCTATCATGTTGCTAACACTCTTCTTCCTGTTTCCTTGGTCCGCAACCTTGGCCATCTTTGACGCCTCCCTTTCTCCAAGAACAAGCAGGAAGTCAGTCCTCACTTATGGTTGATGTCGGCACCGATGGAGCCTGCGCAGAGCAATTCCCCAGCTTTCAAAGAAAGCCTTTGGGATTGCTGCCACATGTGTGGTCCTCTTCCCGCCCAAGGGTGCCATCTTGCTCAGTTTCCCTTTTTCCGCAGAGATCTTCGGAAGCACGTCCTCGTCTCTCAGAAAAATTGTTTCTCTTTTTGGTTCTTTGGCCTTTTTTCCAATTGCACCGATCCTCTCCCGTCCTGCCCAACAACTCTACTTCGGCTGTGGGCCAGGGGATCTCTTTTTTTTTTTTTTCCCCCTTCCATTTTTTTCTTACTTCGGGCCCTTTTCGCACCCTTTTTCTAACTGCTGGCCTCGAGGGTATTTGACCTCGCAGGGGCACTTTCTGCCCTCATGGCCACCAGCTTTAAAAAAATGTGACAGATGCTCCAAAATCATGTCTCTCACGGACACCCACGACTTGTCTGCCGTGCTTGGGGGCTCACCACAACCCGTAGCTCTGCTTGCTTTGCAAGAAAATGTCCGCTAAGGCCTTACAAAGCCATAAGCAGAAGTCAGACAACATTTTCTGCAAGTTATCCCCGGAGTCCCGGTAGCACCCTGCTCCACCAATTCACCATTTGTGGGGTCCCCCACAGTGATTCCACATCCCAGGCGTCACTGACCAGGGTTCGCCCGAGGTCGAATGGCGTAAAAAGAACTACTCTTAAGTTGCTGTCAGGGGCTCCGGATAAGTGTGAGCAGTCTCGCGCTCGTTCCCTTAGCTCTCCCCGGCATTCCTGAGAGTCGGACAAGGAGCAGCCTTGAAAGGTACCTCCGTACAGACACAGAGGCCTCCGGCGATGGCGCCCAGTCTCCTGAGGGTCGTCTTGGTGAGGACCCCCTCTCCTCCTCCATGCCAGACTTGGTAACCCAAGCATCTGCATCCCAGGGACCCACTCCTGAGTGTGAGTCCTATATGCTGGCACTAGAGTGCAGCATTTCTGCCTTCCTAGCTGCCCAGCAGCTGCTCTTGCCCAGCACAGCTGGCTCGCACCTCAAGACAGAGGCTCTTCAACTGTGTCCTGAAAACTTCCTTTGAAACCCCTGAGAGCCGTGGGCCTTGTGAGGGTCCTCTGCACCGGTCTCGCTTGCCGTCCTGTTCCTCGGGGGCAAGGTCTTCCAGAGTTGGTGCCTCTGGCTCCAGACGGGCCTCAGCCACTGGATGTGAGGATCAGCCTGACTCGGTATCCCTCTTGGGCTGGAAATCGGACTCGAACATGTCCCCTGAAACCTGCACCCATCGGGACCTCCCTTCTGACCTGTTCCCACCCGCCTCGCGAAGGCAATCACCTCCTGAAGATACCTCCTTCTTGGTATTCGTGCAGGATATGGCTCTGGCCCTCAATCTGCCCATGCAGACCGAGGAAGAGCCAAGGGCAGAGGAACTCAACATTTTGCAATGAGTTTCCTCCAAGGGAGTCTCACGGTCCCTGTGCCATCCATTCTGACCCAGCTGCACCTCCACATGTGGGAAGCAGCTGCCTCTGTTCCTATTGTCAGTAAGACTCTATGCCATGTACAGAGTCCAGCATGGTCCTGGGTTTCGAAAGGCCCAGCTTCCTCATACCTCCATCGTAGTGGAATCCGCGATGTGGAAACAGAAGAGCTTGAAGTTACATTCTTTGGTTCCGCATGGCAGAGAATCCCCTGCCCTTGATGCTCTCTGGTGTAAGGCTTACCAGGGTTCATGCTGGCATGCCACATCCAGGCATACCAACTATATATGGGAATGTTCCTTCACAACCTTGCTAAAGAGCTCGGCGGTTTCTCCACGGGCCTCGAAGGTGACCATCTTCTCAGATTTCAGACCCTCCTGAGATCAGTCGCAGACTGCTCTAAATACCTTTATCACACCGCATGTGACGGGTTCAAGTCTTCGGCCCTTGTGGCAGTGGCTGGCATCGGAGCCCAGTGCCAAGCATAGTTCCAATCCTCAGACCTGGAACAGTGGGTCCAGGAGAAACTCTGACGTTTCTGCCTTGGCGAACAACTGTTCGGCAAGCCCATGGAGGACAAGGCAGCCGAGATAGAGACGGAGTTCGTAACCTGCACCAATCTCTCTCGGAAGACCTCTTCCCTTCCCTGGAAGAAACAGCACAGTGTAAAAAAAAAAAAAAACCACCCTTCTTTCAGAGGAAGGGGCTTCCTTACTGAGGATAACCTACCCTATACATTCTCTCCAGCACCGATGCCCAGCGGCCAAGGCAAGGGTGGAGCTCAGGGACACCAGAAACCTAAAGGGCCTAAGACCCAACCACTGGCGCCACCCCATCCAGCTCTGGGGTTTTGATGCCAAATGCATAGCCTCTTGTCTTCCGGTGGCGCCCCTGCCGGTAGGAGGATGATGTCTGTCCCTCCCCCCCCCCTCCCCGAGTGGGAGGCCATCACATCAGACACCTGGGTCCTCCAGGTCGTCTGGGACAGTTACCATCTCCATCTGGACAGACACCCCCCCTCCCTCCCTTCTCCCCAGCGGAGCCTATTCGGCTTCCCTCACATCAGGCTTGCTTACAGTAAGAGTTGGACAAACTCCTCGGTCAAGGGGCAGGCGAAAGGGTCATGCCGCATCTCCGAGGTCAGGGGGTTCTACTCCTGTTACTTCCTCGTTCCGAAGAGGACAAGGGGCCTGCACCCCATCCTCTATCTCAGGAACCTGAACAAATTTCTGGTGAGAGAGAAGTTCAGAATGCTATCGCTTGGCGTCCTGCTGCCATTCCTCCGGCAGGACGATTGGCTATGCTCCTTGGGTCTCAGAGATGCTTACGCCTACATTCCTGTTCACCCCAAGCACAGGAAGTACCTGCATTTAAGGGTGCAAGGGGAGCACTATCAGTACAGAGTTCTCCCCTTCGGGCTCATGTCTGCCCTGCGAGTCTTCACCAAATGCCTGTCCACAGCCTACCTTGTTCACTCTTTGGTCACCTCCCGTCTTGACTATTGCAACTTCCTCCTTGCTGGTCTCCCTCAGTGTCATCTCTCTCCTCTTCAATCTATCCAAACTCTGCTGCATGGCTAATCTTCTGCCAGCCCCGATACTCATATAACCCCTCTTCTAAAATCACTTCACTATCTCCCCTTCCGTTTCCATATCCAATTCAAACTTCTAACATATTAATGCATTCACTCTACTGCTCCTCATTACCTGTCCTATCTCCTCTCTCCCTACATATCTCCTTGTGAACTCCGCTCCTCCTTCTGGCTTTCTCTCTGTCCTTTTTCTTCTGCAAACTCCAGACTTTGATCTTTTCACCTTGCTGCTCCTTATGCATGGAACAAACTTCCTCTGTATTTACGTCAAGTCTCTTCTCTCCCCCTCTTCATATCCATGCTAAAGACTTACCTTTTTGAGGCCGCATTTGGATCCTAATCCCTTATTCTCCTTGTGTCTGTCTTGATTAGATTATAAACTCCATGAGCAGGGACTGTCTTTTTATGTTTTTACAGTGTTGCTTACACCTTGTAGCGCTGTATAAATGATTAATAATAATAATAGTAGTAGTAGTAATTTTTGTAGGCTTTATCTGACCACCTTTCATTGCTCAATATCCTTGTAAAGCTGTGGCCTCCCAAATTGAACACAATTTTCAAAGTGGTATTTCGCTACTAACCTTACGTGACGGCAACCCTGACACATTTTTCTTGCGTGTGATTAAGCAGGGGAGTATTCTTGACTAGATTACAAATTAACAAGCTAGGTTCAACACATCTGAAACTGTTATATCTAGATCTTCCTTGTTTAACAGTTTCAAGTTCTTGCTCTCCTAAATCAGTGATTATCAACTCAGTCCTTGGAACACACCTAGCCAATCAGGTGTTCAGGATAACTACAATGAATATGAGAGCATGAGAGGGATTTGTATTTAATGAAGGCAGTGCATACAGATCTCTCATGCATATTCATTGTGGTTATCCTGAAAACGTGACTGGCTAGGTGGAAAATAAAACAAAGGATATTATAATGCCTCTATATCGTTCCATGGTGAGACCGCACCTTGAATATTGTGTGCAATTCTGGTCGCCGTATCTTAAAAAGGATATAGAGTTATTAGAAAAGGTTCAGAGAAGAGCCACCAAAATGGTAAAGGGGATGGAAGGATACTCCTATGAAGAAAGGCTAAAAAGGTTAGGGCTCTTTAACCTGGAAAAGAGACGGCTGAGGGGAGATATGATAGTCTATAAATTAATGAGAGGAGTGGAACGGGTAAATGTAGATCGATTGTTTACCTTATCAGAATATAGAAAGACTAGGGGAATTTGTTACCGGAGGATGTAGTAAAGGCTGTTAGTGTAGCTGGGTTTAAAAAAGGTTTGGACAAGTTCCTGGAGGAAAGGTCCATAAGCCATTATTAAGAAGGGACCCAGGATATCAATGCTTGAACCAATACAAGCATTGTGGAACCTGTGTCCCTTGGGGAAACTGCTAGGTACATATGACCTAGATAGGCCACTGTTGGAAACAGAATACTGGGCTTGATGGACCTTGGTCTGACCCAGTATGGCATATCTTATGTTCTTAGGTGTGTGCTGAGGACTGCGTTGAGGCCCTCTGTCCTAAGTGATAGGTAGAGGATTTTTGCACCTCAGAAATGTTTTAATATTGCTCATTTTTCAAACCCTGGATCCCAGACCCCTTCCCTATTTTTCACCATCTCTAGCCAGTTTCCTCTTTTTAAAAACATTTGTATCATTTGCACAGCAAATATTTGTTTCCCTCGGGTTTCTCTGGAGTGTTGCTAATAAACGTGTGCCATTTATTAACGGCACACGTTATCTGCTGCAGGGATCATTTTATTCCCATAGGCCCTGGAGTAGGTAACATGCTGTTAGTAAATGACCCCCAAAGATACCAAAAAGAATCGATCTGGTACAGGTACCATACTAGATATTTTTGCTTTTACTAGTTTCTTTTTTACATTCAGTTGCTCACCCAGCTCCTTGCCTAGTTTGCAACTTTGTGTTCCTTATCGTTCCTCCAGTTCAGTCCTCTACTTCTGGGTTGTCAGCCTCCTCCTGCAGCTTGGAGACTGGTATGTCAAACTCATGACATCACTGGATATAGCCTGCTGCTCTCTCTTCCCCTCCATTGTTACCAGTCTCCATGCAGTAGGAGGAAGTTGTGAGCCCGGGAGAGGGCTCACTGAAGTAACGGATAAGGAGAGTATAGGATTAGTTTAGTTTGGACTCGTAGATAAAAGCATTTTTGCTGGGGGTAGTGTTTCTTTAAAAAAAAAAGAAAAGAAAAAAAAAGAAATATAGATCAGAGTAAGGTTTTTCTATCATTATGGCTCCCTGCCTGTCAGCCAGTGCTCAAAAAGCCTTGCCATAAGAGGAAGGTGAAGAGGAGTTGTGTGGTGCTTGCGGATCTCTCCCCCCGGACACTACGGGGGAGAGCTCCCGTTGCCATCCCTGTACTCTGCCGGGCCGCACGGGCTGATCGTGGCTCCGGAGAGCAGGAGAACTGCAGTAGCGTTTGTGGAGCACAGACTGCCCTGATCCTGTGCCGGCGATTTCTGTCTGGATCGGGGGATATTGCAGACCTGCCCGGTAAGCTAATAACCGGCGGCAGGCTGCTGTGACAGGGCAGGCAGTTCAATTCGCTCCCGGAGTGCTGGAGAAGAGGCAGTTTGGCGCCCTCTTTTCCTCCCGGCTCCCTGGCGGCCATTTTAGGTAGCACGGAGGACCACGTGGCTGAGCAACGTCGGGCTCTCTGAGCAGGTAGGAAAGCTTTGGCCTTTCGGTAGTCATATGGTCCAGGGTAGAACGTGTTCTTTAGCTTAGCGGGTTATTTTTGTTTACTTTTTGTTTACTTTAGTTTCTCCCGCGATTGTAGGATACCGCCAGGGGGACGGGGGGATGGTGCCTCTTCTCGCGGTTGCAATTGCCTGGTGCTTGTGGCAGGTTATTACCCGGCAGGCAAAGAGCTCTGTGGTTTCAGGGTTCCCCTGACTGGCAGCACTTTCATTTTGGGTGTGTTCTGAGTTTCAGGGGTAAATAGAGGAAGGTCTATGGCAGGGTGACCACAGTGTGTGGTCTGTGGCACCCGTAGAGGCACAGTTGCAGAGTCTGGAGTGTGCCATGGCTGTGCTTCCCTGTCGTCCACGGTAGAGCGGCTGATGGACGTCCGGGAGGAGTCTGAGTTGCCGGGGGTGCCGTCGGCGGGGCTGGTGGCGTCTCCCCCAGACCCTGGGCAGGATGCCCCTGTGGAGGAGCAGGCTGGTCCTTCGGCTCCATCACTGTAGCGGCAGCCGGAGGCTTCGGTGGAGTTCTGCCCGGACTTTGTATTGCTGTTGCACAAAGCCTTTTGCTTGCGGCGCCAGGGTCGCTTGGCGGAGGATGTGCTGAGTTCGCTGTCCGCTACACAGCTGGCGGCTGCGGTCAAGGTTCTAGAGGGTCCCTTGGCCCCAAAGAAGGCTAGGGCCAGGGATTCCTCGGCGATGGAAAGTGAATGGGCAGAGCCTGAAGAGCCAGACTGCGAGAATGAAGAAGGGGTGCAGGATCTAGAGGAGGGTGAGATCCTGGAACCTGAGGAGTAGTCTAGGATCATTAGGCTTTTCCAGAGAGAAGAGCTTCTGGCACTCCACACGGAGTCCCTGCAGATGCTCAATTTGACTGCCCAGGCGTCCGCGGAGGACGAGGTAGAGGATCCCGTCATTCAAGCGGTCCGGCAAACGCAGGTGGTGTTTCCACTGCATAAAGTGGTCGATAAAATGATCCAGGAGGAATGGAACCAGCCGGAGGCGGGACTTAGAGGGGTCTGCACCATGGCTAGACTTTATCCGTTAGCGGATAAAGATAAGGAAAGGTTCAAGACGCCACAGGTTGATGCGGTGGTATCAGCAGTTACCAAAAAGACTACCATTCCGGTAGAGGGCAGCGCGGCATTGAAGGATGCGTAGGACCGTAGGGTGGATGACCGCCTGAAGCAGACATTCGAGGCGGACTCTTTCGCGCTGCAGGCTTCCATCTGTGGAGCGGGCGTGCTTGCGCTGGGTTGAGCGGTTGCTTCGCTCGCCTCATTTGGATCTTGGCGAACTCCAGGAGCTGGGGCGTCTGGAGTCCGGTGCGGCTTATTTGGCGGACGTCCATTATGATTTGGTCAGAGCCCTGGCCAATAGCACGGCTTCCGTGGTGGCCGCGCGCAGATCCGTGTGGCTGTGTAACTGGGCGGCGGATTGATCGTCTAAATCCCGGCTAGGTAAGCTGCCCTTTAAAGGGCAGCTGCTCTTCGGAGAAGACTTGGATAAGTTAGTGAAGGACCTCTGGGAATCCAAGGCGGGTAGGCTACCGGAGGATAAGCCGAAACAGGGCAAGGTTGGTCAAAGTTTTAGAGATCAGTTTCGTGACTTTCGGTGATTTCGAGCGTCGCGGTATGGAGCCTTTCAGAGGGGCAGGTTTTCTTCCTGTGGTCAAGGATTCCGGGGGTTTCGAGGGGCGACTATGGGTTTCGCCTCGGGCCCTGTGCCAGCAGCTCGGAGGTCGCAATGAGGTGAGGCGGGTCCCGGCGGCGGACACTCCAGTCGGCGGGAGACTTCGGGAGTTTCTGTCCGCTTGGACCCTCATCACCTCCGACCAGTGGGTTCTAGAGATCATTCAGCAAGGTTATGCCCTGGAGCTGGCAAGGCCCGTGCGAGATTCCTTCGTCATGTCTCCTTGCAGGGGCAGAAGAAAACTCTAGCAGTTCACGACACTTTGGACCGTCTACTGCGCTTAGGGGCGGTAGTGGAGGTTCCGAGGAAGGAATACGGTTTGGGTCGGTACTCCATATATTTCATGGTGCCAAAGAAAGGTGGGGCGCTGCTGCCTATCTTAGACCTCAAAGGTGTGAATCGGTGTCTGAAGGTGCCCCACTTCGTATGGAAACGTTGCGGTCGGTTATCGTCGCGGTCCGTCAGGGAGAGTTTTTGACGTCATTGGATCTAACGGAGGCTTATCTGCACATTCCCATCCGGGAGGCTCATCAGAGGCTCTTAAGGTTCGCCTTGCCCTGGGGTCACTATCAGTTCCAGGCATTGCCCTTCGGCCTGGCGACGGCGCTGTGCACTCTCACCAAGATTATGATGGTGGTGGTGGCGGCGCTGCGCAAGCACTGTTCCCTCTAAGCTGTGCGCGTGTGCGCGCGCGCACACACCTCACTTAGCGAGCGCACATACTTTACAACAGAGCGCACAAAAATTACGGCTCTGATTCTGATAGAAAACAACACAGACATCTTAAAATTTAAAAGTTATGATTGTAATTACTAGAAATTTCCCGCCTCATTTAGTAATCGTCTATTTTCATTTAATTTGATTAAAATCAATGTGGTGTACATACTGTATTCTGACGTGTAGTCAAATTTTTAAGTATATAACTCCGAGTGTCGTTATGTGGTGCACAAAAATTTAACCTTCCTTCAAAAGCTGCACACAGCTGATATTTTATGCGCACACAGCCTACAGAAAATTAGAGGGAACATTGTGCGCAAGGAAGGTATTCTGGTCCATCCGTATCTCGACGATTGGTTAATTCGGGCGAAGTCAGAGGCAGAGAGTCGGCAGGTGACCAACAGGGTGGTCGAGTTTTTGCAGGGCCTTGGTTGGCTGGTCAATCCAAACAAAAGCCACCTAGACTAGCTGGCTCAGGTTCTCGAGTATCTAGGGGTTCGGTTCGACACCCGCAGAGCGCTGGTCTTCCTGCCCAGCAAGAGGGCACAGGCTCTGCGCAGCTTGGTTCGCTCCTTCCGAGCCACGCCTGCCCCGACGGCGTGGTTTTACCTGCGGGTGCTAGGCATGATGGCGGCAACCCTGGAGGCGGTGCCGTGGGCCAAAGTGCATATGCAGCCGCTGCAGAGGGCGTTGCTGAGGTGCTGGTCACATCAGGTGGATTCCCTGAGCAAGCGGTTGCCCTGTCCCCTCAAGGTCCGCCGGTCACTTCAGTGGTGGTTGCTCCCGTCCTCGTTGGCGGCCGGAATGCCTCTGGAGCAACCGGAGTGGGTTCCAGTGATGACAGATGCCAGTCTCTCGGGCTGGGGAGCACACTGTGAAGGTCAGTTTGCGCAGAGATGCTGGTCGCCCCTGGAGTCAGCTTGGTCGATCAATCGGTTGGAGTTGCAAGCGGTGGCGAGAGCCCTGAGAGCGTTCGAGACAATGGTGCTGGGGCGTTCCATTTGCATTCTTTCAGACAATTCGGTGACTGTCGCTTACATCAATCGTCAGGGGGGCACGGGAAGCGCAGCGATGGAAGAGGAGTCGGACTTGCTGTTTGCCTGGGTGGAGTGTCGGTTGACGGCAATTTCGGCGGCGCACATTGCGGGAAAAGACAATGTGATGGTGGATTTTCTCAGCAGGGTGGCGAGTGGATGCAGGGGAGTGGGAACTGCATCCTGAGGTCTTTGCGCAGATCGAACGGCGTTGGGAGACGCCAGTAATGGATTTGATGGCGACCTTTCAATCGGCCAAGGTTCCGCGGTTTTACAGCAGGAGAAGAGAGAGAATGTCCGAAGGCATAGACGCGCTGTTGCAGCGGTGGCCAACGTCGGGTCTTCTGTACATTTTCCCACCATGGGCCCTGATAGGGCCAGTGGTGCAACGGATAGAGGCGTATCAGGGAAAGGCGCTTCTGGTGGCGCCCAACTGGCCAAGGCGCCCGTGGTACGCGGATCTCATGAGGCTCCTGGACGGCCGGCCCTGGCGTCTCCCGGTCCGGGCGGATCTGCTGCGTCAGGGTCCCCTATTCATGCCCCAAGTGGATCGATTCTCACTTACAGTATGACCATTGAAAGGGCTCGGTTAAGAAAGAAAGGATACTCTGCGGCGGTGATTTCTACGCTGCTGAGGGCGCGGAAGCGTTCTACTTCCTTGGCGTATGTGCGGATATGACGTGTTTTTGAAGATTGGTGTTCGAGGCGTCAGATTCAAGCGGCCACTCTCTCCGTGCCTTCTGTATTGAACTTTCTACAAGATGGCTTTGATAAAGGTTTGGCAGCCAGCTCGTTGCGGGTGCAGTTGGCGGCGCATCCTGTTATCACAGCAAGGTTCAGGGGTTGGCGTTGGGGGCGCATGCGGATGTCATCCGTTTTCTGAGGGCGGTGTCTAGACTACGGCCTGCCCGTAGGATGCATGTCCCGTCTTGGGCTCTTAATCTGGTGTTGTCGGCATTGGTCAAGCCGCCCTTTGAGCCTTTGCATTCTGCGTCGCTGAAGGATCTCACTCTCAAAGTGGTTTTCTTGGTAGCGATCTGTTCTGCGCGACGCATTTCGGAGCTACAAGCCTTGTCTTCTAGGGAGCCATTCTTGTCCTTCTCGAAGGAAAGAGTAGTGCTACGGCCTGTTACCGTCTTTCTTGCCTAAGGTTGTTTTCCCCATTTCCATTCGAATCAGTTGGTGTGTTTGCCTGTCCTAGGTTCCGATTCGGGAGACTCTGAGGATCGCCATTTTCCATCTCTTAGAGGGTAAGAGAGCTTTGCGGCAGTATTTGAAGTCGACTAAGTCGTTTCGCAAGTCGGATCGGCTGTTCCTGTTTGGGGGTAGCTGTAAGGGCGAGGCGGCATCTAAGGCCTCCATCGCCCGTTGGATTAGGGAAACGATAGCTTCTGTTTATTTGTTACAAGGGCGCGTGGTGCCGGACGGTTTAAGGGCTCATTCCACCAGGGCGCAGGCGTCGTCGTGGGCGGAACATGGTCTGGTGCCGCCGAGTGACATTTGTAGGGCGGCTACGTGGTCGTCCGTGCATACGTTCAGTAAGCATTACCGTCTTGATGTCGCAGCGGCCGATGATGCTCGTTTTGGAGCGGCGGTTTTGCGCTCCGGCTGGAAGGGTCCCTCCCGATAGTTACTGCTCTGGTACCATCCCAGAAGATAGAGGACTGAACTGGAGGAACGATAAGGAAATGATAATTACACTTACCTGGTAATTGTAGTTCCTTGAGTGACGACAGTTCAGTCCTCATTCCCGCCCAGAGATGTTTCAGATGGGGGGCAGCCGGAGGCCACATGGTCATCTTCTACAGGTAAGTCCAGTCATCCATTAGATATGAGAAGATAGTTAGTTACTATTTTGGTGGCAGGACAGGGCGTGCGACGCCTTAAATGCAGGTTGTTCTAATGTTTTAGTTACCCTAGGTGCAGTTGGCATTTCTTACTACTTATTTGTTGCTCCTTTGAGTCTGCTTTGTTAATAGCTCACACTGGAGGGGAAGAGAGAGCAGCAGGCTATATCCAGTGATGTCATGAGTTTGACATACCAGTCTCCAAGCTGCAGGAGGAGGTTGACAACCCAGAAGTAGAGGACTGAGCTGTCGTCACTCAAGGAACTACAATTACCAGGTAAGTGTAATTATCATTTTATGTTTATTAGCAAACTTGATATACCGCCCATCACAGTAGTGTCAGAGATAGCTTTTCAGTAAGATATTAAGAGTGCTTTCAAAAAATTTCCTGAATTTAGTCAGTCAGAATTTGGCCTGCAATGGGTGCAGTTGGAGCTGGCCAGCTAGTGGTAAATTTTAGTGCTATCATAAATAACTAGCTCACTTGGATATGTTGCTAGAGCCACCCATGTATTGACTAGTTAAATTTAGCAGCAGTGAGGGGAGGGGGGGAGTATCGTGGGGGTTGTGAGTAGAACATAGGAAATGCCATACTGGGTCAGACCAAGGTCCATCAAGCCCAGTATCCTGTTTCCAACAGTGGCCAATCCAGGTCACAAGTACCTGGCAGCTTCCCAAAAAGAGGACACAGGTTCTTCAGTGCTTGTACTGAGGCAAGCAGTAATTTTCCTCGAGTCCTCTTTGATAATAGTTTGTGGACCTGAGGAAAGATCTACAAAAGCTGGAAGAATGGTTTAATGCTTGGCAGTTAAGATTTAATGCGAAGAAGTGCAGTGTCCATGCACTTGGAAAGCAGAATCCAGGTGAAATGTACGCGATAGGGGGAGAGAGATTGGTGTGCACGACCAGGAGAAGGACCTTGAGGTGTGATTATTTCTGCACATCTCAAGGTGGCAAAACAGTGTGACAAGGCGGTGGCAAAGGCCAGGAGGATGTTGGGGTTGCATACGAAGAGGATATTACCAGCAGAAAGGAAGAGGTACTAATGCCACTGTATAAGTCCCTGGAGAGGCCTCACTTGGAAAATACTGTGTTCAGTTTTGGAGACCATATCATGCAAAGGATATAAAAAGACTGGAAACTGTTCAGAGGAAGGTGACCAAGATGATTTGGAGCCTGCGTCAGAAGCCTTATGAGAAGAAACTTGAAGACCTAATATGTACACTCTGGAGGAGAGAAGGACAGGGGAGATATGATTCAGACCTTTAAATACTTAGAGAAAATAATGAACAAACAAACCTCTTACAAAGACGGTGAAGCTGTAAAACTATAGGGAATAACATTAAGTTGCAAGGGGGTAAATTGAAAGGCAATGTCAGGAAATACTACTTCACTGAAAGAGTGGTGGATATTTGGAATGCCCTCAAGATGGAAGTGGTGGGGGTAAATACAGTGACAGAATTCAAAATGGCATGGGACAGACAGTGGATCCCTTTGCAGCAACAGGATAAAATCAAAATAAACTTAACTAATTTCTCGACATACAGGGGTGTCCTACACGGAGCGGTGGGTTCACCCCTAAAACAAAGACATGGGAAGGGTTCACCCCTCAAAGAAAGACATGGGGAGGGGTGGCCTGCATGGAGTGGCAGGTGCACCTACTCTTGCCATCTTACTGGGCAGAGTAGATGGACCATACTGGTCTTTATCTGCTGTCATTTACTATGTTACTATGACCTTTCCTCCAGGTACTTGTCCAAATCTTTTTTTAAACCCAGCTACATTAACAGCTTTTACTACATCCACCAGTAACGAATTCCAGAATTTGATTACTTGTTGAGTGGAAAAATATTTTCTCTTATTAGTCTTAAACGGGTTACATTGCAGCTTCATTGCATGTCCCTCTAGTCTTTCTATATCTCCAGGAACAAGCAGGAATGCAATATTCACATATGGGTACCGTCAGCACTGACTGAGCATGTGCGGGAACGCTCACCAGTGTCCAATTGGAAAGCCTTTGGGAGCACTCCAATGAGCCTATGCATTTGCCTTCCAGTCTTCCCAAGTCCTCTCCTCTTTTCTTCATTTTCCGTGGAGCCAGCAGGTTGTTTTCTTCATGTCACCACCGAAAAACATGTGTGGTGTGGGGGTTTTTTTTCGTTTTTTTTAAATCTGTGCTCTGCCTTTCCGTCAACGCCGGTACCTTCTTTGATACTGGCCCCGCTATTTCTTTTCTTCTCAAAATATTTTTTCATTTTTTTCAAATTCTGGTGGTTTCAACTGCTAAATTAGGCCTTGGCCTAATCTGTCCTACCATGATGGAAAAAACACATCAGCGGCTTAAAAAAATGTACCAAGTGTTCTGGTAAAATATCAGTCACCGATAAACATTACTGGTGTTTAAAATATTTGGGCCCAGACCATTTGCCACCGGATTATCCTTTGTGCCAACAATTGATAAAAAGAGGCCTAAAGAACAGGGCCAGACACTATGGTTCTCTATTTGCCCCGGACTCTTTCAGTAGCTTCTGCATTGTTCAGGACATCTGCCTTCCCTCTTGGTTCTCAGATCTCCTCAAAGTCCAAACATAAGACTGTCTTCTGCACTGAAAACCGATACTGATCCTCGAGGTAAGTCCCTTCATTCAGCATCGAGATTCACTGAAAGATGCATCCGATTGCAGACCAGCCCTGCCAAACAGCCCCAGTGGGAAGACTAGTCAGGCCTTGGACCTCCATGGAGCTACTAGTTCCATGCTTGGGATAGTGGTTCAAAAGCCCCATGCGGGAGGGAATCCACCAACCATTGGTTGCCTCCTTGACCAGTGCAACCACATGGCTATCGAGAGAGTTTGGCAGCAGTGCTAGCAGCCTTGGTACTGATGGTTTAGACAGCTCTACTAGTGCAGGCATCTGTATCTGGCCTAAGACCGTACCTCTGATGCCAATGCCAGCCCTTGAACCGGTGCCAGGTTATCTTCTCCCCTCCGGTGCCTCCCTTGTGACCGATCTAACATCTGTACCCAACAGGTTCCTGGTGCTGCACTGACTGATCATCGGCATAGAGTCTCGACATCAGCTCAAGATCGTCGATACTCTGACTTTTTCCTTGGAATCGGACTTTACCTCCAATTCCGATGATGCATCGGAGGACTCCAGGGGAACATGGGATCTCCCCTCTGATCACTCCCCTCATGAGCAGCATCAGTCCCCACCAGAGGATGTCTTTTCAAGACTTCATGTAAGACATGGCAGCAGGCCTACAGATTACCATGACATCTGAGGGTAGAGGAATTGGAAATCCTCCAATATCCCTCAGCGCCCAAAGAGGCAGGATCTAATTTTATGTATGTGGGAGGCCCTGCTAACAGTTCAGTCTGTCAACAAGCAACTCGATACCATGTACAGAGTTTCACCATGCCCTGGCTTTGAAAAGCCACAGCTTACCACACCACTTCGTGGTGGTAGAATCTGCGATGCGTCGTATCAAGAGTTCTAAAAATTATTCTTCTATGCCTCCAGGCAAGGACTCCAGAGCTCTTGATGTTTTTGTGTGTCGTTGCTTTCAGGCATGCATGCTTCAAGAATTTCTTCCTAAATGCTCTACATGGGCATATATCTCAAGAGAAAATAGGTTTCTGGAGTTCAGCGGATTACAGGATCCAAGGCAGCATGGATTCACCAGAGGCAGGTCTTGTCAGACAAATCTGATTTCTTTGACTGGGTGACCAGGGAGTTGGACCGAGAGAGAGCCCTAGATGTGGTGTATTTAGATTTCAGTAAAGCCTTTGACACCGTTCCTCACAGGCAACTTGTAAACAAACCAAGCACCCTAGGGATGGACCCTAAAGTTACTGCTTGGTTTAGAAATTGGTTGAGTGGGAGGCGACAAATGGTACAGGTAAATGTAGCTCACTCTGAGGAGAAGGTTACCACAGTGTGCCCCAGGGATTTGTCCTTGGTCTGATTCTTTATAACATCTTTGTTAGTGATATAGCAGAAGGGTTGTTGGGTAAGGTTTGCCTCTGCAGCAAAAGAGTAGACACCCAGGAAGGTGTAGATAAACACGAGGAGGGATCTAACTAAGCTTGAAGAATGGTCTAGAATTTGGCAGCTGAGATTTATTGTTAAATGCAAGTTCATGCATTTGGGCTGTAGCAAACCAAGGGAGCAATATAGTATAGGCGGTGAAGTACTTTTTGTCCATCAAAGAAGAGTGGGACCTAGGTGTGATTGTGTCTGATCTTAAAGTAGCTAAACAGGTAGAAAAGGTGACAGCAAAAGCTAGAAGGATGCTTGGGTGCATATGGAGAGGAATGGCCAGCAGAAAAAAGGATGTGATAGTGCCTCTGTATAAGTCTTTGGTGCGACCTCATTTGGAGCATTGTGTGCAGTTTTGGAGACCGCACCTTCAAAGGATATATACAGGCTGGAGTCAGTACAGAAGGTGGCTACTAAAATGTTAGTGGACAGACTTAAGGATCTTAATATGTATACCTTAGAGGAAAGACAGGATAGAGGTGATATGAATGAGACATTTAAATACCTCTGTGGCATAGATGCACAGGAGGAGAGCCTCTTTCAATTGAAAGCAAGCTCTGCTACGAGGAGACATGGGATGAGGATGAAAGGGAATAGATTCAGGAGTGATATGCGGAAATATTTCTTTACAGAAAGAGTGGTGGATCCGTGGAATAGTCTCCCAGTGGAGGAGGTAGAGATGAGGACAGTATCCAAATTCAAAGAAGCATGGGACAAACACAGAGGATCTTTAAAGGGAAAAAAAAGAGGACACTTGTAATGGTTGATATGTAAGGACAGACAAAATAGGCCATGTGGTCTTTTTCTGTCATGTTTCTTTGATATCTCTGGGGATCTAGAGAACCCGATGACAGAGCAGTGGACTCTTTAACAATGTCCAAAGGGGCTATCTGCTTCATTTTGAAAGCTTACCCTCCACCACTTCCACAAGGGATTACTTGCAAACCACTTGCAGGACAATTTCCTCTCAGTCGAGGTGGCCACCCTGTTGGCTCGGGGGCTTTGGAAAGAGTGCTTCCCACCCAAGAGGGCAAGGACTTCTACTCTCCTTTCATATCCCCAGAAAGACAGGAGGGTTCAGGTCCATTTTAGATCTAAGGGATCTCAACAAATTCCTCATTCAAAATGATTTCTCTGGGGTTACACTTCTGCCATACCTTTAAAGGAACGATTGGCTATGTTCTCTAGTCCTCAGGGAGGGCATACATGCATTTGCTGATCCATCATCAACACAGACAGTATCTGTTTTTTTTTATTCCAGCAAACCCACTACCAATATCTGGTGCTCCCCTTTGGGTTAGCCTCCATACCCCAAATATTCACAAAGTGCATGGCAGTGGTTTCTGCCTACCTTTGTACTTTGGGCATCTTTGTCTTCTCCTACTTAGATAACTGGCTAATCGGTGGAGAATCCCCAGAAGAGGTAAAACTTTCTCTTCATCGCACCATCACTGTGCTGCAAGATCTGGGATTAGTCTTAAACTTTCCCAAATCTCACCTGGTGCCATCCCACTGGCTTGAATTTATTGTGGCACTTCTAGACACTCGTCAGGCCTGAGCTTTCCTTCTACAGGGCCACTCTGTCTCATCGAGCTGGCCCACACTATAAGGAGTCACAGTGCGTGACAGCTCGAGTAAATGCTATGCTTTCTGTGACACATGACCTCCACAGTCCATGTAGTCCCTTTATACCCACTTGCACATGCGGTAAGCCCAATGGATGCTTTAGTCTCAATGGACCCAAGCAACCAGGTATCTTTCAGACAAGATTTGCATTACCCCTACTCTTCAGTGGTGATGCTCACCTCAGAGCGTATTTGGAGGATCACCTTTTTAGATTCCTCCACCTCAATGCATCCTGACAACAGATGTGTTCCCCACCCTAGTTTGGAAGCATCTGCAGTCTCACTACACAAGGGCACTGGAGACACCAGGAATCTCAGTTGCAGATCAGTCTCCTGGAGCTACACGCTCTCGCGAATGTCCTTTGGGGTTTTCAACCCCAACATTTGGACAAATGGGTCTTAATCCGGTCAGACAACCAAGTGGCCAAGCAGGGGAGGACGGGTTCCCATCCCCTCTGCCAGGAAGCCCTTTGTCTCTGGTTCTTTGCCATTTCACACCGCATCCATCTCAGGGCGATGTATCTCCCAGGTGAACTCAATCTCCTTGAGGACAGACTTAGCCATATCCTATTTCCATATGAGTGGACTTTGAATTGGGAAACAACATTTTGGATTTTACACATGTGGGAAACTCCCAAAATAGTTCTTTTCGCCACCCAAGAGAATGGTAGAAACCATCATAAAGAATAAAATTACTCAGCATGTAGATAGTCACAACCTAATGGGAGATAGCCAACATGGCTTTAGACAAGGAAGATCTTGTCTTACTAATCTGTTATGTTTTTTGAAGGAGTGAATAAACAGGTGGACAAAGGTGAGTCGGTTGATATTGTGTATCTGGACTTTTAGAAAGCCTTTGACAAGGTCCCTCATCAGAGACTATTGGCAAAACTAAAGAGTCATGGGATAGGAGGCAGTGTACTATTGTGGATCAGGAACTGGTTAAAAGATAGAAAGCAGAGGGTTGGGCTAAATGGCCAATTTTCCCAATGGAGAAAGGTGAATAGTGGTGTACCCCAGGGATATGTGCTGGGTCCGCTGCTTTTTGACATATTCATAAATAACCTGGAAAGTGGAATAACGAGTGAGGTTATCAAATTTGCAGATGACACAAAACTATTTAAAGTTGTTAAAACCCAAGAGGATTGTGAAAAATTGCAAGAGGATCTTGATAAATTGGAAGACTGGGCATCAAAATGGCAGATGAAATTTAATGTGGACAAGTGCAAGGTTATGCACCTAGGGAAGAACAACCCAAACTATGGTTACACGATGCAAGGTTCCACATTAGGAACCACCACCCAGGAAAAAGATTTAGGCGTCATTGTGGATACCATGTTAAAACCCTCGGCCCAGTGTGCAGCGGCGGCCAAGAGAGCAAATAGAATGCTAGGTATGATAAGGAAAGGAATGGTAAATAAAACAAAAGATATTATAATGCCTCTATATCGTTCCATGGTGAGACCGCACCTTGAATATTGTGTGCAATTCTGGTCGCCGTATCTTAAAAAGGATATAGCGATTTTAGAAAAGGTACAGAGAAGAGCCACCAAAATGGTAAAGGGGATGGAAGGATACTCCTAATGAAGAGAGGCTAAAAAGGTTAGGGCTCTTTAACCTGGAAAAGAGATAGCTGAGGGGAGATATGATAGAAGTCTATAAATTAATGAACGGAGTGTAACGGGTAAACGTAGATCGATTGTTTACCTTATCAGAATATAGAAAGACTAGGGGACATGCAATGAAGCTACAGGGTAAACTATTTAAGACTAATAAAAGAAAATATTTTTTCACTCAACGTGTAATCAAACTCTGGAATTTGTTACCGGAGGATGTAGTAAAGGCTGTTAGTGTAGCTGGGTTTAAAAAAGGTTTGGACAAGTTCCTGGAGGAAAGGTCCATAAACCATTATTAAGAAGTGACCGAAGATATCAATGCTTGATCCAGTACAAGCATTGTGGAACTTGTGTCTCTTGGGGAAACTGCTAGGTACATATGACCTAGATTGGCCACTGTTGGAAACGGAATACTGGGCTTGATGGACCTTGGTCTGACCCAGTATGGCATATCTTATGTTCTTATGTTCTTATGCACAGCTTCTGCTGTTTTGCTCAAGGCTTCTCTCCTTGCACAGGCAAGCAAAGGATGCCTTCCTTCTCCATTGGGGAAAAGGACTACTTTATGCATTCCTGCCCATCCCCTTAATACCCAAGACCCTGTTCAAGCTGCAGGCCAACAGGGGCTCCATGATTCTAATAGTCCTCTACTGGCCCCGTCAGCCATGCTTTCCCTTGCTGCTTCGACTAGCAGAGACTCCACCTCTCAGCCTGGGACATGCACCCAACCTCCTCTCTCAGGATCATGGGGATGCTTCTCTATCCCAATCCGCAAACTCTCCATCTCACGGCATGGCTGCAGAAGGCATAATCTTTGCTGACCTCAACCTTCCTCGACAGGTCAAGGACATCCTACTTGCATTGTGCAAGCCTTCTATCAGACATTGTTATACCTTCAGTTGGCGAAGGTGCACTCTGGTGTATCCCAAAACATATTGATCCCTTTGCCTGCCCAGTGGAATTTCTTTTACAATATCTCCTCCACTTGTCTTCGGCGGGTCTCAAGACTTAGTTCATCTCAGTGTCATCTCAGCCTATCACAGGCCGGTGGATAGGCATCCTATTTCTTCAGATCCCTTGGTGCAATGATTTATGCAGGGTGTCTTGCTGTCCAAGTCACCGATCAAACCACCACTGGTGGCCTGGGACCTCAACTTTGTCCTAGCACAACTTCTAAAGCCTCCTTTTGAGCCTTTAGCCACCACTCCTTTTAAAGTTCCTGTCTTGGCAGGAAATCTTCCTCATTGCCCTCACTTCAGCTTGCTGCATCAGCAATCTGCAGGCTGTAGTGTCTGATCCTCTATATACCTGTTTACCCCATGAGAAGGTGGTTGTCCGTACCCATCCACACTTCCTTCTGAAGGTGGTCTTGGCCTTCCATTTCAACCAATTGGTGATGCTACCGGTGGTCTTCCCCAGACCGCATGCCTCTAGGGCTGAAGCTGCGCTGCACACTTTAGACTGCAAGCACACATTGGCTTTCTACTTGGACAGAACCAAGAATCACAGGAATCCTCTTGATTATTAATTTCCTTTGATCCAAGTCACCTTAGACTTCCAGTAACGAAGTGCACCCTATCCAGCTGGATTGCAGACTGCATTTCTTTTGCCTACGCTCAAGCGGGTCTCTCTCTTGAGGGTCACATCGCCACTGACAACATGCAAGCTGTGGCTACCTCGGTTGCCAACCTTCGTTCCATCTCTATTGATGAAATCTGTCAAGCAGCTACCTGGTTCTCCATTCATACTGTCACTACAGTTTACTGCCTAGACAGGGACTCCCATCAGGATGCTGTCTTTGGCCAGACTGTTCTCAGGTGCTTTTTTGGGACTTAACTGCAACTCCTACCCTCTGTCCTGGACTTTATCTGTCACCAGACTTCCCTGTTGATGGTTTTGCCAACTGCAATAGAGTTCAGTGGGGCCATTTTATATCCACACCTTCTCAGCTCTATCCTTTAGCCTCAGGGATACAACTACTAACGCCAGGATTCTGCTACCTGAGAGCTAATGAGTCCCATATGTGAAGAATGCATTCCTACTTGTTCCTGGAGATAGCATTGTTGCTCACCTTTTACAGGTGATTTCTGGGAACAGCAGGAATCAGTCTTCACAACCCGCCCTCCTTCCCTAGGAGGTGTAGGGTATTCTTTTTATCTCTCAGCTACAAACTGAACTGAGGGGATGACTTGGAAGGCAGATGAACAGGTGCAGTGGAATGCTTCCAAAGGCTTTCCAATTGGACACGGGGGAGCATTCCCATGCGGGCTCTGTCGGTGCTGACGATACCCATATGTGAAGACTGATTCCTGCTGCTCCCGGAGATCACCTGTTACAGGTAAGTAACAAGGCTTTTTTGATGGTGTAAACAGTTGTATTCTATTAAGGCATTTATGTACTGTCTGTGAATGCATTCTAGGCGGTTAACAATCGATCTCCGTTTACCTTTTCCACTCAGTTTATAGATCTCTATCGTATCTCCCCTCAGCCATCTCTTTTTCCAGGTTGAAGAGCCCTAACCTTTTAAGCCTCTCCTCATAGGCGTATCCTTCCATCTCCTTTACCATTTTGGTGGCTCTTCTCTGTACCTTTTCTAATTCTGCTATATTCTTTTTAAGATATGGCAACCAGAATTGCACACAGTATTCAAGGTGCAGTCGCATCATGGGCGATATAGAGGCATTGTAATATTCTTTGTTTTATTCTCCATTGCTTTCCTTATGGTTCCTAGCATTTTATTTGCCTTGTTGGCTGCTGCAACATACTGAACGGAGGGTTTCAACATGTTATCCACGATGTCTAAATCTCTTTCCTGGGTGATGGTTCCTAATGTGGAACCTTGCATCGTGTAATCATAGTTCCTTATCGTTCCTCCAGTTTAGTCCTCCACTTCTGGGTAGTGCACCTCCTCCTGCAGCTTGGAGACTGGACCAATCAAAGTCTTTCCATCACTTGATGTAGCATGTAGGAATCTCCCATCAGCCCCAATGTGTCCAGTCTCCATGCAGCAGGAGGACCTAGTGAGCCTAGGTGCTGGGCTCACTGGAGAAACTATAAGAAACAGGCTAGTCAGTCTCAGGGGGTCTAAATTCATTTTTATTTTTCCTCTTAGGTGATTTCCATTTCTCCATTTTGGTTTCCTTTTCTAATCATTTTGTACTTTACGTCTAATTTGGACTGTACCTTAAAAAAACCCAAAAACAAACAAACCAGAGAATTATACTTCTAGCCGCCACAGAAGCTGTACGCTCATGAGAGCTCCTTATCTCTAGGAACAAGCAGGAATAAGTCATCACATATGGGTACGTCGGTACCGACGGAGCCTGCACGGGAAAGCTCCCCAGCTTTTCAAATGAAAAGCTTTTGGGGCCTCCCACTGCACATGCGCGCTGCCTTCCCGCCTTCCTGACCAGCTCTCCTCAGTTCTTCTTTTTCCGCGGAGCCAGCAGGTCATGTTCCTGTCACCGCTGAAGAATTTGTTACTTTGTTTGTTTCTTTAGACCGCGTACCTGCCTTCCCCATACCAAAACCGGTATCACCGGTCTTTCTTTCTTTCTATAGTACAAAAAAAAAAAAAAAAGACTTTTTTATTTTTCTTCAGCACAGCTTGGTACCGGGTGTTAGGCCTTAAGGCCTACACAATTTCTCCTCATGGAGAAGCCAGTCCCTGGTTTCAAAAAATGTACCAAATGAAGTGCTGTCATTTCTGTCACAGACACCCATGAATGGTGTCTCAAATGTTTGGGACCTGAGCACTCCATACCGGACTGCCCATCCTGCACCCAGATGTCTAAACGCGGTTTGCAGAACCGGGCTAACAAGCTCCATGTGCTGTTTCCTTCAGAGCATCACAGTCATCCAGGTCTTCCTCTCCGGATGGATCTCAGGTAACCAAAACTTCTGTGGGCAAATCCTCTAAAAGCAAATCTCTTTCTAAAGATCGAGAGGCTCTCAGTTCTGAGTTCGAGGATTCTGCCCAGGCCAAAAAACCCCGGCGGGAGGTTCCGGCCTCCAAAGCAATCATGGGGTCACAGGTTGACATCGATGGCACGGCCTCGACAGATCACCTGTTGGACTGCTCTGGGGTACCGGCCCATACCGGTACCGACATCCAGGCAGTAGTGGCGTCTATGGGCAGTACTGTCCAGACCATGCAGCAGGCCGTACTGGCCTTCATTAAGGCTGCGACGCCCTTACCAACCCCGGTTCCGGTATCTACACCGGAACCGAGACCATCGACTTCTAAACGTCGATCGGTTTCGCATGCCGGATTCCGGCTTTCGCCCGGTACCGATCCCATGCCCGATACGCCCGATGTCGATACCGATCGGTATGCGTATCGTACATTGGAAGCACAGAAAGAGTATTCAGATTCTTCTGATGAATTTAATTCCTCTGATGACTCTGCTGAGCTTACTCTTCCTGAGGAGCCCTCTTCTCCCAAGAGGAGGATGTCTCCTCCAGAGGATTTATCCTTTCAGGATTTCATTCTTGATGTAGCTAAAGCACTTTCTATTACTACATCTTCTGAAAGAGAACCCAGATCAAAAAAATTGGACATTTTAGGATACTCAAAAGCTCCTAAGGAGGCAGTCACTCTGCCTGTCCATGAAATCCTTCAAGAACACTTGATGGATTTGTGGGAGACTCCTTTAACACTGTCTCCCCATTCCCGCAGGTTGGACACCATGTATCGGGTCCCTCCTTCGCCTGGGTTCCAGAAAACTCAGCTGCCTCACCACTCCATTGTGGTGAAGTCTGCTATGAAGAAAATAAAGAGTCCTAAAAGGCATTCTTCTACCCCTCCAGGGCGAGAATGTAAGAACCTAGACTCTTTTGGAAGAAAGATGTTCCAGGCTAGTATGCTTATAGCCAGGATCAACTCTTATAGCCTTTATATGGGCATGTATCTTGGGCAACTTGCCCTAAACATACAGAATTTTGCCCCCTTTATCCCTGATGATCAAAGGGCGGACTTCTTTTCTATGGTGACACAACTTTCAGAGGTCTCCAAGTTCTCCAACAGGGCAGCCTTTGATTCCTTCGAGGTTGCAGGCAGAGCTTCGGGAATTGCTATTGCAGCCCGACGTCTCGCTTGGCTCCAGGCTTCTAACCTAGAACCCTGGGTTGTAGAAGGCCTCAGGAATCTGCCCTGTACCGGTGAGAACTTATTTGGGGAAGACTGGCAAATTAAAGCTGCTCAAATGGATGCAGAAAATGCCACTCTAGATAGACTTTCCAAGTCTACTTCTACCCCTACCAAAAAGAAGCCTTTTAAAAGGCCTTACTATAAAAAGACCAGATTTCCCACGAATACTGGCCAGCAATCTGCTCAGCCTCGCCTTGCGGCTAAGCGTCAACAATCTAAGCAGGTAAAGTCAAAGCCTGCAGTGTCTGCTACATCCCAGCAGGCTCAACCCCCTCAGGGGTTTTGACTTCCCTCTAGAGAACTTGCCGTTTCTGGCTCTAGCACAGCCAGAGCCCCTCACCATTCCTGGAAGGCTAGCTCACTTTGCTCCCAGATGGGAGCAAATAACATCAGAGCAATGGACCCTCTCTATTATCAGGGAGGGCTACAAGCTTCATTTCTCCAGCCTTCCTCCCCATACCATGGTGAGGCAATTCAGTTCTCCCCCATCTCTTCTGACCCTGTTGGGTCAGGAAGTCTCTTCTCTTCTTGCCCAAGGGGCAATAGAGGAGGTTCCTCCTCCACAACAGGGGTTAGGTTTCTACTCCCCTTACTTTCTCATAACAAAGAAGACAGGGGGCTTCAGACCTATCCTAGATCTGAGAGAATTGAACAGGTTTCTCTATTCAAGGAGAAATTCAAAATGCTCTCTCTGGGCCTTCTCCTTCCATACCTTCAGAGTCAAGATTGGCTTTGTTCTCTAGATCTCAAGGATGCGTACACTCATATACTCCTCCATCCATCCCACAGAAAGTATCTAAGATTTCTGTTCCAGGGAAAACATTTCCAGTACAGAGTACTACCCTTCGGTCTGGCCTCTGCTCCAAGAGTATTCACAAAATGCATGGCAGTCGTTGCCGCATTTCTCAGAGGCATGGGAATCTTTGTCTTCCCATATCTGGACGACTGGCTCATCCGAGCTCCATCTCAATCAGAAGCCCAGATTTCTCTGGACCGCACAAGGCGTATTCTTCAATATCTGGGACTTGTGATAAACATTCCCAAGTCCCAACTCATCCCTACTCAGTCCCTGGAATTCATAGGGGCCCAATTGGACTCCACCACTGCAAGGGCCTACCTCCCTCTGGTCCGAGGCCAAAGGCTAATAAGCTTGGCCTCCCAGGCTCAGTCCAGAAGTCACTTGTCAGCCAAAGAAATGCTGCAACTTCTCGGCCACATGGCCTCCACGGTTCATGTGGTACCCTATGCTCGTCTCCATATGAGAGCAGCTCAATGGACATTGGCCACCCAGTGGTCTCAAGCATCGGGACTGCTGTCAGACCAGGTACTCACCTCAAAACGTCTGTTTTGGTCTCTCCAGTGGTGGACATCCTCCAAAAATCTGTTGTTGGGGACCCCCTTCCAACCTTCGTTGCCCCAAGCAACCCTCACAACAGATGCCTCCCAAACAGGGTGGGGAGCTCATCTTCAACATCTCTCCACTCAGGGAATCTGGTCTCCCCAAGAGACCACCCTTCATATCAATCTTCTGGAACTGCGAGCAATCTTCCTTGCCCTCACAGTCTTCCATACCCTCCTTGCCAACCTGACTGTCCTAGTTCAGACAGACAATCAGGTGGCCATGTTTTATATCAACAAACAAGGAGGGACGGGCTCTCTGTCGCTTTGCAACGAAGCTCTCAGATTATGGGCCTTCGCCAGAGAGCACCAAATTCATCTTCTGGCAGTATATCTTCCAGGAGTTCAAAACTCTCGGGCAGACAGACTCAGTCGAGTTCTGCTCCCACACGAATGATCCCTACATATGGACCAAATACGCAGAATCTTTCAGGAGTGGGGGACCCCGGACATAGACCTCTTTGCAAGTCCGTGGAATGACAAACTTCCCCGGTTCTGTTCCAGGACTCCGTGTCAGGGAGCTCAGGCCAACGATGCCTTTCTCCTGCATTGGGGTCAGGAATTCCTGTACGCTTTTCCACCCACTCCTTTGATTCCCAAGACTCTGTTCAAACTTCAGAGGGATCACGGATCCATGATCCTCATTGCTCCACGCTGGCCACGCCAAGTGTGGTTCCCCCTCCTTCTACAGCTCTCCCAGGGCTCCTCCCTGGACCTGGGAGCTACACCAGACCTTCTGTCTCAGGAGCAGGGGACTTTGTGGCATCCAAACCCCAAGTCCCTACATCTCCGAGCTTGGTTACTGAAGGCTTAAGCCTTCAAGAGTTTAATCTTTCTCAACCAGTGAAAGATATCCTTTATGCCTCTAGGAAACCCTCTACCAGGCGTTCCTATGCTTTCAAATGGAAACGTTTTTCCATTTGGTGTGCTCAACAGGGTCTTGACCCTCTGGCACTTCCTTTGAATTCTCTACTAGACTATCTCCTGCATCTTTCCAATGCAGGCCTCAAGACGAATTCAGTACGAGTCCATTTAAGTGCTATTACAGCATCCTTAAAACCTATAAATGGACAATCTGTTTCCTCTCATCCTCTTATTGCAAGATTCATGAGAGGCCTAACCCTCACTAAGCCTCCCATCCGGCCTCCTCCGGTAGCATGGGACTTGAATTTAGTTCTGGGTCAACTTATGAAGCCACCCTTTGAGCCATTGGTATCTACCTCCCTGAAATTTCTTTCTTGGAAGGTCCTTTTTCCTTATTGCAGTCACTTCGGCTCGCCGCATCAGTGAACTGCAGGCTTTGGTGGCAAATCCACCTTATACCAGATTTCATCATGATAAGGTGATCCTTAGGACGAATCCCCACTTTATGCCTAAAGTGGTTTCGCCTTTTCATCTTAATCAAGAGGTATATCTACCTGCCTTTTTTCCGGCTCCTCATGCATCCAGTGCAGAGAGGAACCTTCATACTCTTGACTGTAAAAGAGCTCTCGCCTTTTACCTCAATAGAACTCAGCCACATCGAAAGTCTTCTCAGCTTTTCGTGGCTTTTGATCCTTCTCATTTGGGACTTCCAGTCACCAAACGCACACTTTCCAACTGGATTGCTCAGTGTATTTCCTTTGCTTACCAGAGTAAGAACATATCTCTGGAAGGCCATGTCACAGCTCACAATGTGAGAGCCATGGCCACTTCTATGGCTCATCTCCACTCTGTATCCATAGATCAGATCTGTCGAGCAGCCACTTGGGCCTCGGTACATACCTTCACAGCCCATTACTGCTTGGACAAGGACTCCCGCCGGGATGCCTTGTTTGGTCAGGCTGTCCTCAAACACCTGTTCCATACTTAAACAACTCCTGCCCACCTTCCCAGAATGGATGCCTGAGATCCATCCGAAGATGGTTACCCTTGGAGGGGGATCTCCCAGGCATCTCAGCTAGGGAGTCCCCATATGTGATGACTTATTCCTGCTTGTTCCTAGAGATAGCACAGTTACTTACCTGTAACAGGTGATCTCTGGGAACAGCAGGAATTAGTCATCACAACCCACCCACCTCCCCTAGGAGTTGTCTCTCTATTCCTCTATCTTCCTGTCCTCTCTCTCTCTCTATTGTCTCAGCTTTAAACTCGAACTGAGGAGAGCTGGTCAGGAAGGCGGGAAGGCAGCGCGCATGTGCAGTGGGAGGCCCCAAAAGCTTTTCATTTGAAAAGCTGGGGAGCTTTCCCACGCAGGCTCCGTCGGTACCGACGTACCCATATGTGATGACTAATTCCTGCTGTTCCCAGAGATCACCTGTTACAGGTAAGTAACTGTGCTTTATCTGCCGAGTTTTCAGAAAATACCTCTGCTTGGCAGCGGGATCTCTGACCCCTTGACGGATCGGGGCAAAACTCCTTCCTTCCCCACAGTCGGCCCGATCACCGCGGTACGGTAAACCGCGGCTTCGGAGGCACCGGCTTTCTCCCCTGACTGTTTGCTGAGAGAGGGTGAGTCTGGTGGCATTTTTGTCACCCTGGGGTTCCGATCGCAGCTACTCTGCTGCGGCTGTGCAATTCAGTGGAGCCGGTCATTTTGTGAGGGCGATTCCGGCTGCAGGTACGGGCTGTGCTTCGCAAGGGCCTCATTAAAGCGTGCCAGACACGCTGTTAAGAGACCGCTGCCATTTTGAGCACGCGGTTTCTGCAGCGGGTCTGGACTTCGCACCGGCAGCATTTTTCTGTGGGGCAGAGGGCTCTTCCAGTCCGGGAACAGCGCTTTGAAATCAGGAGACTTCAAGTTTTCGGTGAGATCGGTTCTTTTTCGGCTAGCCTTTAGTTTCCTTTTTTGATTTGGGTGTTTTTTTGTTTCGAAGGGCTGGTTAGGCAGCAGGATTTGCCTTTTGTTTTATTCGGCTTCTTGAACTCAAGCAGTCCTTGGGTAAATTGTAAAAAAAACAAAACAACAAAGGAAGAAGTAGAGTAACTAAGAATTAAGATCCAATACTCAGCTCTGAAAGCTTACTGCTCCTTGATTTTTTGGGACATACCCTGGGCCCCCGGTGCAGGCCGGGACACCCAGCTAATGTCCACTAGTACGCAGTGCATCATTTGTGGCACTCGTAGGGGCACCTGTGCTGACAGTGGTGTCTGTCAGCGCTGTGCAACCGTTTCAGCCAGCGTGGAACAACAAATGGAGAGTGCCATCTCATCTGCTCCCCTGGAGGCGTTTGTCGGGGGTGGAGGGTGAGGCTTATTTACTGGGTCCTCCTCCTTCAGGGCCGGGGGTGGCATCCGATAGTTTGGGGGCTAGTGGGGATCTTAGTTTTGCTGCGCTTCTGGAGGATTTTTCGCCTGACTTTGTACGTCTCATGCATGAGGCCTTCTGTCGTCACCGGCAGGGTCAGTTACCAGGGGCCTTGCCCATCCCCTCTTCCAGCGCACGGTCTGGCCTAGCGGAGCGCGACAGTATGGCGTTGAAAGCAGCCAAGCGGCCTCATCCACCGGAGCCTTCGCCCTCCGAAGCGGGATGGCAGGAACTGGAGGACGCAGAATTGGACATGGATCTAGATGGGGATGATTTAGAAGAAGGGGAGATCGTAGAGCCTGAGGACCAGGCTAGGATTATTTGCGTGTTTCGAAAGGAGGAGTTGACGCCTCTCATTACAGAGGCCCTGCAGACTCTGCGGCTGGCTACTGAGCAGCCGACTGAGGAAGAAGATGGGGCTGATCCCATTATTCAGGCTGTGCGTCAGACACAGGTGGTGGTTCCTATCCATAAGGTAATTGACCAGATGATTCAGGCTGAGTGGGATCATCCAGAAGCTGGACTCAAGGGGATGAAAATTATGAACAAGCTGTATCCCCTAGCAGATAAGGACAAGGAAAGATTTTGTTCCCCGAAAGTTGATGCTGCGGTTTCGGCGGTCACTAAAAAGACAACTATTCCGGTGGAAGGTAGCGCGGCTTTAAAGGAAGCTCAGGATAGAAAATTGGATGCGTTGTTAAAACAATTGTTTGAAGCAGATGCCGTTTCTTTGCAGGCCTCCATCTGTGGTGCTTGGGTGGCCAGGGCTTGTCTCTGCTGGGTTCAACACTTAACAGTCCTCTTCCTCAGATCTCGAAGGCGTGAGAGAATTACAGCATTTGGAGTCAGGTTCCGCATACTTGGCGGATGTTCATTACGATCTCATTAGAGCGTTATCTAATAGTATGGCGTCATTGGTAGCGGCGCGTAGATCCCTTTGGCTAAAGAATTGGGCGGCCGATGGCTCCTCTAAGGCACGTCTCGGCAAACTTCCATTTAAGGGAAAGCTGCTGTTTGGTGAAGATCTGGATAAGTTGGTTAAGGATTTAGGGGAGTCTAAAGGAAGTAGACTGCCAGAGGATAAGCCCAGACAAGGGAAGTCTTTTTCGGCCTTTCGAGGTCAGTCTAGGGACTTTCGGAGATTTTGCTCGCCCCGCTTTGCAGGTTCCCAAAGGGGGCGTTTTGCATTCCGGGCCCAAGGTTTCCGTGGCTTTTGGGGCACCAGTAGAGGGTTCCCAGCGGCGTCTTCTGGGGCCGCTCGGAAGCCCCAATGAATGGTGGCGGGTCCCGGCAGAGAGTCAACCGATCGGGGGTCACTTTCGGGGTTTCCTTTCTGCTTGGACCTGCATAACGTCCGATCAGTGGGTTTTGGGAGATCATTCGCGAGGGTTATGCTCTCGACCTTGCACAACCCGTGCTGGACTCCTTTGTAAGCTCCCCTTGCAGAGGGCCGCTGAGGGCCCTACAGGTGCGTCAGACATTGGATCGTCTCTTGCAGCTCGGCACAATCATCCCGGTACCCCCAGAAGAATATGGCGTGGTTCGTTACTCTATTTCATGGTGCCAAAGGAGGACGGCTCTCTTCGGCCGATTTTGGACCTCAAGGGAGTAAATCGTTGCCGCCAGGTGCCGCATTTTCGAATGGAAACGCTGCGGTCCGTTATCGTGGCAGTTCAGAAGGGAGAATATCTAACGTCTCTCGACCTCTCGGAGGCCTACCTCCATGTTCCTATAAGGGTGTCGCATCAAAGGTTTCTGCGTTTCACTTTGCCTTGGACATTACCAGTTTCAGGCTCTGCCTTTCGGGTTAGTGACGGCGCCGCACGTTTTCACGAAAACTATGGTGGTGGTGGCGGCAGCGCTGCGGAAGGAAGGAGTCTTAGTCCATCCATACCTCGACGATTGGCTGATTCGCGCAAAGTCTCCAGACGAGAGTGTGAAGATCACGGCAAAGGTGGTGACCTTTCTGCAGAGTCTGGGCTGGGTGGTCAATCCACTCGAGTCATCTGGTTCCGACTCAGGTCCTAGAGTATTTGGGAGTGCGGTTCGATACCCGCGCAGGCTCGGTGTTTCTGACAGAGAAGAGAGCCCAGACTCTCTGAGGCCTGGTACAGAACTTCAGGAAGCTGGCGGCGCCAACGGCGTGGAAGTAACTTCAGGTGCTGGGGACAATGACGGCGACGATAGAGGTGGTACCTTGGGCCCGCTTTCATATGCGCCCGTTACAGCGGGCCCTGCTTCGTCGCTGGTCCAACCAATCCGATTCGTTGAGCAAATGTCTTTCCTGCTCCCTGCACGTGAGGAGAGCTCTGCGGTGGTGGCTGGTGCCCGCATCGTTGCAAACGGGAATGCTATTGGAACAGCCGACATGGATCCCGCTGCTGACGGATGCGAGTCTCTCAGGCTGGGGAGCACATTGCGGGGTAGACTTTGCGCAGGGTCGGTGGTCGACGGAAGAAAGCACCTGGTCGATCAGCCGTCTGGAGCTGAGAGCAGTGTTTCTGGCCCTGAGGAGCTTCGAGGCTCAAGTAACGGGGCGAGTGGTTCGAGTGCTGTCGGACAACGCCACCACCGTAGCGTACATAAACCGGCAGGGCGGAACCGGAAGTGTCGCCTTGGAAGAGGAGTCGGAGAAGCTGTTTGCCTGGATAGAGGTTCGCTTGCCAGCGATATCAGCAGCTCACATTGCCGGAAAAGGCAATGTGACGGCGGATTTTGCTCAGCAGAGTGCGAGTGGATGCAGGGGAATGGGAGCTCTATCCCGACGTTTTCGCGCAGTTGATTCCCCGGTGGGGAATGCCGGTAATGGATCTGATGGCCACCTGCCAGTCCGCAAAAGCAAACCGGTTTTTCAGCAGAAGGCGGGAACCCATGTCAGAGGGGATCGACGCCCTGATGCAGCCGTGGCCTGTGGCGACTCTTCTCTGTGTTTCCCCCGTGGGCGCTTATCAGACGGGTGATCCAGCGTATCGAAGCGCATCGGGGTCGGGTGCTGTTGATAGCGCCAGACTGACCCAGATGTCCGTGGTATGCCGATTGATGAGGTTACTAGATGGTGCCCCGTGGCGTCTCCCGGTGTCATCGGAACTTCTGGTGCAGGGTCTGCTTCGAATGCTGAGGGTGAATCGATTCTTGCTTACGGCTTGGCCATTGAAAGGGCGAGGCTAAAGAAGAAAGGCTACCCCAAATCTGTTGTTGCTACCCTGCTACAGGCGCGGAAGCATTTGACATCGCTGGCCTATGTTCGCGTCTGGCGGATTTTTGAGGACTGGTGTTCGAGGCATCAGGTCTGCGTGGCTACGGCTTCGGTGCCGTTGATATTGCAATTTCTGCAGGATGGTTTCGAAAAAGGGCTGGCTGCCAGTTCTTTGAGAGTGCAGTTAGCAGCCCTAGCCTGTTATAGAGGTAAGGTGCAAGGTGTGGCCTTAGGGGCTCACGTTGATGTGGTTTGTTTCCTTAAAGCTGTTGCCCGACTGCGTCCAGCGCGTTGGATGACTGTTCCGCCGTGGGATCTCAATTTGGTTTTACGGGCGCTAGGAAGGGCTCCGTTCGAACCATTACAACAAAGCTCACTCAAGGATTTGACTCTTAAAACGGTGTTTTTGGTAGCTATTTGCTCGGCCAGGCGCATTTCGGAGTTGCAGGCGTTATCTTGTAGGGAGCCCTTCCTGTGTTTTTCTCGGGAGAAGGTGGTTCTTCGGACGGTGCCTTCCTTTTTGCCTAAGGTTTCCTCGTCCTTTCATGTGAATCAAACTGTGTCTCTGCCGGTTTTGCGTTCAGATGTCGGGCAAGCTTTGGAGCGAGGCTTGAGTCGCTTAGATCTAAAGAGAATTTTGTGTCGTTATTTAGCAGTCTGAGTCCTTTCGCAAATCGGATCGACTGTTTGTGGTGTTTGGTGGTCCCAGAAAAGGAGAAGCGGCGTCGAAGGCATCTATTTCCAGGTGGATCAAAGAGGCTATTGTCTCGGCGTACATGTTGCAGGGACATCCGGCTCCAGTAGGTTTGAGAGCGCATTCTACCAGGGCACAAGCGGCGTCCTGGGCCGAGCATAGTCTCGTTCCGCTGGTGGAGATTTGTCAGGCGGCCACCTGGTCATCCTTGCATACTTTCAGTAGGCACTACCGTCTGGATGTGTTGGTGGCGAAGGATGCCTGTTTCGGGTTGGCGGTGTTGCGTGCAGGCTGACAGGGTCCCTCCCATTAGTACTGTTCTTTTACATCCCAGAAGTGGAGGACTAAACTGGAGGAACGATAAGGAAATTGAAATTACACTTACCTGGTAATTGTAGTTGCTTGAGTGACGACAGTTTAGTCCTCATTCTCACCCTTGGGGTTTCGGTCTGCGCGGCACGCGTTCCATATAAAGGGCGGAAGATACAGGTGAGTTTGGTTCCCTTTTTTCTCTTCCCTCATTTTCCGCTGGCTATTCTCTGAATCGGCAGGGGGAAGAGCACTCATAAGTGTACCTTCACCCTTCCCTTTTACAGGGGAGGTTCATGGTTCGTTAGAACTTTCGGTTAAATTTTCAATTTTAATCTGTTAGATGCTTGTTTCTCTGAGTCTGCTTTGTCAATAGTTCACTGGGGCTGATGGGAGATTCCTACATGCTACATCCAATGATGGAAAGACTTTGATTGGTCCAGTCTCCAAGCTGCAGGAGGAGGTGCACTACCCAGAAGTGGAGGACTAAACTGTCGTCACTCAGGAACTACAATTACCAGGTAAGTGTAATTTTGATTTCTATTGCAACTACACTGGTTACCGATCCAATCCAGAATAAAATACAAAGCACTTGTCACCATATTCAAAATCATGCATGGCCTATCGGCATCCTGCCTTCACTCTCTGATCTCAAAACCCAAAACAAGCAGCCTCGGAGGCAGGGTTTATTGAACCTGCCTTCCCAAAAAAACAAGAGCAAACGGTTGTCTTGCAATCGAGCACTCTCCCTCTAAGCTCCCACAATTTGGAATTCACTATCCCCAACTCTGAGGATGCCCAGGCCTTACTGAATTCCGTAAAATACTGAATATCTACCTATTTCAAGAACATTTCAGCTCCAAACCTCAACCAGACCTTGAGACTTGAACCTCTTAAAACCTAAACTTCAGACAACAACAAAATAGCATGTCAAATTGTAAATATCCCCTTTAAATACCGCCTCCCTCCCCCGAATATACTCATGCAGCTGCATCATAACTCTCAATTGTAATAGAAGTTTAGTTATTGTTAAATGCTTATACTCATGTTCACTTTTATTGTACAATAGTTGCCATACTCTTGCCCTGTTAAATTTTGGTTTCATATAAACCGCATTGAATAGTAGAAAGGCAGTATAGAAATAAGTTTTAAATAAATAAAATAAAATAGTTTGGGTTGTTCTTTCCTAGCTGCATAACTTTGCACTTATTTATTATTTATTTTATTTTGTTTTTATTTATACATTTTTCTATACCGCCTCTTCCAGAGATCAGTGGCGGTTTGCATAGAACAATAATACTTAAATAATAGTTCTCTATTTTTTACATAGAACAATTGTAGAACATTTTTAACATTCTTAACATTTAAACCAATTGAACATCAAAACAGTTAGAACTGCGGCAATAAACGTGCCGTAACATAGAACTATTTAAATTTAAAAATTAAAAAGTGACTAATACATTTGAGAAAGATCGACAGAATTCAGTTAAATGCTCGGGATGGAGTTATGGCTGTGCAATGTAGGAGAGGGTCTAGGTAGGGTCAAAGTACGGTTGTTGTTCAGTGTTAATCTGAGGAATCTTTGCATTATCATGTTGAAGGTTGTGATAGTGCATGGTGAATAGGTGAGTTTTTAGTTCCTTTCTAAATAATTGAAGGTCTTTGATTTCTCTGAGCTCGATTGGGAGGTTGTTCCACAACGTTGGTGCAAAGAATGAAAAAGCAGCATTACTTGTCTTCCGACTTGTTTTTCAAACGGAATCCGGGACTAGTAGCATGTGCAAGTTTGCTCTTCTTAATCTGTTATGTGAGATATTGACGAGCGTAGACAGGAAGGACGGTGCAATTTTATTAAAAATCTTGAACGTGATAACTAAGGTTTTATAGATAATTCTGCAAGATACGGGTAGCCAGTGCAGGGAGTAGAGAATAGGAGATATGTGGTCAGTTATTTTTGCTTTGTAGATGATTCTTGCTGTGACGTTTTGCGCTAATTGTAAAGTGTGTAGATTCTTTTTAGTGGTTCCTTGGAGAATGCCATTGCAGTAATCTAGATGAGGCGTTATTAGAGTTTGGACCACTGATCTGAAGTCGGAACTATCTAATAGTGGTCATAACTGTTGGATTGTCCTTAACTTATAGTATATGGACTTAACAGTTTGTTTTATGTGTTGGGTAAGAGTGAGAGTCCTGTCAAGTGTGATTCCTAGATATTTAATCTGTTCCTTAACTGGTATGATAGTCTTTCCGGTGGTGTTTTCAGACGGTGGGGTAAAGTTCGTGTTTCTAGTTACAAATATTGCTTCTGTTTTCTTAAAGTTAATATTCAAGTTCATTGACTTCAGCCATAATTCCACTTCGGATAGGCATTGATATATATGGTTATAGTCAGGGTTGGACACATTGAAAGGTGAATATAACATGATATTGTCTGCATAGATGTGGTAATTTTATCTTGTAGCATTTGAAAATCTTACAGATGGGTTGCAGGTACAGATTGAACAATAGAGCTGAGAGGGCAGAACCTTGAGGGATGCCCTGTTCTTGAGGGAATGGTGCTGATGCAACTTGATCTATTTGAACATATTGGGTTCTGTTAGAGAAGTGGGATTTAAACCAATCGAGAGTTTTATCTTTAATGCCAATTTGAGCGAGTCTAGAGATAAGGGTGGCATGGTTTACATTGTCAAATGCAGAGGAGATATCAAGGAATATGAGAATAAAGGCTAGTTTTGTGTTATCAATACCTCTGATAGTGTCAAATAGTGCTAATAGGAGGGTTTCCACACCGTGGTGAGGGCGGAATCCATATTGATCATCTAATGGTGCAGATGAATGTATGTAGTCCTGCAGTTGAATCTGTACAACCTTTTCAATAATTTTAGCAAGAAATAGAATACTTGCAATGGGACGGTAAGAAGTTGGGTCATTGCTATCTAATGCTTTGTTCTTTAGTAGTGGACGTATTGCTGACCTTTTTAAGGGCTTCAGATATGTATCCCTGTTGAAGTGATTGATTCACTATGTTCAGTAAATCTGGAGCAAGTTCTGTTTTTGTTGAAAGACTGGTAAGGGGGACTGTTGCTTCTGGAGGGAGATCTGCAACTGTGAGTATTTACTTCTGGTAATTTTCTAAAAGGAATTCTTTGTATTAAAGCTAATTAATCTGTGATCCACTATTTTTGTTAAATCAGTCAGGACCTAGTAGCAGCAGTTTAAGTTTACATTTAAAACACAGAGGAGAACTCTCTGGTTACATTTCATACCCAGCAGAGAGCTTGTACTTTAAATTTATTAGTCACTCAGGGCCTAGTAACAGCCAAAGTACTTTTAGTTTAAATTTAAAACACAGAAGAGAGCTTTCTGTTACATTTGGAACCCAGCAGAGAGCTTGTAGTTTACATTTAATAGTCACTCAGGGGCCTACTAGCATCAGCAAAGTTCTTTTAGCTTAAATTTACAACACAGAAAAGAGCTTTCTGGTTAAATTTAGAACCCAGCAGAGAGCTTATACTTTAAATTTCATAAGAAGTTAGAGCCTAGCAGCAGCTAAGAGCTATAATTTAAATCAAATCAGAATATAGCTTACCTCAGCAGCACAAGACAGGGTACTGTGTAGCAGCCCTCTTTTAATAAGTGTTAATTCCCACCCACCCCTGGGATAATCGTAGCTTTATAGGTACTTACACATCTTAAAAGACAGGAGGTGCTCTCAGGTGAAGCTCATTACCCAAATCAGTCATACACTAAGGACCTGAGATTAGTTAAGCTTTAGGTGAACAAGGTATATTACACGTATTAGGTTCAGTTTTATTAGTATAAATATCCATAGCAACCCTTAGTAAGTAAAGAACTTAGATCTAACACAAACTTAAAACTAAGATGCAGACAGCAGTCCAGCAGCGGGATGGGGGCTTTCCAGTCTTTTGCATTGAGTGTCACATGTATGATTTTCTCCCAGTTGGTGAGAGGTCTTACGTGTGCACTAGGTGCAAGGAGCTCTTTGCTCTCAGGGAACGAGTCCGTTCTCTAGAGGCTAAAGTAGCAGACTTGGAAAGCATAAGACAGACAGAGAGGTACATAGACGAGACCTACAGGGATATAGTCCTGAAGTCCCACCTCCAGTCTGGCAGCATCCCTGTTGCCATGGAGGAGAGAGGTCATGTGAACAGGAGAGCATCACCCTGGTGTGGCAGGAAGTGATCCTGTAACTAGGACCTGTCCCTCCAGGTGATGTAAAAACCCTCTCGCACCGAGGAAGTTTCTCCAGGGCCATGTGCCCATGAGGGAAGGGTTAGGACAGCCGTTTATAGTTGGTGATTCGATCATTAGGCATGTAGATAGCTGGGTGACTGGTGGACGTGAGGATCGCCTGGTAACATGCCTGCCTGGTGCGAAGGTAGTGGACCTCACGCGCCACCTAGATAAAGTCTTAGATAGTGCTGGGGAAGAGTCTGCTGTCTTGGTACATGTTGGTACCAATGACATAGGAAAATGTGATAGGGAGGTTCTGGAGGCTAAATTTAGGCTTTTAGGTAGGAAGTTGAAATCCAGAACTTCCAGGGTAGCATTCTCCGAAATGCTTCCTGTTCCACGCGCAGGACCCAAAAGGCAGACAGAGCTCCGGAGTCTCAATGCATGGATGAGACAATGGTGCAGAGATGAGGGGTTTGGATTTGTTAGGAACTGTGGAACATTCTGGGGAAAGGAGGGGCTCTTCCAAAGGGATGGGCTTCACCTTAACCGGGATGGAACCAGGCTGCTGGCATTAACCTTTAAAAAGGAGATAGAGCAGCTTTTAAACTAGATATTAGGGGAAAGCCGACAGTCACCCAGGAGCAGATGGTTCGGAAGAATGTATCTTTGAAGGATACTACCAAAAGCAGAGAGGTTCCACAAAAGAGTAAAGTAGCCCAAATGCCCTCAAGTATGGAGCAGACAGAGCTTAAAGATCCCAAATTACTCATGTCTAACAGACAAATTAATATGGATAAAATACATTCTCTAAAATGCTTGTATGCAAATGCTAGAAGTCTAAAAAATAAGATGGGAGAGTTAGAATATATAGCACTAAATGAAAGGTTAGATATGATTGGAATATCAGAGACATGGTGGAAGGACGAAAACCAGTGGGACACTGTGATACCTGGGTACAAACTATATCGTAATGATAGAGCTGATCAAATTGGTGGAGGGGTTGCTCTCTATGTTAGAGAGGGCATTGAGTCAGAAAGGATTCAAGTTTTGCAGGAAACAAAATCTGCTGTAGAATCTATATGGATTGAAATTCCATGTAAAAGGGGGAAGGCAAAGGCAATGGCAGTGGGGGTGTGACTATCGATGCGCCTGGCCAGAATGACCAAATGGATGATGAAATGCTCAAAGAAATCAAGGAAACTAACAAATGTTACAGCACAGTAATAATAATGGGTGATTTCAACTACCCTGGTATCGACTGGGTCAGTGTCACGTCAGGACATGCTAGGGAGATAAAGTTCCTAGATGAAATAAATGACTGCTTCTTGGAGCAGCACGTACATGAACCGACCAGATGGGAAGCCATATTAAGACCTAATCCTTAGTGGAACACCAAATCTAGTGCAAGAGATAAGGTTGTTGGGGCCACTTGGCAATAGTGATCATAGCATGATCGCCTTTGATTTAATTATTGAGGAGGGATAGTAAGGAAATCCACAGTACTACCTTTTAACTTTCGAAAGGGAGACTATGATAAAATGAGGAAAACAGTCAAGAAAAAAAACTAAAAGGAGCAGTTTGCAAAGGTTAAAGATGTACATCAGGCTTGGCTGTTGTTTGAAAAATACTATCTTGGAAGCCCAGACCAGCTGTATTCCACGCTTTAAGAAAAGTGGAAAGAAGTCCAAAAAACTGCCCAGCATGGTTTAAAGTTGAGGTCAGAGAGGCTGTTGTTGCCAAAAAAGCATCTTTCAGGAAATGGAAAAAAAGAGCCAAACGACGAAACCTGGAAACAGCACAAGCACTGGCAAGTCAAATGCAAGGCATTGATAAGGCAGGCAAAGGGAGAATTTGAGAAGAAGCTTGCTGCAGAAGCAAAAACGCGAAATAAAGACCTTTTCAAGTACATTCGTAGCAAAAAACCTGTGAGAGTCAGTTGGTCCATTAGATAAAGGGGTTAAAGGAGCACTAAGAGGCGACAAGGCGATAGCGGAGAGACTGAACGAATTCTTTGCTTCAGACTTTACGGAGGAAGATGCAAGGATGTTACCGATGACTGACGTGGTATTTCAAGGAGCAGAAGAATTGAAGTAAATATCGATACATCGAGAAGATACATTACAACAATTAGTTACGCTGAAGAGTAGCAAATCACCTGGGCCGGCTGCTATACATCCAAGGGTCTTGAAAGAACTGAAATATGAGATTGCAGACCTTCTATTAGTAATCTGCGAACTATCATTAAAATCATCTCTAATACCTGAAGATTGGAGGATCGCCAAAGTAACACCAATTTTTAAGAAAGGTTCCAGTGGTGAGTCCGGGAAACTACAGACCGGTGAGCCTGACGTCAATACCGGGAAAAATGATAGAAACCATCATAAAGAATAAAATTACTCAGCATGTAGATAGTCAGACTAATGAGAGACAGCCAACATGGGCTTTAGACAAGGAAGATCTTGTCTTACTAATCTGTTATGTTTTTTTGAAGGAGTGAATAATCAGGTGGACAAAGGTGAGTCGGTGGATATTGTATCTGGACTTTCAGAAAGCCTTTGACAAGGTCCCTCATGAGAGACTTTGGCAAAACTAAAGAGTCATGGGATAGGAGGCAGTGTACTATTGTGGATCAGGAACTGGTTAAAAGATAGAAAGCAGAGGGTAGGGCTAAATGGCCAATTTTCCCAATGGAGAAAGGTGAATAGTGGTGTACCCCAGGGATCTGTGCTGGGTCCGCTGCTTTTTGACATAGTCATAAATGACCTGGAAAGTGGAATACCGAGTGAGGTTATCAAATTTGCAGATGACACCAAAACTAAGTTGTTTAAAACCCAAGAGGATTGTGGAAAATTGCAAGAGGATCTTGATAAATTGGAAGACTGGGCATCAAAATGGCAGGAGAAAGCCCTCTTCAGCCTCCGAAGCCATCACCAGCAGCTCCCCGGTCGGGGTAGAGCACAGGGCGGCCTTTGCTTTCCCGCTCCTGCACTCCAACCCAATCGGGGTTGTGGGAGGTCTCAGCGGCCATTAAAAAGTGCCGCCGGCAGAGAAAGCCCTCTTCAGCCTCCGAAGCCATCACCAGCAGCTCCCCCGGTCGGGGTAGAGCACAGGGCTGCCTTTGCTTTCCCGCTCCTGCACTCCAACCCAATCGGGGTTGTGGGAGGTCTCAGCGGCCATTTAAAAAGGTGCCGCCGGCAGGAGAAAGCCCTCTTCAGCCTCCGAAGCCATCACCAGCAGCTCCCCGGTCGGGGTAGAGCACAGGGCGGCCTTTGCTTTCCCGCTCCTGCACTCCAACCCAATCGGGGTTGTGGGAGGTCTCAGCGGCCACTTTAAAAAGGTGCCGCCGGCAGGAGAAAGCCCTCTTCAGCCTCCGAAGCCATCACCAGCAGCTCCCCGGTCGGGGTAGAGCACAGGGCGTCCTTTGCTTTCCCGCTCCTGCACTCCAACCCAATCGGGGTTGTGGGAGGTCTCAGCGGCCATTTAAAAAGGTGCCACCGGCAGAGAAAGCCCTCTTCAGCCTCCGAAGCCATCACCAGCAGCTCCCCGGTCGGGGTAGAGCACAGGGCGGCCTTTGCTTTCCCGCTCCTGCACTCCAACCCAATCGGGGTTGTGGGAGGTCTCAGCGGCCATTTAAAAAGGTGCCGCCGGCAGGAGAAAGCCCTCTTCAGCCTCCGAAGCCATCAACAGCAGCTCCCAGGTCCGGGTAGAGCACAGGGCGGCCGTTGCTTTCCCGCTCCTCCACTCCAACCCAATAGGCGTTGTGGGAGGTCTCAGAGGCCACTTAAAACACGTGCCGCCGGCAGGCGTGCCCGCGCCTTGCGGGCCCGCGCCTGAGGGCCTCGCAAGAGGGCCCTTTGGCGTGGCCCTTAGGCGGGGTCCTCACAAGCTAAACACCTAGAAGACACCGCTCCAAAGTCTCACCAAACAGCAGCCAGACCATCTGTTCTCTTGTTCCCCCACCGCTGTCTAAGAGTGATTGGACAAACACGGAAACGCTCCTTCAAGCAAAACACCCCAACCTCAGCAGAAGAGATCAACCCGACACCAATCAGGAACAAGAACCAAATAAGCTAACAGCTAGAGCTCCCCTTAGTTTGAGGCTCGCTAAAAACATCAATCCCCCCCCCCCCAAAAAAAACCAGATCATCCTCCACTAAGAAAGTAGCAAGTAAAACCATCCTCCAAAAATGAGACATAAAAACGATAATAATTACACTTGTGCCCTGATAAACAGACATACGCGGTCATCTGATACTGGGTTGTCAGTAAATCTCCACAGACATAATCCTATTTTCAAATATTTCAAAATATAACAAAAACACTCTTATCTATCACTGTGTTCACAGAATATAATTGGCTTATAACTGTTATATAAACTTGCTCGTTTCCTGAAACGATTAACAATCATATTAACTGTTGTGTGCGAGTAACCAACCAATTCACCAAAAACTATTATCAGTAAAATAACTACACCACTATAAACTGCTTGACAATGAAAAACTAATCGCAGTCTTCATACACTGGTTTTATACTAAAAGGTGTATAAATAAATAAATCAATACTCATTAATACCTCGTTGTGTCATTGGAGGTCACTCAAATACACCAGGAACTGCTATCAGACTATATTCTAATGTTCATAACAATCAAACAACAAAAAAGCAACAAAAAAAAAAAAGAACGAAGGAGGAGGAAAAGAAAGGGAAAAAAGAAAAAAAAAAAAAGAAACTAAGAACCACCCCAAGACAAGTCCTTCATCTACAACAACCATATACTGTTGATTGTAACCTTGCTACCCGGCAACCTATACTCATCAGCTATTCCCCTTACACCAAAAGGACCCCCTCTGCGAACTACACACAATGCCACCTACAAATACAAATATACATCCCCTTCACTTCTTCTCCATAATACACTCCTAATCCAACATATCTATACATACAAAACCAATCAAAACACCTACAAAAACATCCCCATCATCTAAAATCACTACAGAAGCACACATAACATTAACCCCATCATACAGTTAATCCTTACCAAAACCCATCGCATACGTCAACACACTCCCATAATCACAATACCCGCCAAGAACTCAAACAAACACCAACGAAGAACTCCTCCAAATAAAGCAGCATCCATACAGCGGTATAACTGACAAAACCACCAATATAAACGCCAAAATAAAGCTCATCTTAAGAAACATTAGATCCATACGAACCAAAATACCAATAATCAATGACATGATAAAAGAAAAAAAACCTGAAATCATATGCATCAACTGAAACATGGCTCTCTCCCCCAGACACCGTTCTACTGAACCAACTAACCACACATCCGTATGACATATCTCAGTTGTCATCGAGATCCCAGGAGAGGAGGTGTTACTCTCATACTCACACAAAAAAGACCTACAAATACACATTAACAAGTTTAAATAATATAGATGGAATGGACCTAATCAACATAGACAATGAGAACCCTTGCACTCACACTCATATATAGACCCCCTACGAGCTGATCACAAAAACCTCTCTCCCCATCCTTGGAACTTGCTGTGCACAACATCACCAAGCAAACCGCTCATAATCCTAGGTTGACTTAAACCCTCCCTCATACTTAATGCAGTTCCCAATCAAACAAACTTTATGGACACTATTTTCCAAATGGGATATAAACAGATAGTACAAGCACCCACACACACACAAGGTAACACCATAGATCTCATCTTCCTCCCCAGCCCCCCCTTTCCCCGCGTTATAAACCCCCAACAATACACCCCTCCAACCATAACAGAATTAACCATGGTCCGACCATACAACTACATTACACTCCACCTCCCAGTAACAAGCAACTCATACCTCCACGCGACCACACACCTCACATAGTCACGCGTATTGCACACGTCAACAAAGATACCTTCCTTGACAAAGTACTACCCATACTCAACACAAACCTCCCAGACATCAACTCCACCATAAATCACTGGAACCTTACAGTTCAAAAAGCATCGTTCCCCCACGCGACCCCACGCATAGACAGCTAAAAAAGACAGAAAAATGGTTTCACGAAAGAACTAGTGAACCTAAAACAAACAACTGAGAATACAAGAAAAGAAATGGAGGAAAACTAAATCTGGCTGATGAATAAATCCCAATACATTAAACCCACTCAACGAATACAAGAATGCCGATTAACAAATCAAAAAAGCTACCACTCCAAGGTAATAAAGCCTAGCTATCAATCGCCCGGAGAGAAACTATTTGCAATTGTAAAA
>CM066044.1:138308167-138434190 GCA_033557465.1 Ichthyophis bannanicus
ATAACGCTTCCATCGGGTAGCCCGGCCACAGACATTCCAAGGCGCAATGCTGGTGTACGACTACCCAGGATCTAGACCCCATGAGAATCTCCAAAAGAAATAATCCATCCTTCTACCAGGTGGCACCCCCCACAGCCAAGGTTCCCCCCCCACCATCCAACAACGAACCAGCCCCAAACAGCCATAGCCAGGACCCAATCACTCATATACCCCATTTCAACACCCCCAAGCAAGCCCAACAGGAGGAGACCATCATACCCACCCCTCCCTGATTCCTAAGCCCCCCCCCTCAATCGAGGCCTCCTTTCCGCTAACCCCCCCTTCCCACCCCATCGACCTTAACGCCTCCCCCATCGACCTTTTGAAACCCCCCCGGCCTCCCCCCCCATAGGCCCCGCTTCCCTATCATCCACCAACACGCCAGTCCAAACGTCCCTGGCCCACCGTGTACCTTTCCTAAACGGTCAAAGCGCATCCTCTCCCCTACCTTGACCTAAACCAAGCGAATCTAGTCCCTGCGCTGCCTTGTTCAGGAGCTCCTAAGGCAACCCAAGTCGTTCGCACCCCACTACCCATACCATGTAGCCTGTCCGGCCTCCCCCCACGCACTCTGCCATGTTCCAGGCTCCCCGCATCAACCAGATTCGCAAGGTCCCTCTCTTCCCAGGCCTCACCTACATCTGAGGTTATCTTCAGTCTACTCATGATGTAGCCCCACAAGGACATAGAAGCATGCGTCATGAGAAACTCCGGAGTCCCAACCCGCTCACCCTCCGGCTCCCCGAGAGCTACGACGCGCAAACTCACCCAATCCCCAGCCAGGCCTGATCAGAGCACCAGCCCAACCTCCCCTCTCGTTCCACCCTCGTATCATACCCAAGAACAACAGAAACCTAGGGAATTCAGATCGCAGCCCACCCCATAGATAGGCACGGCCCACGGCCTAAACTAGCCAGGCGAGCCAGAGCTGTGACGCACACCCGCTCACTAAACCCCAATGGGTAGTAAGAGACCCTCCCCCCACGACACCCCCATAGCAACCCAACCCCCCCTCCCCCAAATTACACTCTGCTAAGTTAGAGACACCAGACACAAATATGCAGACCATTACAAAATATCGCCAAGTCATTTCCTTAAATAACAGAAAAGACCAAAAAGAAAGGGAGGGAAGGCGGTGAAGGGGGGCAAAGAAAGTTCAATAAGGGTAAGAAACATCATCGAAAACCGGGGACAACATAAAAGATTGAATAGAATGAATTAAAAATCAAATTCCTCTCGTGCCTGAAAACATAACTTTCCAGCCTTCCCTTATCCAAGTAGACGCAGACAGAAACGGGCCCCAAAAACTAAAACCAAATTGACATGCTACTCAAAACAGCACAAAAGACTAAAATATTAGAATTGGGGGCAGCAACGTCCCCCAACGGAACTGGCCCACACAGAGGCAAACTGTAGGCCCGCGCACTCCAAGCGGGAGAAGGGCTATGTCCAGGCCACGCGCTTATATAGAGCGCAGTCCAAGTACCATGAATGGAACTCAGCGGGCTCCTGCTCTTGAAAACTGTACCTCCCGAAGGAGCAACCTCGGCACCAATAGTCAGGCAAATCCGTTGCAGTAGTCCATTGCCTCCTCCGGCGAGGAAAACACCCGACGACCACCTTCACAGTCCACTCTCAGGGTGGCGGGGTCTGTGGCCAAGGTTGAACCGGATGCCTCTCGCCACCCAACCGGCTGCAGACTTCCTTGAAGACCTTGCGGTGTAAACGAGACCCCGGCTGAGTAATCCTGGAAAATTCACACCCTTGCAGGCTTATCTCCCGAACGTCGCGACTAGACGTGAAGCGCGCAGGACTCCTTCTTGCTCTCTGCGCCGCATTCAAAAAAACGAGCAATGACGCCCTCTCGGCCTGTTTGTCACCATTTAGGCCACGGTAAGGCCCCAACCGGTGTAGCTCTCTCCAAGACGATGTTTACCCATTGCATCATCCAGGTGCAATGCTCAGGCAGCCAAACCTCTCCAGGTAGTGCCTCAGATTCCTTATCTTGCACCGTCTCAGCGATACCGATGAATCGCAAGTTATTTATTATTTACATTCTCTTATATACCGCGCTATTCTGCAATCGTGCGGTTTACATTGAACAACTGAAATTACATTGAACAGGGGCATTATAACTTGGAGATAACTATTTTTACAGGAACATGGGCTATGGAGGGTTTAAGGTGGCTTGCCCAAGACCACAAGGAGCACCTGTGGGACTAGAAACCCCAGTCCTTCCGGCCCAAGGTTGCTGTCCTCTAGTGGGATTTGAACCCCCGACCTTCCGGCCTGAAGTACCTTGCCCCAACCACTAGGCCACTCCTTCACACTTATTGCGCCGGCTCCGATTTTCTAAGTCCTCCAGCTTGTCCTGCTGTTTAGCCAGGCCCTCTTCCAGTTTCTTAATCCTTGTCTCATCTCGCACCCGCATGTCTTCAAGAGACCCAGTGCAGTTCTCCGCGCTTTCCACGCGACAGGTGAAATCAGTTACAGCTTGAGCCACGGCAGTTATCTGTGCCGCTAGCCCCCCCTAGCGGTCCTCCAACTTTTCCACCACCGCCTTGGAGACTTCTGCCACCATCGCCGCCGTGGCAACAGGCTTCAAGCCGTCCGAGACCCCTTCCGCCATTTTGGCCTCTCCGCCACGTGGCTTCTCCCGCCGTGGGCATTTTGTCCGCCATACAGGGTGTTCACGGTGATATAGTCCAGACCCGATGCAGCGCCGTGCAGTAATGAAGTTGTTCTCACCACTTCCACTTAGTAAGAAGACAGCCAGGACAGATAATGGGAGAGGAGAGGGACGGGCCTCGGAGCTAAGAGGGCTTGCACCCACTGTTCCCTCTACGCTGTGCGCGTGTGCGCGCGCACACACCGTGCCGAGTGAGCGCACATACTTTACCACAGAGCGCACAAAAATTACGGTTCTGATTCTGATAGCAAACAACACAGAACGTTTCTTAAAATTGAAAAGTTGTTGTGTATTTATGGTTTTCACAAGTTCTACAATATTTTCTAGTGCAATCAATGTGGTGTACATACTATATTCTGACGTGTAGACAAATTTTAAAGTATATAACTCCGAGTGTCGTTATGTGGCGCACCAAAATTTAACCTTCCTTCAAAAGCTGCACAGCTGATATTTTATGCGCACACAGCCTACAGAAAATTAGAGGGAACATTGGCTGCAACCCACTCTGCTCTCCATGCTATACCGGAAGTCAAGGTTAGGGCTCTTTAACCTGGAAAGAGACGGCTGAGGGGAGATATGATAGAAGTCTATAAATTAATGAACTGAGTGTAACGGGTAAACGTAGATCGATTGTTTACGTTATCAGAATATAGAAAGACTAGGGGACATGCAATGAAGCTACAGGGTAAACTATTTAAGACTAATAAAATATTTTTTCACTCCGTGTAATCAAACTCTGGAATTTGTTAGTTACCGGAGGATGTAGTAAAAGCTGTTAGTGTAGCTGGGTTTAAAAAAAAAAGGTTTGGACAAGTTCCTGGAGGAAAGGTCCATAACCATTATTAAGAAGAGACCCAGGATATCAATGCTTGACCCCGTACAAGCATTGTGGAACCTGTGGCTTTTGGGGAAACTGCTAGGTACGTTTGACCTAGATTGGCCACTGTTGGAAACAGGATACTGGGCTTGATGGACCTTGGTCTGACCCAGTATGGCATATCTTATGTTCTTATGCAGGTGCTGCAACACTTAGGATTTGTAATAAATCTTCCAGAGTCCCAGCTCATTCACTCTCAAACTCTGGAGTTTATAGGAGTCGTCCTAGACACTCAACAGTCAAGGGCTTTTCTGCCTCAAGCCTGCTGTGCTAGACTCATCCAGCTTGCATCCCAAGCCGGCCTCAAAACCTTCTCACTGCTCGCGAAATGCTGCAACTCCTGAGCCATATGGCATCTACTGTACATGTGGTTCCATATGCTCATCTACCTATGCGTACAGCTGAATGGACCCTGGCTTCCCAGTGGTCTCAGGCATCCTGTCGTTTGGGAGACAGGATATACTCTACACGTCTCGTCTCATCTCCTCTCTCCAGTGGTGGCAATCCCCAGAACACCTTCTCGTAGGATCACCTTTTCAGAAATTTCTACATCAATACACCCTGACGACGGATGCATCCAAATTGGGCTGGGGAGCTCATCTGGACAATCTTTCCACTCGGGTACTTTGGTCTCAGCAGGAGTCACAACTCCACATAAATCTGCTTGAACTCAGAGCCATCCCCAATGCTCTCAAGGTGTTCCACCGACCACCTTCGTTTCCACACAGTTCTAGTCCAGACGAACAATCAGGTAGCCATGTTCTACTTGAACAAGCAGGGCAGAACAGGCTCGTTGACACTTTGCAGCGAAGCCCTACACCTGTGGTCCTTCACCATACAACATCAGATTCACCTATTGCGGTTTATCTCCCAGGAAAACAAAATCTCTTGGCAGACAAGCTCAGTCGGGTACTACTACCCCACGAGTGGTCTCTCCATGCAGACAAGGTTGCTCACATTTTTCAGATCTGGGGAATCCCAGACAAAGGCCTGTTTGCAAGTCCTCAGAATGCCAAACTTCTCTGCTTCTGTTACAGAATCCCTGCTCAGAAGAGCCAAGCGGTAGATGCCTTTCACATTTTCTGCGGTCAAGGCTTCCTATACGCCTTCCCTCCCATTCCCCTCATTCCCAAAACTCTCTTCAAACTCCAGAGCGACAGGGGCTACATGATCCTTATAGCCCCACGGTGGCCACAAACCATCTGTGGTATCCTCTGCTTCTACATCTCTCTCAGGTTCAACCAGTAGATTTGTGTCTGCTCCAGTTCTCCTCTCGCAGGAGAACGGGACACTGCTGTACAGCGCTGTGTGCGTGCGTGGCGCTATATAAGTGCTCAATAGTACTGCTGTATCCCTATTCACAGTCCCCACACCTTACAGCATGGCTGCTGAAGGCATAGAATTCTAGGGTATCAGCCTCTCTCAACAGGTAAAAGCTATCCTTTTGTCTTCTAGAAAACCTTCCACAAGGCGCTCCTATGCCTTCAAGTAGCATAGATACTCTCTCTGGTGTTTTGAAAAGAGATCTCAACCCATTTCAGCTCCTGTGGAAACATTACTTGAATATCTTCTTCACCTTTCTTCCTCTAGACTCAAAACCAATTTGGTAAGAGTCCACCTAAGTGCCATAGCGGCTTTCCCACATACCCTTGGATGGTCAGGCCATCTCCTCTCAACCGCTTGTAGCACGCTTCATGAGAGGTCTTCTATTAGCTAAGCCTCCCATTAAGCCACCCCCAGTGGCATGGGACCTTTTAATGTTTTTTAGAAACAGCTTATGACGCCCCCCTTTGAACCCTTAGCTAAAACTTCTCTGAGGTTTCTTACCTGGAAGGTCACCTTCCTTATTGCACTCATTTCAGCAAGGTGCATCAGTGAGCTTCAAGCTTTGGTGGCTGATACTCCTTATACACTTTACCACCATGATAAGGTGGTCCTTAGGACGCATCCTCTCACTTTATGCCAAAGGTGGTCCCACCATTTCACTTAAACCAGTTGGTGTGCCTCTCTTTTTTTTCTTCCCTAGACCTCATTCTTCTAGGGCGGAGGTAACCCTTCATACTCTGGATTGTAAATTCGCTCTGGCCTTTTATCTCCACAGAACTCGTGAGCACAGAAAAGCTTCCCAATTTTCATTGCTTTTGATTCCAGTCACCTAGGACTACCAGTATTCAAGCAAACTCTCTCCAGATGGATAGCAGATTGTATCTTTATCTTTATTTAAAATTTAATATACCGCTTGCACCAATTGGCATACAGCGGTTTACAATAAAAACAAAACGGAGCTACTGGGAAAGAAACAGAAAGGAACGCCATTCATGTAGAGTAAAGAACAGTGCAGAGATAAATCAAGAAAGTATAGTATAAATAATAGAGAGGTAAAAAACAGACAGACAGTCATGCAGTCGTAGAGGGGGGGGGGGGAAAGGAAGGTCAAAAGCGGTGCAAAAAAGTTAGGTATTATGACAATCTTTGAAAGCAGAGAAGGGGATTCCAATCGCAACGAAAGCGGCAGTGAGTTCCAAAGACGGGGACCGAGAAAAAAGAAAGCAGAAGAACGTGTGGATTTCGAGATGAGCCTGGGAGGGAGGTGGGAGAAAAAGACGATTCAGATGGAGGGATCGAAGCACTCTGGAAGGGCAAGAAAAGTGGAACCAGATCGGAGAGAGAGAGTGGAATACCAGTGTGCAAAGACCGGTGCACGAAAATCAGAATTTTGTACTGTATGCGAAAAGGGACAGGCAACCAGTGCAAACGAAGAAGCAAAGGGGTGACGTGCGCTGATCGGGAGAGTGAGTCAGAAGACGAGCAGCCGTGTGGTGAACTAGTTGAAGGCGACGAAGCTGAGTAAGTGGATAAGACCGGCTAGAGATGCATCACAATAGTCCCAACGGGAAACCACCAAAGCAAGAAGAAGTGTAGTCATAGAATGGGGAAAGAAAAGGCCGAATTGCTCGAAGTTGACGTAAAGTGTGAAAAGAACGCTGTACAACGGAAGAGATATGGTCTCTGAAAGTTAAGGCAGAATCCAACGTAACCCCGAGATAACGCAGAGAGGTGACCAAGGGAATAGGCCCAGCAGGAAGAGAAGGGGACAAAGCGGGAATGGAGACACCTGCAGTGAACCAAATCGCCGAAGTCTTAGCCAAATTAATGTGCAAAACGTTGTCCGCAAACCAGGTAGAAACTGCAGAAAGACAAGCATCAAGAGGACCAATATCTGGAGAGAGTGAACAGGTGTGAAAAAGGAGAAGAAATATCATCGGCATAAAAGTATGCCGAGATACCGTGCTGCGGTATAAGCAAAGCAAGAGGAGCCAAGAAAATATTGAACAGAGAAGACAAGACAGAACCTTGGGGAACACCGCAGTGAAGAGGCATGGGGGGAGAAGAGTCGGAACCAATAAGAACAGAAAAAAGAGCGGTTACAGAGAAAAGGAATGAAACCAATGGAGAACTGACGCAGAGATACCAATAGAGCTGAGACGAAGAAGAAGAGTGCGATGGTCAACAACATCGAAAGCCGCAGAAAGATCAAGTGCAACAGCAATAGAAATAGAGCCCTGTTGTGGGCGACGTACAACTCATTAAGAAAGAAATAAGAATAGATTCAGTGCTATGCCCAGGACGAAAACCAGATTGACGAGGGTGAAGAACCAAAGAATCCTCTAAGTGTGCAGAAAGTTGAGAAAAGACCAATCGTTCAAGAAGTTTAGAAAGAAAAGTAAGATTAGAGACAGGACGCCAATTAGACAAAGTGGAAGGATCTAAAGAGGGTTTTTTCAAGAGAGGACGGATCAAAGCGTGTTTCCAAGGTGAGGGGAAAGAACTAGAAGACAAACAGGTATTGAAAGAGAGAGAACTCTCGGAAGCAAAGCCAGAGAAGGTTCAGAAAGCCATTGTGAAGGGATAGGATCAGAGAGACAGGTGGTTTTTCGAGCTGTAGAAAGAGCATGGGACAGCTCAGAGAGGGTAATGGGACAAAAAACAGACCAACAGTGTGAAAGAGGGGGGGTAGGCGAAAGAGACAAGAAGAAAACAGACGGAACTGGGGAAAGGGGGGAGGGGGAGAAAGAGGGGAAGGACACGAGGGAAAAAGCTGACGAATATTGAGAACCGTGTCAGAAAAGTTGGTAGCTCAGGCAGTCGGAGTGGGGCTAGAAGAAGATAGTGGAAGAGAAGGTGCCGGGCTGGGGACTGAAGATGTGGCAGAGAGAGAATGGAGAACTCGGTAGAGTTGACGGGTAGAATTAGCCGAAGAAGAAACAAGCTCAGAGAAATAATCGCGTTTGGCTGCATGCAACAGAGAACGATAATGGGTATGACAATAGCGAAAATGTGACAGAGCGGACGCAGAAGGGTGCTTACGCCAACAGCGAATAGAACGCCGAAGGTAGGAACGATGAAGACGGAGTCCGGGATGGAACCAAGGAGAGTTGGAGCGTCTGTGTTGGGCGGGTATGGGATGAAGAGGAGCAACCTTGTCTAAAGCAGAGGTAAGAGTGGTATTCCAACACTGGACCTGGAGATCAACTGGGAGTAGATGGAAGTTATCAGGGAAAAGCTGATCAGAAGGAGGGAACTGGTGAAGTGAGTCAGGCGTATAGCGATGGCGCAAATGGGTAGGGGGATACAACAGAGGGGACAGAAGGAAGGGAGGTAGGGCATGAGAGGGTAAAGGAAATGCAGAGATGATCAGACCATGGGAGGAGCTGAGAGGCAAAAGAGGAAAGTGTGATGTGTGAACAGTGGCGCGAGATCACAAGATCCAAAGTATGACCGGCTGCGTGAGTAGGGAAATTGACATGTTGATAGAGAGAAAGATCAGAAAGCAAGGAAAGAAAAGAGAGATCACGCTGAGAAGAAAGAAGGGGAATCAGCATGAACATTAAAATCACCAAGGAGCAAAAGATGCTGGTATCTGAGAGAAGCTTCAGACAGAGACAAAAGTACAGAGTCCCACAAAGGGAAGACACGGTAGGCGGAACATAGCGAAGGAGGATATGCAGAGGAGAGGGGGACTCTAGCAGTAGCAAAAGCGCTTCAGGGTAGGGAAGAGGGGGAGGAAGAACTTCGCGGAGGGGAAGGGAGGAGCGATGGATCACTGCAACCCCCCCACCTCGGCGAGATGTTGCAAAGAAGGAAAAGCCTGGGGGGAGGCAACGATTCAAAAAAGGCTCCTCCCCATCCTTAAGCTAAGTTTCAGTCAGAAACGGAATATCCAAGGAACGTTGTGATATGAGGTCATGAATGAGCGTGGTCTTAGAACGAAGAGCGACAATTTAACAAAGACAACTGGAGAAGAAGAAGCTGGGAGAGGGAAGGAAAACCAGGGGAGGATGGAAGAGACGACTGGGCAGAGGGACAGGAGATAAGATTCGCAGAACGACATGCAGCAATATCTACTAGGGCAGGCAAGGGGGAGGGGGAAGGGGGTCTCCAGCCCCACATAACAGGAATAGCAGACATAACACAGCAGACAGTGGACAAATATAGGACTAAAAGCACTAAAAGCAGGGCGGCCTGTTTGTTGATAGCAGAAGTGCTCTGGCAAGAAAACAATCCAGCAGCAACAAAAACGTCTGATGGCAGCAAACCAAGGAACAGCGGGCCACAATTCTCGCCCCCGGACTCGCCCCAAGGAGCTCGACCAAGGAGCACGTCCTGCTCCTTGGGCGCGCGCCCGCGGTGCGGAACGCCGCACTAGGCGGGCTTTTATGCAGGGCAGCCACTTCCGGAACGCCGGGGAGCAGCTAGTGGGCGGATACCTGGGAGGAGCAAAGGGAGACGTCAGCAGCAAGCAGATGAACAACGGGGAGCAGCAAACAGTTGGGAGCAGCACACAGGCAAGCAGATGCAGGAGCACAGCAAAACACAGTAGAACAGCTAAAACGCCGCACTAGGCGGGCTTTTATGCAGGGCAGCCACTTCCGGAACGCTGGGGAGCAGCTAGTGGGCGGATACCTGGGAGGAGCAAAGGGAGACGTCAGCAGCAAGCAGATGAACAACGGGGAGCAGCAAACAGTTGGGAGCAGCAAACAGGCAAGCAGATGCAGGAGCACAGCAAAACACAGTAGAACAGCTAAAACGCCGCACTAGGCGGGCTTTTATGCAGGGCAGCCACTTCCGGAACGCCGGGGAGCAGCTAGTGGGCGGATACCTGGGAGGAGCAAAGGGAGACGTCAGCAGCAAACAGATGAACAACGGGGAGCAGCAAACAGTTGAGAGCAGCAAACAGGCAAGCAGATGCAGGAGCACAGCAAAACACAGTAGAACAGCTAAAACGCCGCACTAGGCGGGCTTTTATGCAGGGCAGCCACTTCCGGAACGCCGGGGAGCAGCTAGTGGGCGGATACCTGGGAGGAGCAAAGGGAGACGTCAGCAGCAAGCAGATGATCTCCTTTGCTTACGACCGTGCAGGACTCTCTTGAGGGTCACGTCACGTCACTGCACATAATGTTCGGGCAATGGCCACCTCCATGGCGAATCTGCGCTCTGTAACAGTTGATGAGATATGTAAAGCAGCAACCTGGTCCTCTGTCCACACCTTTGCTGCTCACTATTGCCTGGACAAGGACTCCCGCTGGGATGCCTCATTCGGCCAAGCTGTTCTACAGCATCTCTTTCAGACTTAGACCAACTCCTACCCCCTTCCCGGGTTTTCGATACCAGACACCCTTGGAGGATATATGACATACTACTTAGCCCTGTGTTCCACAGCTCGCTCTGAGGTCATCTCTCTGGTATCTCCAAGCTAGGGAGTCCCATATGTGAAGACTACATTCTTGCTTGTTCCTGAAGATAGCATAGTTACTCACCTGTAACAGGTGATCTCCGTGAACAGCAGGAATTGAGTCTTCACAACCCACCCTCCTCCCCTAGGAGTTGTACTTTCCTTCTCTCCTCCTCTCCTTTTATCTCAGCTACAAACTCAACTGAGGAGGGAGAGCTGGAAAGGCGGGAAGGCAGCTATGCAGGCACACTGGGATGCTCCCAAAAGCTTTCCTATTGGACTCTGGGGCGCGGGCTCGTCGGTACTGAATGCCACCCATATGTGAAGACTCAATTCCTGCTGTTCCCATAGATCACCTGTTATAGGTGAGTAGCCACGCTTTTTCTGCCATCTTATGCTATGTTAGTATGTAGGAAGCGAATAAAGTTCCTGTAGATGACATTGTGCATGTGCCACCAGGCTGGCCATATCTCTTGTCTTGAGTTTTTGAAACTGAAAATGCAGCTTCTAATTTCCTAGTAAATTTAAACCTCTTGTAAAAGAGAGTTGTTTGGACAGCAAAATAAAATCTAGCATTCAGTTCTACAAAACTGTTGATGGTATTCTCCTCATTCCTCCTCCACCCCCCCCCCTTCCCCTTTCCCGAGTTTCAGTTCAGAGCTCCTATATCTGCTGGGTAGTGACTACTAGATGCTTATGTTTAAAGAAGAAAAAAAGAGAGAAAAGAAAACGTGTCTTGATGTCAGACCAATACTTTGTGTCCTACAAGAATGGAACATTTAGGATGTTTGAGTTATGTATTTGCGCTTCTCTGTTAATGGCTTCTGGGTGAGATATCCGTTTAACAAAACAGTTCATGCAGAAGGGAAATTGTTTGTGAATGCTAAGTTTAGTCTTATGCCATTAGAAAATCTATTGACTGATGCTCTAAATAGGGAGAGTTGGAAAATATATATAACACACACCAATGCCCAGTCTCAAAAGTTAAGCATTAGTGTGTGTATTCCTAAATAGGAAAGATGCCTACACATGTGTAGAATTGATTTTTAGATGAAAAATATACAGAGCAATTGAATGTTGTGTATATCAGAAGAGAGCACTTTAAAACTGACTGTGGGGAATGCATTAAGGTTTGGCCATACTTTGTAATTTGTGTTTTAAAGAGTGTGGGGTTTTTCCTATCTTCTGCAGTTCTGCTTTTGACCTGAAAACTGGGCTTCGGGTAGCTGTAAAGAAGCTGTCCCGACCATTTCAATCTATCATCCATGCTAAAAGGACCTACCGAGAGCTGCGACTGCTCAAGCACATGAAACATGAAAACGTGAGTTTGGGGAAAATGCCAGGGGGGTAGGAGTTAGAAAAAGAACTCTCAAATTACAAAGTAGCACATTGAGAGCCCCTCACTTCAGCATTCATATAGAAACAATGTGTTCAAGCATGAGCAAGTTTTGCAAGTCAGGGCAGAATGCCATGATTTTTCAGTCCTCGCACAGATGACGTTTTGGGAATCTTAAGTATCCATGCGATCTGTGTCTGGTGCAGTTATTTTTCCTTAGAATATGTGATCTGTTTGTGTTTTTTCCCAGAGTAGGTGTGCAAGCTCACTTGCATTTTATTACATTAATGGTGGTGACTTTTTTACCTCCTTGCTTTAATTTACAAGTTTGATTAACTCCACCCTGCTACACAAGCAGCCCAAAGATTGAAAAAGGAGCCCAGCATGGTTTTAAAACCTGCCCATGACTACCTGGGGTCCTTTTTCCTTGGCCAGATTGAAATAATGGAATCTCGAGGTTGGCATATGTAGTGCAAGGAATGAGGCCTGGCAGTTTCCTCCCACTCCTTTAGACTTCCAGGAGGGTAAGAAAGGTGGCACTTGGGGAGAGTTAAGGGAAAACGCAGAACCCCTAACAATCTTGGGCAATTGAACAAGAGCGATCTCCATACATCCTGGCATATCACCATATCCTGAAAACTAACAGACTCCAACTTCAAATATAAAGGCACAGCATTCCAAAGAGAGAATGCAGCAAAGAAGGCATTACATCTGGTTGAGTCTAACCTTGCTTGGGACACAGATGGAATAGGTACAACCTGACCTAATTACTATATATTTTGCATTAAGTTAATTGAAAGGACAGTCTCTTGCATTTATCCATGCAGCACTGCCTATGCCTTTGCATTGTATGATTGATCATTCTTTCTACTTAGAACTATTAATATTATTAAGATAGTTCTTATATTAATTATTCCTTATCGTCTCTCTAGTCCAGTCCCCCTCTTCTGGGTTGTGTAACCCTTCCAGCAGCTTGGAGGCTGAGCCTATCATCGTTTTGATGATGCTCTGGTATAAGTACCACTGGCACCAGTAAACTCAGCCTCCAAGCAGGGTGTCAGTAAGCCAGAGGGCTTACAGGAGAGACTGCAGGCAGGGAATTAGTTTTAGGGGCTCCTGCAGCTAGAACTTTACTTAACTTATTTTAATTTAGTTAAAGACACTCGGGGGCCCCTTACTTGTGGCCTGCCCCGCCTCGCGCCGAAGCCCTCAGGGTGGCTGAGCGCTAGAGGCAGTTCCGGAGACTCGAAGGTCAGCGGCAGGTGAAGAAAAAAATAAAAAGATTACGTCGCCATTGGAGAAGCACGGGAACAGGAGAAGCGGTGAGCGGCGGCATGAGTGAGGCCTCGCGACCACTTGGCTGAACGCTGCGTGGCCGAGGCCTAACTCATGGAAATCAGCAAAGGCAGGAGATGGCTGATTTCCTCGCGGCTGGAAGACAAGGGGAGAGGAGCAGGAATTCTTGATTAACAGCAAGTAATTTATTTCGCTCAAGGTTTATTTAAGTTTTAATTAAGTTTATTCAGATTTAGAGTTAGCTTGGAATTAATCTCCCTTAATTTCTCTCTAATTTTGTTTGGGCTAATTATTTTATTTAATTTGCATTCTGTGGAAGGAGGGCTCCACACCATGCCCGGCAGCCCGTTGGGGCATGGTGTCGAAAGCAGGAATCTGCAGGGGTTGCACTGCAGAAGCTGCTTCCTCCGTGGAACAAGAGATCCAATTGGGTTTATTCCAAGATTCCCAGGGATTAGGAGACCCTCTGGAGGAGGGGGGTGAGTGATCCTCACCTCCACCTTTAACCATGGATTTGCCCAGAACTTCCCTGTCCTATCCCTCCACGTCCTCGGGGGAAGAGGGAGGTTGGGGACACTTCTCACCTGAATTTGTTTTCCTGCTGCACAAAGCCTATTGTATGCACCAGCAGGGGGCTGGAGGGTCGGGGGCATTGCAGGCAAGCACACCTTCCAGACGGGTGATGGCTGGGACTCAGGACGTGGGGGTCCCTCCTAAGTGTGCTAGACTGATGAACAAAGAGAGCCTTACGTTCCCTATACCAGACACTCTGGAAGAGGAGGTCTCGGACAGGGAAGTAGGGGAAGATGAAGAAGAACTCGAAGAGGGAGAGATTCCAGAGGAGGAACAAGCCCGACTAGTGTGAGTATTTCGACGGGAGGAACTCCCAGCATTGATTACTGAATCACTGAAAGTGCTCAATATGGCTCCTGTCATGCCAGCAGACGAGGAGGCCTTGGAAGACCCATTGATCCAAGCCGTTAGGAAGTCCCAGAACGTTTTTCCAGTGCACAGAGTGGTACGGCAGATGATTCAGGAGGAATGGAATCTACCAGAATCCAGCCTGATGGGGAGTACAATCTATGGCTCGTCTGTATCCATTGCCGGAGCTAGACAAGGAATTGCTGAAGTCTTCCAGAGTGGATGCGGCGGTGTCGGCAGTCACAAAAAAAGACTATCTCGGTCGAGGGCAGTGCAGCCCTGAAGGATGCCCAGGATAGAAAACTGGATACGTTGCTGAAGCAAGCCTTTGATATTAGTGCCCTCGCCTTACAGGCTTTGGTGTCAGGGGCTTGGGTGGCGAGAGCCTGTCTGAGGTGGTCTCAACAACTTCAGTTAGCAGGTGGTCTGGCCGGGAATGCGCAGACAGAAGCGGCTAGGATGGAGTCTGGAGCAGCCTACCTGGCAGATAGTCAGTATGACCTCATTAGGAGCCTAGCTAAGAATATGGCCTCTGTGGTGGCAGCTAGGCGATATTTGTGGCTACGCAACTGGGTGGCGGATGCCTCTTCAAAGGCACCCCTGAGTAGACTCCCCTTTAAGGGAAAGTTGCTCTTTGGAGAAGACTTGGATAAGTTAGTAAAGGAACTAGGCGAGACTAAGGGAGGCAGACTCCCGGAGGATAGACCGAAGCAAGGCCGTTTGCCGGCCCCCGCGCATAGCCAACCAAGAGATTTCCAGAGGTTTCGACCGGCTAGGTCCTCATCCTTTCACAGGGGCCGTTTCCCCTCGAGAGGACAAAGCTTCCAAGGGTTTCACAGAGCAGGAAGAGGCTTTGGGGCCTCTTCCTCCTCCGCGGGTCCTAGAAAACCGTAATGGAACAATGGGGTCTGGGAGAGGTGCCTTCCAGTGGGAGGCCAGTTAAGGCAGTTTCTTCCCGCCTGGACCCGGGTCACATCCGATGAATGGGTTTTGAAAGTGGTCCGAGAGGGTTATGCCTTCGAGTTTGCAAAGCTGGTCCAACCAGCATTTGTTCAGTCCCCTGCAGATCTCCAACAAAGAGAGCAGTGGTAGAAGACACTCTTTCAAGGCTACTATTGCTCGGGGCAGTGGTCCCCGTTCCAGCAGACCAACGTGGGTCCGGTCGATACTCAATTTATTTTGTAGTACCAAAGAAAGAAGGGACCTTTCGACCAATACTCAACCTAAAACAAATCAATCGATGTCTCAGAGTACCACACTTTTGGATGGAAACCCTGAAGTTGGTAATTGTGGCCTTACGGTGGGGAGAGTGCTTGACTTTCTTAGACCTGACAGAAGCGTATTTACATATTCCCACTCGAAAGGCTCATCAGCAGTTTCTGAGATTTGTGGTCCCAAGAGGACATTTTCCGTTTCAGGCTCTGCTCTTCGGCCTGGCAATGGCCCCTCGGACTTTCACCAAGATGATGGTGGTGGTGGCCGCAGCTCTGCGAAAGGAGGTAATTTTGGTAATCTCTACCTGGACGACTGGCTGATCTGGGTGAAATCAGAGGCGGAGAGTCGCAAGGCAGCGGCCAGAGTGGTGGCATTCCTGAAGGAGTTGGGGTGCGTCATCAATCGAGCAAAAGAGCAGATTAATACCTACGCAGGAGCTCGAGTACCTCGGAGCAAGATTTGACACCGCAAGAGGAAAGGTGTTCCTGCCGATGCAGAGGTTAAGGGATCTGAGGAGCCTCATGTCACAATTTCTGGACAGGTGGAACCCTACAGCCTGGCATTACCTACAAGTGCTGGGAGCCATGGTGGCAACGATAGAGGTGGTGCTGTGGGCCAGAGCACATATGCGGCCGCTTCAACGGGTCTTGCTGCGTCGATGGTCCCATCAGCATCATCTGTTGTCCATGAGGTTACTCTGTCCCCAACTGACCAGGAAGACCTTACAGTGATGGCGTTGCCCAAAGAACTTAGAACCCGGAATGCCCCTCGAACCTCCACTGTGGGTGCAGTTGACAACGGATGCAAGTCTGGCCGGCTGGGGGGCTCATTGTGAGGGCAAGTTAGCCCAGGGTCGCTGGAGTACAGTGGAGGCTCAGTGGTCTAACAGACTGGAAATGCGGGCAGTGGCCTTAGCACTCAGAGCATTCGAGCCCTTAGTCTGACAAAGAGCAGTCCGCGTCCTCTCTGACAACGTCACGACAGTGGCCTACATCAACCGCTAGGGAGGAACAAGCAGTCCTCCTTTGGAGGAGGAAGCAGACAGCCTGTTGCAGTGGGCATAAGCCCATTTAATAGCGCTGTCGGCACAGCACGTGGCCGGTATAGACAACGCCACAGCTGATTACCTGAGCAGGTGCAAGAATGACCATGGAGAGTGGGAACTGGCTCAGGAGGTGTTCGACCAGGTGGTAGCCTGTTGGACTCCGATCATGGACGTCATGGCAAGATGGGAATCGGCCAAGGCGAATCGATTTTTCAGTCGCAGGAAAGAAAGGATGGCCGAAGGCCTGGATGTACTGGTCCAGAGGTGGCCTTCAGAAGGTCTCTTGTATGTTTTCCCTCCCTGGGCTCTCATAGGGAGAGTCCTGCAGCGGGTGGAAGCCCACCAAGGATTTGTAATTTTCATAGCACTGGACTGGCCATGTTGGCCATGGTATGCAGATTTGGTGAAACTAATGGCCAGGTGACCATGGTGACTTCCCTGCAGGAACGATCTGTTACTACTAGCTCCTTGCGGGTTCAGTTAGCGGCCATTTCTTGCTATAGGGGTAAGGTCCGTGGAAAGCCCTTAGGGGACCATGCTGACATTAGCAGGTTTCTATGAGCGGTTAGGCGTTTGTGGCCCCAGCAGAGGTCGGTGATTCTCACATGGGACCTCAATCTGGTGTTGAATGCGTTAACCGGAGAACCTTTCGAACCAGAGGGGAAATCCTCATTGAAGGATTTGACCCTAAAGACAGTTTTTCTGGTAGCTATCTGCTCAGCTAGACGTATTTCCGAACTTCAGGCTCTGTCTTCTCTGCCGCCCTTTCTCTCTTTTTTCAAGGAGGTGGTGGTGTTAGACAGTGCCTTCCTTTTTGCCTAAGGTCGTTTCTTCTGCCTTTCATGTGAACCAGGTCGTATCTCTCCCGTCCTTTTCTAGTGAAGGGTGGAAGGAGGATGATGGGAAGTTACGCCTCCTGGACATGCGCAGAGTGTTGAAGCGTTATCTGACTTGCACGGCGTCCTTTTGAAAGTCCGAACGGTTATTTGTTCAGTTCGGAGGGCCGCACAAGGTGGAGGCGACAGCCAAGGCGTCCATTTCCAAATGGATTAGAGAGGCTATTGCATCGGACTATATCCTGAAAGGGAGACAGATCCCGGTGGGTCTTCAAGTGCATTTGACTCGAGCCCAGGCGACATCATGGGCGGAACATAGTTTGGTTCTGCTGTTGGATATTTGCAGAGCGGCCACTTGGTCGTCGCTGCATACCTTTGCCAAACACTACAGGCTGGATGTCCAGGCGGCAGCGGATGCTGCTTTTGGGGATGCAGTGCTTCGGTCCGGGATGGCGCACCCCTCCCAGGATTGAACTGCTCTGATACATCCCAGAAGAGAGGGACTGGACTGGAGAGACGATAAGGAAGAAGTAATTAGACCTTAACTGCTAATTAGTGTTCCTGAAGGCACTCCAGTCCAGTCCCTGATCCCACCCGGGTCCTTCAGTTGTAGGATTCCTTTTTCCAGAGGAAGAACACCAGACTGATGACAGGGAGTGAAGAAGATGTCAGAGAGCTCCTTGCAAAGGTTCTGGAGGCGAGGTAGGATGCCATGGCAGGGCCCTTTGGAGTGTTGGGAGGGCTAGTGCGGTTTCAGGTAAGCCGCCTCCCCCCCCCCTTCCTTCCTGGGGGTGGGAAAAAGTTCCTACCGGGAGGGAGGAGAGAGGATAGTCTACAACTTTAAAAATAATAAATTAATTAAGTAACCATAAATTCTTAAAGAAAGTATTAATTGTCTCTCTGATAAGTCTGCTTTTTTAATAGATTACTGGTGCCAGTAGGTGGTGCTAGTGGTACTTATATCAGAGCATTATCAAAACGATGATAGGCTCAGCCTCCAAGCTGCTGGAAGTGTTACACAACCCAGAAGAGAGGGACTGGACTGGAGTTCCTTCAGGAACACTAATTAGCAGGTAAGATCTAATTACTACTTCTGCTTCATCATTCCTTCAGTCCAGTCCAGTCCCGCACCATAGGGTAGTGCACCTCTTCCAGCAGCATGGAGACTGAGCATGTCACAAACTCGATGACCTTGGGGTACATAGATAGCTGACACCGTAATGCTTAGTCTCCAAGCAGCTGGAGAGGTGATCCTTGGTGCTGGGCTCACTGAAGGGACAACTAAGAGGCTTACTTTTGTTTTTTAGTTCTTCCTTAGTTGGGGTGTTTTAGTGACCACTTTGTTTTTTTGTTTAATTTGGTTGTGGTTCCATGGGGTTGAGTGACCTCCTTTACCCCTGCCCCCCTCCCAGGCTCAGGTGGCTTCAGTGTGTTTAAAAAAACAAAAAGGTAAGAGAGAAGACCCCAGTGGGGGGGGGGGGGTGAACTCTGAGGACTGAAGGTTGCCAGTCAGCGAGCGAGGAGGCCGCATGACTCCCAAACCCGTTCTGTGGGTGGGGAGCTTGTGTGCAGGAGGGGGACAGCAGTGTCTGAGCAGCAGGCACTTCTGTTCTTCCTTTCTCGTCTGACCCCATCGCAATGCCGAAGCCACATCGCGGCTGAACACTGCATGCCGTTGGCGGTCCTCCGGGACAAAGGTAAGCCTTGGGCAGTTTTTTTGGGGGCAAAAGATTTGGCGGGCCGCGTAGCAGAGACCCAGGCAGGTTGGGTATTTTGAATGGCGCCATTTTCTTTGCATGGGAAAATTGCAGCAGTCCTTGCCGGCTCCCGCGTTTTTTTCTTTTTCTTGTGCTGTAGTGTTTTCCTTAGTTTTTTCCCAGCGTCTGCTTGAAACTGCAGGTACCCTTAGCTCCACGGGGGTAAAAAAAAAAAAAAGTCTCACATTGGCAGAATGCCGGCGAGATCGCAATGTGGAGCTTGTGGGGCATGAAGGAGCACGCGCTCTGCGGAAGGAGTTTGTCAGGGGTGCGCGGCCAAGATGCACACAGTGGAGCAGACCATGCAGGAGAAAACCGGGAGCCCGGAGGGGCAGGGTCCTCTGGGTTATGCTCTCTCTCTGCAGGGGGAGGGGGGACTGGGAATGAGCCCGCAGTGCTACAACTTTGTCAGCAGGATTTGGGGTCTCCAGGCCCATCGTTCTCGCAGGTGCCGGGTGGTGGGATCCCTGGTGATTTTTCCACGGAATTTGTATTGCTGCTGTCTCAGGCTTTTTGCCTCAAGCAACAGGCCGAAGGCACAGAGGACAGTGCCGGTAAGAAGAAGACCCTGGGTTCCGTGCTGCGCGCAGGGGCGAACATGGTACCGGGACCAGTGAAGCAGGGCCTTGGCGAGGTTTTGGACGAAGAGGGCGGCTCCTCCTCAGAAGGAGAGACTGATCCCATTTTGGGATTGGAAGCGTTAGAAGAGGGCGAGCTTCCGCAGGAGGACGAGTCCAGGGTGGTTCGGGTCTTCCGGGAGGAGGAGTTGACAATTCTCATAGCGGAGTCGCTTAAGATGTTGAACATGCCCTCAGCAGGGACGGCCGAGGACGAGGTGCTATAGAAGATCCGATACTGCAGGTTTTATCTTTACATTGAGTAATTAAGCAAATGATTTTGGAAGAGTGGGAGCTCCCGGAGACTGGGCTCAAAGGGTCATGGGTCATGTCCTGGTTGTACCCGCTGGCGGAAGGGGAGAAGGAGGCGTTCCGTTCCCCGAGAGTTGATGCCACGGTGTCGGCAGTGACCAAGACCACCATTCCTGTAGAAGGAAGTGCGGCGCTCAAGGATGTCCATGACTGTAAGCTGGACATGTTGAAGCAGGCTTTTGATGTTAGCGTGTTGTCCCTGCAGACCTCGGCTTGTTGGGGCGCTGGTGGCGCATGCCTGCTTGCGGTGGGCGCAGAGCATCCCCAAGATGACAGAGGGCTCCCAAGACTCAGGGGCGGCGGCACAGTTGAAAACTGGGGCAGCCTACTTAGCTGACCCTTTTTATGACTTGGTTCGGGCTCTCTCTAACAGTATGGCCTCAGTGGTGGCAGCCCATCGCTACCTCTGGATGCGGAGTTGAGCTGCGAAAGTGGCATCGAAGGCCCGGTTGAGCAAGTGGCCGGTCAAGGGGAAGCAGCTGTTCGGAGAGGATTTGGAGAAGCTGGTGAAGGACTTGGTGGTCGCCTCCCCAAGGATAAGCTGAAGCAGTATCGAGGAGGCAGGGGGCAGCCACTGGAGTTTTCGCTGGTTCAGGATGGTGAGGTTTGCTCCTTACCAAAGAGGGCACTTCTCTGCTAGAGCTCCGCCTTTTCGGTGGTTTCAAGGGGGGGGGGGCGCAGAGGCTACTTTGGCTCCTTGGCCTCCTCCCTGGCCCATAAGAAGCCACAATGAAGTGAGGGGGGTCCAGGCAAGGGGGCAGCCCATAGGTGGCTGTTTGCTGGAGTTCTACCCCGCCCGGGCCCGGGTAACGTCAGATCAGTGGGTGCTACAGGTGATCTGGGAAGGCTATTCATTGGAGTTTGCCAGTCTTCTAGCACTGGCCTTTGTGTGTTCCCCCTGCAAGGCCCAGGCAAAGGCCCGGGCAGTACGACAGATGCTCGAGCAGTTGCTAAGCTTGCAGGCAGTGGTGCCAGTGCCGGGGGACCAGTGTGGAAAAGGTCGATACTCTATTTATTTCGTAGTCCCAAAGAAGGAAGGTGCCTTTTGCCCTATCCTGGACCTCAAGCATGTCAACAGATGTCTGAGGGTATCGTGTTTTCATATGGAGACCCTCAGGTCCGTGGTGTTAACTGTGCGAGAGGGAGAGCTCTTGACCTGGCTGGATCTAACGGAAGCGTACTTGCATATTCCTATTCGTCCCTCCAGTCCAGTCCCTTTCCTCTGGGTTGTGCCCCCCTTTAGCAACTTGGAGACTGAGCCCGTCATCTTTTGATGACACTAGGATATAAGTACCACTGGCATCTCCCACCAGCTCCATTTTGCTCAGTCTCCAAGCAGCTGGAGGGACTCAGTAAGCCAGGGAAAAGGGCTTACCAGAGAGACACTTAGTGCTAGTGGAGTTTCTTTTTCATTTATTTCCTTTTATTTCTTGAGGCGGTCCTTGGGTCTGGGGAGGTTCCCCTCCTTCCTACCTATCCGGTAGCTCCGGGGGTATAGGAGGAGGCTTTGGAAGTCAGCAGCAGTTTAAAAAAAAAAAAAAAGGGATCACGGTTCCCGAACCCAGCCGGGGTGAGGAGCCGTCGGCGCATTGCTGCCTGCAGGACCTGCGATAGATAGGTAGATAGATATAGATATTTGGTTTTATGTATTTATAGATATGTATAGCTTCTTGGTGAATTAGATTTCATCCCTCAAAGTGGATTTGGAACAGCCACCATGCCGGCTAGACCATAATGTTTGGTCTGCGGGACCCGGAGGGGAGCGGTATTGGAGGCCGGTATATGCAGGGGCTGTGCAGAGGAGGCAGCCTCGGTGGAACAGGGGATCCAGGCCAGCGTGGCCCAGGATCCTTTATCTTCTGCCTCCCAAGAATCAGGAGAGCCCCTGGAAGCAATGCTCCCTGCGGGGTCCCCTTAGAGCAGTCGGCCCTGCCTCAGTCTCAGCCTAAACCTTCCACTTCTTTGAGGGTACAGGAAGGGGGAGGTCTTGGGGTCTTCTCCCCAGAATTTGTATTACTGTTACATAGGGCGTTGGGGCGTTCTACCTGCGGCAGCAGGGGACCCTCGGACAGACAGCGGGGCAGGAGCGCACAGTGAGGAGGACGGCAGAGTCCAAGGAGCTGGAAGATGCAGGGGGTCCTGCCTAAGTGGACTAGGCTGGCAAATGAGACCCTCCAATCCCCTCTGTTAGAGGCTCTGGAAGGGGAGTACTCGGACCGGGAGTTGGGGGAAAACGAGGAGGAACTTGAAGAGGATGAGATTCCTGAGCAGGAGCAGGACAGGATTGTCCGGGTCATCCGTCGGGAGGAGTTGTCGGTGTTGATCGGCGAGTCCTTGCAGGTCCTCAATATCACGGCAGGCGTCCCTGCGGAGGAGGCGGCCTTGGAGGACCCACTTATTCAGGCGGTTAGGAAATCACACAAGGTTTTCACAGTCCACCGGGTGGTTTGACAGATGATTCAAGAAGAATGGGATCAGCTGGAGTCTGGTTTAAGAGGTGTCCGGTCTATGGCATGATTATACCCCTTGCCTGAGCTGGAGAAGAAGTTGCTTAGGTCTCCTAGAGTGGATGCAGCAGTGTCGGCAGTTACCAAGAAGACAACCATTCCTGTGGAAGGTAGCGCGGCTCTTAAGGATGCTCAGGACAGGAAACTGGACACTTTGTTAAAGCAAGCCTTTGATGTTAGTGCTCTGGTTCTCCAGGTGTCAGTGTGCGGAGCTTGGGTAGCCTGCGGTGGCCTCAGCAGCTCCAGCTGCCTAGTGACCAGCCAGGCGGATCGTAGGGTGAAACGGCCAGGATTGATTCAGAAGCAGCCTACCTCGCAAATAGCCAATATGATCTCATGAGCAGCTTAGCGAAGAACATGGCTTCGGTGGTAGTGGCCCGTCGTTTCCTCTGGATCCGTAATTGGGCGGCAGATGGTTCTTTGAAGGCCCGTCTCAGGAGGCTCCCCTTTAAGGGAAAACTGCTTTTCGGGGAGGAGCTGGACAAACTAGTGACAGAGCTGGGGGGGCCTAAGGGAGGCAGACTCCCTGAGGACAGACCGAAGCAGAGTCGCAACCTCACTCCAGCGATGTCTCAGCTGTGGGAGGCCCAGAGGTTTCTGCCGGCTCGGTCGACACCCTTTCAGAGGGGGACACTTCCTCTCTAGGGGATAGGGTTTCCAGGGATTTTGAGGGGCAGATAGGGGTTTTGGCACCTCTTCCTCTGCCTCTGGTCCGAGGAAACCACAATGAGGCGAAGGGGGCCTGGGAGAAGGTTTTGCCAGTGGGAGGATGGCTGCGGCAGCTCTTCTCTGCCTGGGCCCGAGTCAGGTCTGATCAATGGGTCTTGGAGGTGGTTCAAGAAGGGTATGCCCTCGAGTTTGCACGACCGGTCCTCCCCTCGTTCGTATAGTCTCCTTGCAGATCTCCGGCCAAGGCCGCAGCGGTGGAGGAGACTCTGGCATGACTTCTGTTGTTGGGGGCAGTCATGCCAGTACCCAAGGACCAGTACGGTTGCGGTCGGTACTCCATTTATTTTGTGGTACCAAAAAAGGAGGGTTCCTTTCGTCCCATCCTCGACCTGAAGCGAGTCAATCGTTGCCTCAGTTCCTCATTTTCGCAGGGAAACTCTGAAGTCGGGAATAGTGGTGGTGCATCAGGGAGATTTTCGAACATCCCTAGACCTCACAGAAGCGTATTTACATATCCCCGTCTGCGAGTCGCATTAGCAGTTTCTGCGCTTTGCGGTGCCAAGGGGACATTTTCATGAAGGCGCACTCGGCTTGGCACTATCTTCAGGTTCTGGAGACCATGGCGGCGACGATCAAGTTAGTGTTCTGGGCCAGAGCCCACATGCGACCGCTCCAGCGGTCCCTTCTTCACCAGTGGTCCCATTAGCGTCAGCCCTTGTCCACAGTGCTACCCTGTCCCCCGGCGACCAGGGGGGCTTTGCAGTGGTGGCTCCATCTGGAGAATCTGGAACGGGGCATGCCCCTCAAATCCCTGCTCTGGCTGCAGTTGATGACGGATGCCAGTCTAAGCGGCTGGGGGGGCTCACTGCGAGGGTCGCTTTGTCCAGGGTTGCTGGAGTGCCTAGGAAGCCCAGTGGTCCATCAACAGATTGGAAATACGGGCGGTGATTCTGGCTCTCAGAGCTTCGAGTATTGGCTCTGCAAGAGGGCTGTCCGGGTGCTTTTGGACAACGTGACCACAGTGGCCTATATGAACCTTCAGGGCGGCACGAGCAGTCCTTTCTTAGAGGAGGAGGCAGAGAGCCTGTTGGAATGGGCCGAAACCCATCTGCTGGCCTTGTCAGCACAGCATGTAGCTGGAGTAGAAAATGTCACTGTGGATTACTTGAGCAGGTTCAAGGTAGATCATGGCAAATGGGAGCTCTGTCAGAAGGTATTACGAGCAGGTGGTGCGCCAATGGGGACCTCCCATCATGGATCTCATGGCTTGTTTGGGGTCGGCCAAAGCAAGCCGCTTCTTCAGCAGAAGAAAGGAAAGGATGTCAGAGGGCCTGGATGCTCTCGTTCAGAAGTAGCCCACGGAGGGGCTTCTGTATGTGTTCCCTCCGTGGACTCTCAAGGCGGTGTTTCTGGTAGCTATCTGTTTGGCTAGGCGTATTTCGGAGCTTCAGGCTCTGTTGTGTCGTTTGCCATTCCTCTCCTTTTTCAAGGAAAAGGTAGTCTTGCGGGACCGTACCTTCCTTTTTGCCCAAGGTGGTTTCTCCTTTTCATGTGAATCAGTCTGTATTCTCCCTCCCTTTTTCTAAGGGGGGGGGGGGGCTCGAGGCTGTGGATGCACATTTATGCTGCCTAGACGTGCGCAGGATTCTAAAGCGTTACCTGGATCGCACAACGGCGTTCCACAAATCGGAACGGTTGTTCGTCTTGTTTGGGGGCCCCTCATAGAAGGGAAGCAGCAGCTAAGGCCTCCATTTCAAGGTGGATCAGGGAGGTCATTGCTTCGGCATACATCCAGAAGGGAAGGCTGGTCCCTCTGGGGCTCCGGGCACACTCTCTACATGAACCGAAGCGGCCTCGTGGGCGGAATCTAGCTTGGTTCCACCACTGGATATTTGTAGGGCGGCTACTTGGTCTTCCCTGCATACTTTTGCCAAGCATTACCGTTTGGATGTTCAGGCAGTGGGAGATGCTGTGTTTGGAGGAGCAGTGCTTCGGTCCAGCCTTGCAGGCCCTGCCCATGCTTGAACTGCTCTGTTACATCCCAGAGGAAAGGGAATGGACTGGAGGGACGCTTAGGAAAGAGTAATTAGTCCTTACCTGCTAATTAGCATTCCTGAAGGAACTCCAGTCCAGTCCCTGATCCCGCCCATATTTCAGTTTCCAAGGTAGATGAAGCGTCGCCAGCCCGAAGCTCAGGTGGATGTCAGCAGAGACAGGTGTTGCAGGCTCCTCGTGGAGCGGTTCTGGTGTCGGGACGCTATGGACAGAGTAGGTCCCCTGCTGACTTGGTGGGTGAGGGCAACTGCTGTATCAGGTAAGCCGCCTTCTCTTCGGGGGGGGGGGGGGGGCGGGAGGTGCTACATTAGTTTGTCATGTTAATATGGTTGGTTGAAGTTTTTTGCTTAATTGTCTCTCAGTTAAGTTTGCTTTGTCAATAGGATACTGGAGCTGGTGGGAGGTGCCAGTGGTATTTGTATCCAAGTGTCATCAAAAGATGACGCGCTCAATCTCCAAGCTGCTGGAAGGGGGGCACAACCCAGAGGAAAGGGACTGGACTGGTTCCTTCAGGAATGCTAATTAGCAGGTAAGGACTAATTACTCTCTTATCTAGATCATCACTAGTACCTGCGCTTCACGGTGCCCATTGGCCATTTTCAGTTTCAGGCATTGCCATTCGGCCTGGCAACTGTGTCGCAGACCTTTACTAAGGTGATGGTTGTAGTAGCAGCAGCCTTGCGGCGCGAGTGCATATTTGTGCATCCTTATCTGGACGACTGGCTCATCCTGGCCGAGGCCGAGAGTGCACAGGCCACGGCTCGGGTGATCGATTTTCTGAGCAGTCTGGGATGGGTCATCAACGTCGGCAAGAGTCACTTGAACCCCTCCCAGGAACTCGAGTACCTAGGGGCACGTTTTGACACGCGCAGAGGCCATGTGCTCCTTCCGCAACTGAGAGCGGAGGCGCTGCGATTGTTGGTGCATCAGTTTTTGCGCATGGCGAGACCAACGGCATGGCATTACCTTCAACTGTTGGGAACGATGGCAGCGGTGATCGACATAGTTCCCTGGGTGAGAGCTCACATGCGGCCCTTGCAGAGAGGGTGGTGTTGCGCCGGTGGTCTCACCAGCGCCACCCCCTGTCCAGAACCTTACGATGTTCGAGCAAGGTCCGTGTGGCCCTCCAATGGTGGTTGACTGAGAGGAATCTGTCAACAGGGGTCCCCTTGGAGGCACCGAGCTGGGTCCCTCTCATGACTGATGCCAGCCTATCAGGCTGTGGAGCCCACTGTGAAGGGAGAGTTGCCCAAGGGCAGTGGTCGGAGGAGGAACGGACATGGTCCATCAATCGTTTGGAGATGAGGGCGGTTTGTCCAGCTCTGCAGGAGTTCTGTTCGGTGGTCAGAGGGAAGGCTGTGTGGGTCTTCTCCGACAATGCCACCACAGTGGCATATATCAACCGACGGGGGGAGCGGGCAGCATCAAGTTGGAGAGCGAGACAGAGATTTTGCTCGAATGGGCGGAGGCCCATCTTCAGGCAATATCTGCGGCACATGTGGCAGGCACAGAAAACGTCATGGCCAACTACCTCAGTCGGGTGAGGCTGGATCCCAGGGAATGGCAACTCAACCAGGCTGTCTTCGATCAGATTGTTTGCCAGTGGGGAGAGCCGGTCATGGATCTGATGGTTACATTTGTCAGCCAAGGCAAGCAGGTTTTACAGCCTGCTGTAGAGAGAACTGTCTGAGGGCTTGGACGTGCTCATGCAGCACTTTCCTACCCAGGGGCTGCTCTATTTTCCTTCCATGGGCACTCATCGGTCGAGTGGTGCAGAGAGTGGAGGCTCATTGGGGGTTAGTGGTCCTAATTGCCCCCGATTAGCCACGAAGGCCGTGTTACGTGGACGTGGTGCTCCTGAGGGCGGCTGACCCATGGAGGCTTCCCAACAGACCAGATTTGTTGACTCGGGGTCCAGTCCTTATGCCACAGGTGGATCGATTCTTGCTTACGGCATGGCTTTTGAGAGGGCTCGGTTAACTAAGTGGGGATATTCCGCACCAGTGATTCCCATGCTTCTCAGAGCCGGCAAGCGGTCAACTAACTTGTCCATATGTCAGGGTCTAGAGTTTTTTTTTAGGCCTGGTGTGCTGAGAAGGGGTGCGGAAGACCATTGGTGGCGTCAGTGTCTGAGATGTTGGTTTTTTTGCAGGCCGGATTGGAGAAGGGATTGGCCTGTGACTCTCTGAAGGTGCAGGTGGCGGCGTTAGCGTCTTATTGGGGCTGTATCCAGAGAGTTTCTTTGGGTACGCATCCTGATATGGTGAGGTTCTTGCAGGCTGTGAGGCATCTTTACCTTCCGGTGCAGGTACTGGTGCCATCCTGGGACCTCAGCCTAGTGCTTTCAGCGCTGTCCGGTCAGCCGTTTGAACCACTAGCAGCGTGTTCTCTGAAGGATCTGATTCTGAAGACTGTGTTTTTTGGTGGCAGTCTGCTCGGCCAGAAGGATCTCGGGACTACAGGCACTTTTGTGTAGACAGCCTTTTCTTTCCTTCTCCAAGGAGAAGGTCACCTTGCGGACGGTGCCTGCTTTTCTGCTAGACACCAGTTTCCCTGCTGGTTTAGTCTGTTTTGGCCGAGGAGGTAAGGGATCTACGTTTGCGTCTTCTCGACTTGAAGCGCACTCTGCAGAGTTATCTGAAGGGGGCGGCTTCTTTTTGGAAGTCGGACAGGTTGTTCATTCTGTTTGGGGGGGCTGCATAAGGGGGAAGTGGTGGTGAAATCCTCCATTTCTCAGTGGATCAAGGAAGCGATTGCCATAGCCTATCTGTTGTGGGGCAAAGGGGTTCCTCAAGGCCTATGAACACATTCTACTAGGGTGCAGGCGACTTTCTGGGCAGAGTGCAGCCTCATTCCGCCGGGGGATATCTGTCGGGCAGCCATCTGGTCGTGTTTGCATTCCTTTGTAAAGCACTATCGGTTGGATATGCAGGCGGCGGGAGATGTGAGATTCGGTTCAGCCGTCCACTGGGCCGGGTACGCAGGTCCCTGTAGATGGCTCTGTTACATCCCTATGGTGCAGGACTCGACTGGAAGAATGATAAGGAAGGTGAAATTACGCCTTACCTTCTAATTGGCTATCTCCAGGAACAAGCAGGAATGTAGTCTTCACATATGGGTATAGTCGGTACCGACGGAGCCTGCGTGGGAATGCTCCCCAGTGTCCAATAGGAAAGCTTTTGGGAGCATCCCACAGCACCTGCATGCTGCCTTCCCGCCTTTCCCAACTGTCCCTCTCCAGTTCTTTGTTTTCCATGGAGCCGACAGGTCGCACATCCTGTCACCGCAGAAAAAAATCCCTTCTATTCTTCTTTTTTTGTGGTCGAGTCTGCCTTCCCTCGACGCAACACTGGTATCGCCGGTTCTTCTTTCTTTTCTTCTTAAAAAAAAAAAGAAAAAAAAAAAAGAAACCCTTTCTTCTGGAGTCTCTTCTAGTAATTTTTCTCTTCAGGTTTCACGCGCCATTTTGGGCACTAGGCCCAACTTTTCCTTCAGAATGGAAAAACCCGCTTTGGGTTTCAAACAGTGTTCTAAGTGTGGCGGTACCATCTCTGTCACCGACACCCATGAGTGGTGCCTTAAATGTTTAGGTCCTGACCACTCTATTTCAGAGTGTTGCCTGTGGGATGATGTCGAAAAGGGGCCGGAAGAAACCGAGCTGCTAAGCTTAGCACCTTTTATCTCCAGGAACAAGCAGGAATGTAGTCTTCACATATGGGTGTCGTCAGTATCGACGGAGTCTGCGTGGAAATGCTCCCCAGCGTCCAATTAGAAAGGTTTTGAGAGCATCCCACAGCACCTGCGTGCTGCCTTCCCGCCTTTCCAACTGCCTCTCTCCAGTTTTTCTTTTTCCGTGGAGCCAGCAGGTCGTCGTCCCTGTCGCCGCAGAAATTTTTTCTCTTATTCCTTCTTTTTTGTGGTCGCGTCTGCCTTCCTCGACGCTATACCAGTACCGCCGGTTCTTCTTTCTTTCTTTAAAATAAATAAATAAATAAATAAATATAAATATATATATATATATATATATATATATATATATATATATATATATAATTTCCAAACTTTTCCAGGTGCATGTGCCATTTTGGGCCAAAATTTCCTCCACTATGGAAAAACCCGCTTCGGGTTTCAAAAGGTGCACCAAGTGTGGCGGTACCATCACCGACACCCATAAGTGGTGTCTTAAATGTCCACTCCATCTCCATGATGTCCAAGAGGGGTCGACAAAACCGAGCTGCTAAGCTCAGCGCCCTTTTTCCTTCCGATGCAGCTTCTGTGGCATCGACGTCTTCCAGGGGTTTGTCTTCCTCCCATGGATCTTGGGTAACTAAACATAAGTCTGGCCGGTCCTCAAAGGGTAGATCTCCTTCCAAGCATCAAGATGCCTCTGGCGTTGCCCATGAGGGTTCTGTACCGGCAAAATTGCCCCGGCGGGAGGCTTCGGCTTCCAAAGCATTATCGGGGCTCTAGGATGTTCTCAAGGCCTCAACCTCGGCAGAACTACTGGTGCCATGCTCTGGGGTACCAGCTGCTTCCGGTACCAATACCCAGGCATTGGCAGCATCGATAGACTAGAGGTTCCTGGCTATTGAACGCAGTCTGGCGGCTCTCCTTGCGGCATCGACACCCTCGGAACCGCGTCAGACAGTTGTACCGGTACCGACAGCATCGACATTGATGTCTGCTTTGCCGGCACCCAGTCATGCGATGCCTTCTGGTACCGATACACCAGTCCGATTTCCCCCCGGTACCGACTTTGGTCAGTACGGGTATCGGGCTCTTCAAGAGCATCTGGACAGAAGGTACTTCAAATCCTCAGATGAGTCCGAGGATTCTGACAGCTCTGTCGGTACCGGAATACTTCTCCTGGAGGAGCCTTCCTCTCCTAAACGTAGGATGTCTCCTCCAGAAGATATCTCCTTTCAGGATTTCATCAGGGAGGTGGCTCGAGGTCTGTCCATTACTGTGACTCCTGAAACACAGCCCAGGGCTAAGGAGTTGGAGATTTTATAATATCCCAAAGTTCCTAAGGCGGTAGCTACTTTGCTTATTCATGAGATCTTACATGATTTCATGTTGAGAATGTGGGAGACACCTCTTACCACCTCTCCTCACTCTCGCAGACTGGATACCATGTATCGAGTCCCTCCTTGTCCTGGTTTCCAGAAAACTCAGCTTCCTCACCACTCTATTGTAGTGGAATCAGCTATGAGAAGGATCAGGAGTGCAAAGAGGCATGCCTCTAATCCTCCAGGACGTGAGTGTAGAACTTTGGATGCCTTTGGACGTCATACTTTCCAGGCTTCCATGCTTTCTGCCAGGATCGGTTCCTATATTTTATATATGGGAATGTTCCTTAAAGAAATCACAGGAGACTTGGAGATTTTACGTCCTCTCCTTCCTTATGACAAGAGGCAGGATTTTCTCACACTGGTTAAACATGCCCAGGATGTTTCTAAGTTTGTCAATCGTGCAGCTTTTGACTGTTTTGAGTGCATAAGCAACGAAGCTTTGCAACGAAGCTTTGCGACTATGGGCCCTCGCCAGAGAGCATCAGATTCATCTCCTGGCAGTGTAGCTTCCAGGCAAACAAAACTCTTGGGCAGACAGACTCAGTCGAGTTCTGCTTCCACACGAATGGTCTCTACATGCAGACCAGGTGGCCAAGATTTTTCAAATTTGGGGAAACCCGGACATAAACCTCTTTGCAAGTCTGTTGAATGCCAAACTTCCTCGGTTCTGTTCCAGAATTCTGGCTCAGGGCTCTCAGGCCAGGGATGCTTTCCTCCTTCACTTGGGTCAAGACTTCCTTTATGCCTTTCCACGCATTCCCCTAATTCCCAAAACCCTGTTCAATCTTCAGAGAGACAGAGACCATATGATTATCATAGCTCCACATTGGCCACAGCAAGAGTGATACCCTCTGCTTCTACATCTCTCTCAAGCTCCCTCTCTGGAGTTAGGATCTGCTCCAGATCTCCTGTCTCAGGAGGACAGAATGTTATGGCATCCCAATCCCCAGTCTCTGCATCTCAGGGCTTGGTTGCTGAAGGCCTAGATCTTCGTGATCTTAACCTCCCTCAGCAAGTAAAGGATATCCTTTATGCTTCCAGGAAGCCTTCCACAAGACGCTCTTATGCTTTCAAGTGGAAATGTATACCATATGGTGTTCACAGAAGAGTCTTAACCCCCTTGCGATACCTCTGGAATCATTACTGGAGAATCTCCTTCATTTATCCAATGCAGGACTTAAAACTAACTCAGTAAGAGTCCATTTGAGTGCTATTGCAGCTTCTTTCATGCCTCTAAATGGACAACCTATTTCCTCCAATCCTCTTATAGCAAGATTTATGAGAGGCCTTCTTCTAACTAAACCTCCCATTAGGCCACCACCAGTGGCATGGGACTTAAACCTGGTTCTTGGTCAGCTCATGAAGCCACCTTTCGAACCCTTAGCTACTACCTCATTGAAATTCCTTTCTTGGAAGGTTATCTTTCTCATTGCAATCACATCAGCACGCCGTATCAGTGAATTGCAGGCACTAGTAGCTGATCCACCTTATACAAGATTCCATCATGACAAGGTAGTCCTTGGGACTCATCCACACTTTGTCAAAGGTGGTCTCGCCTTTTCATTTAAACCAAGCAGTCTACCTGCCTGTGTTTTTTCCAAGGCCTCATGCAACTAATGCAGAAAGGAATCTTCATACTTTGGACTGTAAAAGAGCTTTAGCCTTTTACTTGCAAAGAACACAGCAACATAGAAAGTCCTCTCAACTCTTCGTTGCTTTTGATCCTTCTCGTTTGGGACTTCCAGTCTCCAAGAGAACACTGTCCAGCTGGATTGCTCAGTGTATTTCCTTTGCCTGTCAGAGTAAGAATCTTCCTCTGGAGGGCCATGTCACAGCTCACAATGTGAGAGCCATGGCAGCTTCAATGGCTCATCTGCACTCTGTTTATTTATTTATTTTATTTAACATATATTTATAACCCGCAACTTCCAGAGTTCAGTTGCGGTTCACAATAAAACAACAATTCACAAAGCAAAAGCTTAGTTTTACATCGAACATTTTGTAACAATAAACGTAATGGTTAACAGCATGAACTAATGCAAAATAGCAAAACTGGCTTGTAAACTATGTACAAAAAACTATATACACTCTGTGTCTATCGATGACATCTGTCGAGCAGCCACTTGGTTCTCGGTTCATACCTTCACAGCCCATTACTGCTTGGACAAGGACTTCCGCCGGGATGCCTTGTTTGGTCAGGCTGTTCATCAACACCTGTTCCATACCTAATCAACTCCTACCCACCATCTCTGGTTGGATGCCAGAGATCCATGGGGGGATGTGGAGCCCTTTTTCAGGGACACACAACTTCTGAGGTCTCTCCCTGGTATCTAAATCTTGGGATTCCCCATATGTGAAGACTACATTCTTGCTTGTCCTAGAGATAGCATAGTTACTCACCTGTAACGGGTGATCTCCGGAAACAGCAGGAATTTAGTCTTCACAACCCACCCATCTCCCCTAAGAGTTGTATCTCTCTATCTCTTTCTCTTTCCCTCTCTCTCTCTTTGTCTCAGCTTTAAACTCAACTGGAGAGAGGCAGTTGGGAAAGGTGGCAAGGCAGCATGCAGGCGCTGTGGGATGCTCCCAAAAGCTTTCTAATTGGATGCTGGGGAGCGTTCCCGCGCAGGCTCCGTCGGTACCGATGATACCTATATGTGAAGACTAAATTCCTGCTGATCCTGGAAGTCACCCGTTACAGGTGAGTAACTATGCTTTCCCTCCGATTCAACCTCCGTGGCATCGACGACGTCCAGGGCTTCGTCTTCCTCCCATGGATCTCAGGTAACTGAACATAAATCTAGCCAGTCCTCAAAGGGTAGATCTCCTTCTAGACAGTGAGATGCCTCTGGCGTTGCCCTTGAGGGACTTTCACCGGCAAAATTGCCCTGGCAGGAGGCTTCGGCTTCCAAAGCACTAACGGGGCTCCAGGATGTTCCAGAGGCTTCAACCTCGGCAGAACTACTGGTGCCATGCTCTGGGGTACCGGCCGCTTCATCCGGTACTGATACCCAAGCATCGGCAGCGTCGATAGACCAGAGATTCCTGGCTATTGAATGCAGTGTGGCAGCTCTTTTCATGGCCTCGATACCCTTGATACCCTTGTTCCTGGAGATAGCATAGTTACTCACCTGTAGCAGGTGATCTCTGGGAACAGGAATTTAGTCTTCACAACTCACCCACCTCCTCTAGGAGTTGTATCTCTCTCTCTTTCCCTCTCTCCCTCTCTTTCCCACTCTCTTTGTCTCAGCTTTAAACTCAATTGGAGAGGGACAGTTGGGAAAGGCGGGAAGGCAGCACGCAGGCGCTGTGGGATGCTCCCAAAAGCTTTCCTATTGGACGCTGGGGAGTGTTCCCGCGCAGGCTTTGTCGGTACCGACAATTCCCATATGTGTAGACTAAATTCCTGCTGTTCCCGGAGATCACCTGTTACAGGTGAGTAACTATGCTTTCCTTGAGGAACTCCAGTCCAGTCCCAGAATCCCTTCCCCTCTGTATCAGTGTCTGCGTGCCCGGGCTGGAAGAATTTCAGCTTATATAGGGGGCCTTGGGGTCTTAGAGTGGACACAGAGGTGCTTGTGTTTTGTCTTGCTCCGGTTATGGTGCTTGTTCCATTCCTCGGGTGGGTAGAAGGGGCAACCGTCTGTTCATGTAAACTCCTTTTTCATTGGTGAGGAGGCTCCTGTGTTTAGCGGGGGGGGGGGGGGGAGCAATTTAAAAATAAAAATGGGGCTGCTTTGATTATAGGGTTGGGGGGGAGTTTTCTGTGTGAGGGAGTTCACTTTAGGTGTGTTTTTTCTGGTTAGTTTGTAGACTTCTTTGTTGCTCCTGTGAGTCTGCTTTGTCAATAGGTTGCTGGGGCTGGTGGGTGGTGCCAGCTGTCTATGTACCCTGAGGTCATCAAGTTTGTGACATGTTCAGTCCCCATGCTGCTGGAAGAGGTGCACTACCCTATGGTGCGGGACTGCACTGGAGTTCCTCAAGGAAAGCCAATTAGCAGGTAAGGCCTAATTTTACCTTGCCCCTCCATCTTTTCTGTTCTCATGGCTCCACATTATTTTTTTATTTTAACCACATTTCCTCATGCCAATTTCCTCATACCTGCCTCCTTATTTACCCCTCACTTCTCTGCTTATCTCTTCCCCAATCTTGTCTTCCTCCCTTTCCTCAGCTCTTGAACTCCACCTTTTTCTTCCTTTCATTCATCTCTTTCTCTCCTGTCTTAAAATACTTCATCCTCGTTTGCCATTTCCTCCTCTTTGCCGTGCACTCTTCTCCTCCTCTTTCTTCTTTCTTCTGGTGACATTAATCCTTTCTGTGGGAACAAGCAGGAAGTCAGTCCTCACATGGGTGATGTCTGCACCAATGGAGCCCTCGCTGAAGCATCCCCCAGCTTTCAAAGAAAGCTTTTGGAAGATGCTCCCACACATGCGTGGTCCCTTTCCTGTCCAAGGGTGCCATCTTGCTCAGTTAACCTTTTTTTCGTCTGGCTTGTCCCTGGAAAAAGTTGATATTTTTTTTTTCTCCGAGTTTCATACTCGCCTCCGGTATCGCACCTGTATTCTTCCCTCCACCCGACTTCGCTGTCTCGGCATCAAGTTCGGGTCTGTTTTGTAATTTTTTCACTCTTTAATTTTCTGGTGTGTCTGCGCTTTTTTTCCAAAAAAGTAGAGGTACTTTTTCCCTCCATAGCTTCCAGTGGCTTTAAGAAGTGAGATCAGTGCACAAAAATTATGTCTGTGACCGACACACACGATTGCTGTCTCCGCTGCCTCAGGCCACACCACGACCCGGCAATGTGGGGTCTTTGCAAGAGGATGTCCAACCAGGCCCTCAAGGGCCGTCAACAGCAGCACAATAAGTTTTTCCCTGAGTCCTCGGTGCTTCAGAAGGCCAGGGCCTCATTTGATGCCTTGACACCTTGGACGGACTCTTCCGAGCCCAAGTCTTGTCGTTGGTCTTCTGAAAGGGAGTCTCCCTCGAGGGAACCCCGGAAGAAATCCTTGAAGGTGGCATCCTTGGACAGATCCGACCAGCTGGGTGCCCCCCTGGCCAGGTCTCACAGTCCGAGATGCTTGTCTGAGTCATCGGAGAAGGAGCGGCCTGCAAAGGTCCCCCAGAAGGATTCGACCTTTGATCATCCTTGGTCCCCAGACACCATCCTCGTTGAGGATTCCCTGTCAGAGGAGGACCCTCGGGCGGATGAGTTGGAAATCCTTCAGCATGAGGCTCCTTCGAGAGAATTGCTCACGGTGCCCATACCTCTCGTCCTGGAATGGCTGATGCTCCGTATGTGGGAGACACTGGTGCTGGTGGTGAACAAATGGCTTGATGCAATGTATTTGGTCTGCCGGAGCCCAAGCTTCCAGAAATCACAGCTTCCGCATAACTCCATGGTGGTGGAATCTGCCCGTGAGGGAGTCTGGGTTTTGCTATGGGCTTTCGGTAGCTTGTAGCTGGGGAGTCCCATATGTGAGGACTGACTTCCTGCTTGTTCCCGGAAAAAGCGTAGTTACTCACCTGTAACGGGTGTTCTCCAGGAACAGCAGAAATCAGTCCTCACAACCCTCCCTCCTTCACTTGGAGTTTCTTCCTTACCATCTTTTATTTTTGCTGTCTTTTAGCTATGTCGTCTGACTGAGCAAGATGGCATCCTTAGGCAGGAAGGGGACCACACATGCATGGGAGTATCTCACAAAGGCTTTCTTTGAAAGCTGGGTTGATGTTTCCACAAGGGCTCCATTGGTGCTGACATCACCCATATGTGAGGACTGATTCCTGCTGTCCCCAGAGAATACCTGTTACAGGTGAGTAACTATGCTAACCCTGGCCCACCTAGACTATTCTCTCACTCTCATTCCTCTCTCAAGCATTCTTATCTCATCTATATTCCTCTCTTCTCTCCCTCCTCTCTCTTTCTCTTGTGCACATTCCATTTCTAATAAACTCCCCTTTACTCATGACCTTTTAATTTATAGCTCCTTCAGTCTTCTAGCTCTTACTGAAACCTGGCTTCTCCCCGATGACACTGCTTCAGTTGCTGCCCTCTGTCATGGTGGATACCAGTTTTCCCACACTCCTCATGCCACTGGCCATGGTGGTGGTGTTGGGTTTCTGCTTTTATTTTATTTATTTATTTATCTAAAAGGATTTATATACTGCCTTCTCCTATAATCAAGGCGGTTTACACTGCAAACAATCGAAGTATGACATTTGTGTGTGCATGCAGTGTTATACAGTGAATGCGTGTGTGCGTAAATTGGCGCTGATTCGTGGTGGGCTATTTACAGCGTGCGCTACTTTACAATACTATGTACATGAATGAGAAAGGGAGGGGGGTTAGTCTGTAGTCCGGGCTGGCGGGCAGATTATGTGACATCACCATAGTGCTCAATGAAGAGGGTCGTCTTGAGCTGTTTCCGAAAGTCCTTGATGTCTATCGTTGATCTAGGTCATCAGGGAGGGTGTTCCTTATTGCAGGTGCTGCCAGCAATAGCGCTCGTTTTGCAGTGTCCTTGCGTACCTTGGTGAAGTCTTTTGGTGTATTGATGAGGTCGGAGGTGCCTCTCCTCCTCGGTCTCCTGCTGCTGTCGGATTGTATGAGTGGTTGTAGGCTGAGTGCTGAGGTCTGTTTGATTTTGAATAGGTTTATGACTGTCTTATATCTGATGTGGGAGCTGATTGGGAGCCAGTGGAGATTTTTTTTAGAATGGGGGTGATGTGATCTTGTCTTAATGAGCCAGATATTATGCGTGCTGCTGTGTTTTGAGCCATTTGCAGTGGCCGGAGTGACTGCTTTGTTAGGCCGAGATAGATTAGGTTGCAGAAGTCTACGATTGGAGTTATTAGTGCCTGACAGACTGTGCGGAAGTGCTCCTGAGAGAGGAGGGGCTTGAGGCATCGGATTAGTCTCATCTTGTGGTATGCATTTTTGGTGGTTCTGCTGATGTATGATTGTAGGTTTAGTTCTTTGTCGAGAGTCACTCCGAGGTATTTCACTTCCGGTTTTGTGGGTATTGTGTTTTCTCCTGCCTACCAATTCCAACCCCTCCTATCTCTGTCTCACTCCTTTTCCTCCTTTGAAGTCCATTCCCATCTGCCTTTATAATCCATTACCTCTCCGGATAGATGCTATTTATAGACCCCCTGATAAGTTCATCTCTATCTTTCTCGCAGATTTTGACTGCTGGCTTTCCTTGTTTCCGTAGTGTTCTGCTTCGCCCTCTCTCATTCTTGGTGACTTTAATATTCATGTTGATAACCCTTCTGACTCCTATGCTTCTAAACTCCTTTCCCTTACCTTCTCTTTCAATCTCCAACTTTGCTCTTCCGCTCCTACTCATCAGCGTGGTCACTGTCTTGTCTTGGTTTTCTTCTCTGTTTACCCTCCAATTTCTATACTTCAGTTCTTTTATGTGATCATTGCTTCCTAAGTTTCACCCTTCATCACTTCCCACCTCAATCCTACTCTTTCTCCTCCTACTTTTTTAGGAATCTTCATGCTGTCTATCCATTGGCTCTTTTCACTATCATCTTATCACTTCTTTCTTCCTCTGTCTTCTACATCTGTTGATGAGGCTGTAGTTTCCTATAATATTGCCCTCTCCTCTGCTCTAGATACTCTTGCTCCACCCATCCCACATTCTGTGAGATGCACTATACCCCAGCCCTAGTTGTCCTCAACTACCCACTATCTCTGCTCCTGTGCCCGCTCAGCTGAGCACATTTGGCTCAAATCTCGCTCCTTTTCAGACTTTCTTCACTTCATATTTATGCTTACCTCCTTCCAGTCAGCCTTCTTGCCAAGCAAAACTACTATAATCCTCCTGACTCTCTTGCCACTGACCCCCACCATCTTTTCTCAACTCCTAGCTCTATCCTCAAGACACCTCCTCCTCCAACACCCAATCTCTTTCTGCCCAAACCCTAGTTGACTTTTTCCATAACAAATCTACAAGATTACCTTCCAGTTCCTCACTAGAACAACTTCATCCACTCTTCTCCCACTTCAATATCAACTTTTCCCATCAATCTCTATTACTCTTTCATCCTTTCCCATGATATCTGAAGATGAAACCGCTCATCTTCTTTCCTCCTCCAAACTTACTACTTGCTCTTCTTATCCTATCCCCACCCATCTTCTTAACTCCATTTCCTCCGCTGTCATCCCTTCTATCTCACATAATCTCAACCTCTTGCTCTTCACTGCTACTGTCCCTGCAGCCTTCAAGCATGCTGTGGTCACACCCCTACTCAAGAATCTTCTCTTGATCCTAGTTCTCCTTCTAATTATCGTCCCATCTCCTATCTTCCTTCACCTTCATTTCCAAACGTCTTGAGCGTGCAGTCCTCCACTGTTGTCTTGAATTTCCTTCCTCTCAAGCCTTTCTGGATCTTTTTCAGTCTGACTTTCGCCCCTTACTTTCTACTGAAACAGCACTTGCCAAAGTCTCCATTGACTTGTCCCTGGCTAAATCTAAGGGTCTCTATGTTATTCTTCTTGACCTTTCTACTGCTTTTGATACTGTTGACCACCATCTTCTCCTTGACACAATATCCTCACTTGGTTTTAGGGGCTCCTGGTTCTCTTCTTATCTCTTCCATTGCTCTTTCAGTGTTTGTTCTGGTGGTTCCTCCTCTACTTCTATCCCACTCTCGGTGCATCCCAAGGATCTGTTCTGGGTCCTCTCCTTTTCTCTTGGTGCTCTCATCTCCTCACATGGATTTTGGTATCATTTTTAGGCTGACGATTCTCAGATCTATCTTTCTACACCTGGTATTTCTCAGACACTCCAGGCCCCATATCTCTGCCTGTCTCTCTGACATTGCCACCTAGATGTCTCATTGCCGTTTGAAACTAAGCATGGACAAAACCAAACTACTTATGTTTCCCCCTAAACCTTCCTCTCCCCTTCTTCCTTTCTCTATCTCTGTTGATAACTCTTCTACTTCCTATTTCCTCAGCTCATAACCTTGGTGGCATTTTTTATTTCTCCCTTTCCTTCTCCTCACATATCTATCAGATAGGTAAAACCTGTCATTTCTTTCCCTATAGTATTAACAAAATATTGCCCCATCCTCTCTGAACACACTACTAAAACACTTGTCTATCTCTGATTACTTCCCGTCTCGACTATCGCAACCTCTTTCTTCTTGATCTCAATCTGAATCATTTCTCTCTATCTATTCAGAACTCTGCTGCGCGACTAATCTTTCGCCAGCATTGGTATACTCATATAGCCTCTCTTCTCACGTCACTTCATTGGCTTCCCTTCCCTTTCATTTCCATATCCAATTCAAACTCCTTCTGACTTTTAAATGCATTCATTCTTCTGTTCCTTATCATTCCTCCAGTCCAGTCCTGGACCTGTGGGTAGTGTCATCACGTAAGCAGCTTAGAGACTGAGCATGTCATATTTCTGACATCAGGGCATACATATTGGTGGCACCTCCCACCAGAGCCTGTATCTCCATCTCCAAGCAGCTGGGGTGAGGTGGATCTTTAGGTCAGGTTCACTAGAGGAATTAATATGGAATTAATAGACTTTATTTTTAAAAGGAACAAGCTGGGATCCGAAGACAGCTCAGTTTAGATTGATGCACTGAATCTGCTTTAAAATAAATAAATAAAAGCACAGCACTGAGCCAGGAGAAAGGCCAAGCTGCACCTTTGGCAGCGAGAGGGGATTGCAGCCGCACTCCTCCCCCGGTCAGTCAGCCTTGTTGTTTTAGACAGCTAATAGTAGAAAGTACCAGATGAACAGTCCCGTCGACACCAAAGCTCCGAGGCAGCTGGGTGTTGCACGGGAAGTGGAGAAAGCTCAGAACTCCTGGTGAGTGCACTAAGGGAGCTGATTAGCAGGACCCAGCTTGCATTACTTCAAGCGGCTGTCTGCTGCATAGCGTGGGAACGGTGGTCAGGTTTTTTTCTTTTTACTTTACTTTTCTTTATTTCCATCTGCGGTGCTCTTTTGGGGTTCATGGGCTGGCGATCAGGCTGTGCAGGCAGGGCACAGTAGCTGCGGGCGGTAGACAAATTCTGGGGAACTGCAGTCGTGTTTTCTTGTTTTGGTGGTTGAATTCTGCTTCCCTCCTTGGAGCCTCATAGGGGCTATAGGCAGGAATAGAATGGGCCCTGGAGCACTGGATTAGCAGGGAGAGTCCAGGCTTGCAAAGAGAGTGAGCAGAGTCTGGGCTCATTTATAAAAAAAAAAAAAAAAAAAAAAAAAAGCTAAGTACAGAGGCATAAGCAGGTGCAAGATGGTCTATCAAGAGCACATGCTTAACGTGTGGATCTCGTAGGAGATCGTTGTCCAGCACCGGGCTCTGCTGTACTTGTGAGAAAGACACCAGGACAGCAGAGGTAGGTTACCTTGAGGGCAAGGATGGCAGCATGCAGGGGGGCTTTGTCGCATCCCCACGAGGTGTCTACGTCCGTGACTCCAGCAGGGGCTCTGGGTAAGGACTCTGAAGTAAGACTCCCTGGAGTATCGGACACAAAGACCAAGATAGGGAAGGCCGGGAAAGCCTCCAAACATTGTCTTTGGACAGATCAATGGTCAGATGTGCCGGGTGTCTTTTCTCCAGAGTTTGTCCTACTTCTGCACAAGGATTTTTGTCTGAAACAGCGGACTGGTGAGCTGGAGGGTGCACACGCATTGAGTTTGAAGCGGGCAGTGACGGAGGCATTCTCTAGGAGAAGGGTGCCGGGTGAACTGGGTCCTAGTAGAAGATGGATGGAGGAGGACCCTTGGGGAGGGGGGGGGGTTCTCTTCCCTCTGAAGAGGAAGAAGAGTATACAATGGTACAAGAGGAGGGGGAGGAGGCAATGGAACTGGAGGAGGGAGAGATTCCTTAGGCAGAGGAGTCCCACATAGTGTGGGTCTTTTGGAAGGAGGAGCTGATGGCGTTGTTTACTCATTCCCTGAAGGCTCTTAACATGTACGAAGAAGCTCCCTTGGAAGAGAGGATCTTCTAGCGGCTGCTCCTCCAGGCATTCCGGACAATGCAGAAGGTCTTTCCCATACATCGAGCCATAAGGCAGATGATTCAAGAGGAATGGGATGTGCCAGAGGCTGCTTTAAAGGGCACGCAAACAATAGCACTACTTTACCTGCTCCCAGAGCGGGACAGAGACCACCTGTGTGCCCTGAAGGTGGACGCCACATTGTCAGCGATGACGAAAGAGACAACCATTCCAGTGGAAGGCAGCTCAGCGCTCAAAGACGTTCAGGATAGGAAGGTAGAAACGCTTTTAAAGCAGGCATTTGACATCAGTGCTCTCTCTGCAGATGTCAATATGCGGAGCCTTTGTGGCACGGGCATGCTTAAGATGGATGCAAAGTATGATTGAGTCCTTGGGGCAGCAACTTCCCCAAGAGGCAGCCAAGGTGGAGGCCAGGGCTGCGTATCTGGTGGACATCTTTTATGACTTGATTTGCAGTGGTTCCTAGGGTATGGCAGCAGTAGTGGTGGCGCGGCGATACTTCTGGATGAAAAATTGGTTGGCTGATGAATCATCAAAGAGGCGGTTGAGAAAGTTGCCGTTCCGAGGGAAACTCCTGTTTCGGAAGGACCTTGACAAGTTGGTGAAGGACTTGGGAGATTTTACAGGGGATTGTCTGCTGGAAGATAAGCTGATGCTCATCAGATCCAGCAATCTGCAGCGGGGTCAGGCATTGAACTTTCACTGGTCTAGGGCAGTTCGTTTTGCTCCGTATCAAAGAGGCAGGTTCCCTTCTAGGGAGCTGCCCTTTCAGGTTTCAGAGGAGTGGGCAGAAGGTTCTTCTCTTCGGCTTTCGCAACTCCTAATAAGTCACAATGAAGTGAGGACCGCCCATTCAGCAAGGGGGGGGGGGTACGCGTGGGAGGTCGGCTCGGGACTTTTACCCTGTGTTGGGCGCAGATTACTTCTGATCAGTGAGTACTGGAGATCATCAGAGAGGAGTAAGCATTGGAGTTCCAGAGTCCTCTTGTGGAAGCCTTCGTTCTTTCACCCTGCAAAGCTCCTCTGAAATGAAAGGCTCTGCAGGAAACGTTGGGAAGGCTCCCTGAAGTGGAGCAGCGCAAGAAGAAGAAAGCCTCGAAGTTGCTGTTCGGGGCTCCAGACAAGCGCAGGCGCTCCTGCGTTCGATCTTTCAGTCCCCCGCAGCATTCCCGAGAGTCGGACAAGGAGCTGCTTCAAAAGGTACCTCATACAGATAGAGTCCTCTGGCAATGGCGCCCGGTCTCCTGAGGGTCGTCCCGGTGAGGACCCCCTCTGTTCTTCCACTCCAGACCTGGTAACCCTGGTGTTGGTGTCGCTGGGTCCCATGCCCACGTGAGACTCCCGAATGCTGGCACTAGAGTGCAGCGTTTCTACCTTTTTAGCTGCCCAGTAAGCGCTGGTGCCCAGCACGGCTATCCCGTGCCTAGAGACCGAGGTTCCCTCGAGAGGGACACCAAAATCCACCCTGGAAACCCCCAAGAGCCACGGGCCTCATGAGGGTCCTCGGCGTCAGTCTCATTTGTCTTCCGGTCCTCGGGAGCGAGATTCTCCAAGGCCTCTGGCTCCAAGCGGACCTCTGCTTCTGGATGGGGCGACCTGCCCGAGTCGGATTCCTCCTCGGACTTCTTGGGCTGGGAGTCGGATGGGTATACTTCCTCGGAGACCCATGCCCACAGGGATTTTCCTTCGGACCTGTCCCTGCCTACTTATCAGAGGTGTTCGCTACCCTAGGACACATTGTTCCTGGCGTTCCTGTGGGACATGGCATGGCCCTCAGCCTGGCTATGCAGACTGAAGAGGAACCACGAGTTGAGGAGCTCGATATTCTGCGGTATGAGTCCCCCGCCTTGGTTATCTCTTACTGTCCCGGTTCCCCCCCATATTGTCAAGGCTGCTCCTCCGTATGTGGGAGACACCTGCTTTGGTCCCCATCATGAGCAAGTGCCTCGACGCCATGTGTAGGGTTCAACGTCTGGGGTTCCAGAAGACCCAGCTTCCGCACACCTCCATGGTTGTGGAGCCGGTGATGCCAGAAGCAAAAGAGCCCGAAGTCTCACTCTTCGGTCCCCCCAGGTAGTTAGTCAAGAGCTCTCGAAGCCCTGGGGTGTAAGGCCTATCCGGTTCCATGCTTGCTTGCCCGTATCCAGGCATACTAGCTCTATATGGGCATGTTCTTGCGGGACTTTGCCAAGGAGATTGGCTGTTTTGTCGCAGGCCTCTGGGGCGAACCCCTCTTAAGGTTCCAGACCCTTCTTAAATCCGTCGCGGAGTGTTCAAAGTATCTCTCCCGTGCCGCATATGACGGGTTTGAGTCGTTCGCCCAGGTGGCGGTGGCCGGCATTGGGTCCCGGCTCCAGTCTTCGGACCTGGAGCAGTGGGTCCAAGAGAAACTCTTGGACGTCCCTTGCCTTGGCGAACAGTTTAGTAAACCGATGGAGAATAAGGCTGCTGAGATTGAAACAGAGTTCGTGACTCAAACCCATCTCTCGTGCAAAAGCTCCTCCCTCCGTAGGAAGAAACAGCAACCTAAAAAAGCCGTTGTTCCAAAGGAAAGGGCTCCCATACTGGGGTTACCCGCTCTTCCCGCCCACCTCTGAACCTACTTCCAGCATGAAGGGTAAGGGAGGTGCACGTGGCCACCGCAAACCTAAAGTGTCTAAGGGCCAACCACTGGTGCTGCCCCAGCGTGCACAGGGGTTTTGACACCATTGGCATAGCCTTTCTCCCCCCCGGCAGCTCTTCCACCGGTGGGGGGACACCTGTCCCTGTTCATCATGTTGGACACCTAGGTCCTCCGGGTAATCCGAGACGGATACCGTCTCCACCTGGACAGGCACAATCCTCCCTTCTCCCCAGCAGAGCCTGCTCGGCTCATCGAGCACCAGACCTTCTTGCCGCAGGAACTGTCCAACCTCCTTGCCCAATGAGCGGTCGAGGAGGTGCCACTGCACCTTCGAGGTCAGGGGGGTTCTACTCCTGCTACTTTCTCGTCCTGAAAAAGACGGGGGGCCTGCATGCACCCAATCCTCGACCTCACAAACCTCAACATGTTCCTGGTGCGGGAGAAGTTCAGATGTTATCGCTTAGCGTCCTGCTGCCCTTCCTTCAGCAGGGTGATTTGCTATGCTCCTTGGATCTCAAGGACGCTTATGCCCACATCCTAATTCACCCTCAGCACAGGCAATACCTGTGCTTCAGGGTGCAGGGGGAACACTACCGGTACAGAGTGCTCCCCTTCGGGCTCGCATCTGCACCGCGGGTTTTCACAAAGTGCCTCTCTGCGGCTCCACCTTTCTCAGGCGGCAGGGCATACCCGTCTTCCCCTATCTCGATGACTGACTCAATCACGGGGTCCTTGATCGGCGCAGCCCGCCTGGTGGTGGCGCGCACGATCCTTCTCGAGTGCCTCGGCTTCCTGGTCAACTACCCCAAGTCTCAACTACGAAACGGTTGCAGACAACTGGAGTTCATAGGCACACGCCTAGACACGGTGTAGGTTGAACCGCCTTCTTTCCCGTGGATTGAGCGGACCGCCTTCGGGCTGTGGTGTCTCACGTCCAGAACAGGACTTCAGTTATGGCGCGAGCCATGATGCGCCGCCTCGGGCACATGGCCTCCACAGTTCATGTGGTCCCCCACGCCCGCTTGCATATGCGGACAGCCCAGTGGTGCCTCAGGACACAATGGAGCCAGGCCTTCGGCTGCCTCAGAGATCCTATCTGGGTCTCCCGCAGTCTCCACGACTCCCTGAACTGGTGGCGGGACCCCCAAAGTCTCCTTTGGGGAATTCCCTTCCAGATCCCACAGCACGAGCTTGTCCTAACGATGGATGCTTCCCTGCTGGGGTGGGGAGCCCACAGGGGTGCATTGTGCACCCAGGGGCAGTGGTCACCTGTGGAGTCTCGGCAGCAGATCAAGCTGCTCGAGCTTCGGGTGGTCCGATGGGCCTTGAGGACCTTCGAGGGATATCTGACGGGAAAGTCAGTGCTCGTGCCAGACTGACAACAGGGTAGCCATGTTTTTACATCAACAAGGAGGGGGGAACAGGATCACGCCTCCTCTGCCGAGAGGCGATCCTTCTTTCCTCCTTTACGGTTCGCCGGGGGATGACCTTGCGAGTGGTCTACCTCCCAGGCCAGGAGAATGTCCTTGCGGACAATCTCAGCAAAATCCTCCGCCCATATGAGTGGTGCTTGGATCCAGAGGTCGCTGGCGTCTGTTCCATTGGTGGGGAATCCCATCCATGGACCGGTTTGCCAGTCCTGCGAACATGCAGCTGGTCTGGTTCCACACCCGAACAAGGTGGCCCCGGATTTATTCCTCTTGAGTTGGACCTCCGGCCTCCTTTACGCGTTCCCTCCCACTCCTCTTATCACAAGGACCCTCCACAAGGTTCAGCGGGACCGAGCTTCGGTTATCCTCGTGGCCTCGACAGCCTTGGTTCCCGCTTCTGCGCCAACTTGAGTCTGAGTCCCCAGTTTCCCTGTGCTGCGCCCTGGACCTGTTGACGCAGGAGGAGAGTTGGGTGTTACACCCGAACCTGGCCTCGCTGTCCCTTGCAGCCTGGTGGCTGAGCGGGTCACCTTAGCTCTGCTGCGTCTCCTGGAGGACGTCGAGAAGATCCTTCTCACGTCGAAGGACTCAACGAGACGGATGTACGCCTTTAAGTGACGGTGTTTCTTGCTCTTGTGCTCCGAGCTTAAGATCGATCCATTCTCCTGCTCTACCCAGTGGATCCTCCAGTACCTCCTCCACCTCTAAGGCAGGGCTGAAATCCAGTTTGGTCAGGGTACACCTGAGCGTCATTTTGGCAAACCACCTCCCTGTTGAGGGGATACCCCTTTCGGGGCAGCCCTTGTTATCTCGCTTCATGCGAGGTCGTCTGCTTTCCAAGCCTCTCATCTGGCTGGCAGAGTGGGAACTCAACATGGTGCTGATGGAGCTAACGTGAGTGCCCTTCGAGCCGATGGCAACGTGCTCGCTTCGGCATCTCTCCTGGAAAGTGGTCTTCCTGGTGGCTTTGACCTCGGCTTGCCGAGTCAGTGAACTTCAGGCCCTCATGGCTGAGGCTCCATACACCATGTTCTTCGGGAACAGGGTGGTCCTCCACACCCATCCAAAGTTCCTACTGAAGGTGGTCTCGGACTTTCATCTCAACCAGGAGATAGTCCTACCGACCTTCTTCCCGAGACCGCATGCCGACCAGGCATCGGCGGGGTGTTGCATACACTCGACAGCAAGAGGGAACTTGCCTTCTACTTGCAGTGTACCCAGGATCCATCGCAAGTTGATTGGCTCTGTTGCCCAAGACCCCCATCGCCTGGGGCAGGCAGTCACCAAGCACACCATTTCCGTCCTGGGTGGCGGACTGCATTGCCTTCGCCCAAACAAAGGCAGGCACCCCACTGGATCGGCATGGTCACCATGCACGGCGTCCGAGCCAAGGTGGAATTGGTGTCTTCTCTGCATCAGTGCCTCTAACGGACATTTGCAGGGCTGTGACCTGGTCTTCAGTGAACACTTACGCTGTACACTACTGCCTTGAGAGGGGAATCCCGCTGAGAGAGCATCTTCGGCCAGGCTGTACTCCGCACTCTATTTGGGGTATAAGCAACTCCTGCCGTCCGACCCTTTTTCGACGGCTACCTAGAGCCTCAACCCCGGGGACCCAAAGAACTCAGGCTCCTCCGGGCATCGACTTCTGTTCACGGCCTTGCGGAGACCTTTTGGGTTACAGGCTCAGTAGCCGGTAGCTATGAAGTCCCATAAGTGAGGACTGATTCCTGCTTGTTCCTGAAGAAAGCATAGTTACTCACCTGTAACAGGTGTTCTCCAGGGACAGCAGGAATCAGTCCTCACTAGCCTCCCCCCTCCCCTGAAGAGTTGTTATTTTTGTCCTTCACTTGCCCTTGCTTAGTAGGGTTCTTGCTATGGGATCTGACTGAGCAAGATGGCACCTTTGGGCGGGAAGAGGACCACGCATGCGTGGCAGCAATCCCAAAGGCTTTCTTTGAAAGCTGGGGAATTGTTCCTTGCGGGCTCCCGTCAGTGCCATAAATGAGGACTGATTCCTGCTGTTCTGGAGAACACCTGTTAAAGGTGAGTAACTATGCTTTCCCTACCTGGACGACTGGCTCATAAAGTGAGGCACGGCCTCAGAGGTGCATGCAGGCCACCGCATGCGCCATCCAGCTCCTACAAGCACTTGGGGTTTGTCATAAACTATCCAAAGTCTCACTTCTTTACAACAATGTCTGGTGTTCACTGGGGCAAGGGATCGACACTCTCCAGTCAAAGGCTTTCTTGCCCAGAGATGGAGCTGATTGTCTCGGGGATCGGCTCAGGATGTGAAGTGCCATCCTTCGTTACCCACTTGGCTTCTCATGCGCTTCCTCGGGCACATGGCCTCCACGGTTCATGTCAGCAAAGATGCTTGCCTCCACATGAGGGCGGCCCAGTGGCGTTTCCGAGGCCTGTGGTCTCAGGCCACTGGCCACCTACGGGACAGGATTTCCATGACCCGCCAGTTGGGTGGATTCGCTGGTTGGTTCCAGTTTCCCCAGCATCTTGAAGCAGGCATGCCTTTTCAGGTCCCAAACCCCTCCAGAGTCCTCACCATTGACAACTCCCTGCTGGACTGGGGAGCCCACTGTGGCGATCTCCGCACTCAGGGCAACGGTTCACCAGATGAGAGCGCCCAGCAGATCAGTCTCTTGGAGCTCCAAGCCTTACACTTAGCCTGAGGGTCTTCTGTCACCAGCCAGTTCTGGTCCAGATAGACAACCAGGTGGTGGTGATCTACGTGAACAAATAAGGGGGCACGCGGTCTCATACCATTTGTAAGGAGGCTCAGCCCTTTGCTCTTATGTAGTCTGACAGGGTTTCCTCCTGCAGGCAGTGTACCTGCCTGGTCAGGACAACAGCTGGCCTACAGCTCAGCAGAGTTCTCCAGCCGCATGTGTGGCAGCTGAACCCCAGGGTAGCCAGTCAGCTTTTCCGACTGCTGGGGAGAACCCGTGATAGACCTATACATCATCCTGGACAACTTTCAGTTGCCCCGCTTCTGCTCCCGGCAGGCCCACCCCTCCAAGGTGGCAGCAGACGCATTCTGGTCTCATGGTCGGGAGGCTTCATGCACACCTTCCCTCCTACCCCGCTGATCGCCAAAACCTTGTTCAAGACCTTCCGCGACAGGGCCTCGCTCATCCTGATAGCTCCTCGTTTGGCCCAGACAACCGTGGTTTCTGCTGCTTCTACAGTTGACAGTGGACACCCCCAACCCTTCGGGGACTGCCCCAGGACTCCTATCTCAGGAGGGGACACTCTCCTGTACCCAACCTGGGGTCCTGTCGCTAACGGCCTGGCTGCTGTGAGGGTGACTCTGGCCCCCCTTCACCCTCTACTAGGAAGGCTTATGCTCTCAAATGGCGCAGGTTTTCTATTTGGTGCACCGTTCGCGGGCCTGATCCTTCTCCTGACGGTGGCTCTGGTGTTAGAGTACCTTCTCCACCTCTCTGGGCTTAAGTCTAGCTCCGTCCAGGTGCACCTAATGCCTTGGCGGTGCATTACCATTCAGTGGATGGTAAACCTCTCTCGGTCCAGCCGTTGGTGGCCCATTTTCTTTGGGGCCTGCTCTTATCGAAGCCCCCGGTTCGCCCCCAGGCAACTGAATGGGACCTCAATGTGGTGTTGGGGCAGCTCACTCACCTGCCCTTTGAACCTTTGGCTACCTGCCACCTATGCTACCTCTCGTGGAAAGGTGGCTTTCTTAGTCGTGCTCACTTACGCTTGCAGAGTTAGCGAGCTTTAGGCCCTGGTGGTGGAGGTGCCCTATACCAGGTTCTACAAGAACAGAGTGGTGCTCGCACGCACCCCAAATTACTTCCGAAGGTGGTGTCACCCTTCCATCTCAACCAGGAAGTGGTGCTCCAACCTTCTTTCCAAGACCTCACTCCAGTCGGGCGGAGACTGTCCTCCACACCTTGGACTGTCTGAGGGTTTTATCCGTCTACATCCACATCACTCAGGGCCGTTGCAAAGCTTCACAGCTTTTAATCTGCTATGACCCTAGTAGGCTGGGGGAGGCAGTGACCAAGCGGACGCTGTTCACATGGGTGGCGGAGTGTATTGTCCTTGCTTACGAGCAGGGAAGGCTTCCCGCTGGAAGGGCCGCGTCACAGCGCTCTGTGTCAGAGCGGCCATTGTGGCTTTCGGGGCAGTCTTGCGTGCCGTCCCGATGGAGGCATCTGCCAGGCCAACACCGGTCTTCCATCCATATCTTTGCAGCCCATACTGCCTGGAAAGAAAGTCCTGACGGGACAGTGCTTTCGAACCAGGCTGTGCTCCGACCCTTTTGTGTTCAGGCTAACCAGGGTGCTGCATTTCATTCAGACACAGGGGTTCCTACTGTTGTCTGTGGGCAATAGACTCAATTGCTGCTGCTTCGTGGTTTCCCATAGAGGGACGTCCGAGTTTTTGCTAGGGGTTTCGGTAGCTTGTAGCTGGGGAGTCCCATATGTGAGGACTGAACTTCCTGCTTGTCCCTTGTCCCGGAGAGATGCATAGTTACTCACCCTGTAACAAAGGTGTTCTCCGGGGACAGTAGGAATCAGAATCGGTCCTCACAATTCCTCCCTCATCACCTTGGACGTTGCTTCCTTACCCCCTTTATTTTTGCTATCTTTTAGCTATGTCATCTGAATGAGCAAGATGGCAACCCTTGGCGGGAAGGGGACCACGCATGCGTGGTGGAATCTCCCAAAGGCTTTGTTTGAACGTTGGGGGGATGATTCACGAGGGCTCCGTCGGTGCTGACATCACCCAATATGTGAGGACTGATTTCTGCTGTCCCGGAGAAACATATGTTACAGGTGAGGAACTATGCTTTCTAGTAAACCCATTTTGTTTCAAGTTGAAGATTAGCTTGTTTTCTCTGCATTGAGTCAATAACCCAAACGTCACTCCAGCTCTGCTTTGCGCATTCCCGCTTTTTTTCCATGTAACAATACATAAGTTAATTGTAGTCTTGATTTGGGGTAGTTTCGCGTATATGACCATCATTTATTAAACAGGTTTTTTTTATACCGCTTGATAATTTTAGTCAAAACAGTTTGCCATTTAACGTAAACTTAGCTAATTCACCAGTAATAGGGACGTTGTATAACGTGGATTCTTATGAGGCAATGGAGCATTAAGTGACTTGCCCAAGTCCACAATGAGTGCTCTAACCACTAGCCTACTCCATGCCATATTTTTTTTTACGTATCTCCAGGGAACAAGCAGGAAATGAGTCGTCACATATGGGTTACGTCGGTACCGACGGAGCCTTGCGCTGGGAACGACCCAGCTTCCCAAAAAGGACAGCTTTTGGGAGCATCCCACAGCGCCTGCGCGCTGCCTTCCGCCTCTTTCCTAACCGCCTTCTTCAGTTCTTCTTTGCGCGCGGAGACAGCAGGTCGAGACCTGTCACCGCTGAAGAAGTTCTTTGTTTTATGCTTATTTCTTTGGTCGCGTGTCTGCCTTCCCCGACTCTGGAACGGTAAATCCGGTCTTTTCTTTCTTTTCTTAAAAAAAAACAAAACAAAAAAAAATAATAATATTTTTCCCTCACTTAGTGTATTTTCTCTTTGGGCCTTAGGCCTCACAAATATTTTCCTCATGGAGAAGCCCGCCTCCGGGTTCAAAAAGTGCACAAAATGTGGCGGTACTATTTTGTCACAGACACCCATGATTGGTGTCTGAAATGTTTGGGTCCTGACCATTCCATCACGGATTGTGTGTCCTGCACCATGATGTCTAAAAAGGTCGGTTACAGAACCGAGCAGCCAAGCTCCATGTGCTGTTTCCCTCTGATGCAGCTTCGGTGGCATCGACGTCTTCCAGGACTGCTTCTTCCTACCCCATGGATCTCAGGTAACCAAACATAAATCTAGCCGGTCCTCGAAGGGCAAATCTCCCTCTAAGCATCGAGATGCCTCCGGGCTTGTCCTCGAGGATCCTGCCCGCAGCAAAAAAACCCCTGCGGGAAGTTCCGGCTTCCAAAGCATTGTCCTATGGGTCACAGGTTGACATCGATGGCTCGGCCTCGACCGATCACCTGTTAGAGTGTTCTGGGGTACCGGCACAACCTTCCTGGTACCGACATCCAGACTTTGGTGGCGTCGATGAATCAGAAAATTTTGTCCATGCAGCAGGCTATCAGTTTTATTCAGGCTTCGACGCCTCCGGTACCGCAACAATCTCCGTTGCCGGTACCGATTGCATCGACAATCGGCTTTGGTGTCGACTGCAACAGTACCCTGTCCAGGGATGCCCATCGGTACCGAACCGGTACCGCTGAGCCCGATGTCGATCCCAGCTCGATACGCGTACCGAGGGCTTTACAGGAGCATTCAGACAGACGGTACTTTGATTCCTCGAAGACTCGATATGAGAGGAGGCTTCTGTCGATGCAACGGTACTTCTTCCTCAGAGTCTACTTCTCCAAAACGAAGAATGTCTCCTCCAGAGGACTTGTCTTTTCAAGACTTCATTAGGGAAGTGGCTAGAGGCCTCTCCATCATAGTGGCCTCTGAGTTAGAGCCTAGAGCCAAGCAATTAGATATTCCTGTGCGGATATCCAGTTTAGTCCTCCACAATCGGGTAGTGCACCTTCTACTGCAGCCTGGAGACTGGACCAATCAAATCTTCTGTAGTACATATCCAGCAGGAGCTCCAGAAGCCCCCCAGTGTGTCCAGTCTCTTGCAGCTTGAAGACGTCTGTGCCCTTGCTGGGCACACTGAGTGACTCTTGAAGGAGCAACACTTGTGAGTTAGTCTTTTAGGGTTTGTTTGGGGACATTTATTTGCTATTTATTAATAGCTAGTTGTATCTTTAAAAGGAAATAGTGAAAGAAACATGCCTCTCTAGTGCTTTGGCACAGGAGACTCGGGAGGAAGTCAGACCTGCAGGCTCCTGTCTTCTTGCCTGGCTAATTTTATCAGCCTTGGGTGAGCTTCCCCTTGAGTGTACGGGGAAAAGCCTACCTGATGCAGCAGTGGCTGACACTGGTGTGAAGTTGGCTGTGTCCTTGCTGTTCCTGAGCTGGTAGGAGTTTTCATTTTATGTCTGTATTTGTGAGCAGTGCTCTCTTGTCAGAGCTGCCAGCGTTCTGTAGGCTCTCCTGAGCCCATTTGGCAATTTTTCCTAAATTTGATCGTTTGCCCTGTATATGAGGGTCGTTTTTCTTTCTTTTACATATTATTTATTTGTCTTTGTATTTTCGCGCCGTTTTTTACCGCGGGTGAAAAAGTGCGGCGGCCATTTTGGATTTATAAAGTGTGCTTTTAGAGGCAATTTTGATCACTTGTGCACAGGTTCCCCTGGGTTTTTTGGGGTTCCTTTTGCTGGCGATTTTGCTCAGGGCACCCTGGGAGTCTGGGGAGTGTGTTGTTTCTTGCAAAAAAAAAAAAAAAGTTTTTATCTATTCAACCGGGGACTGATTTGCATGAGATTGCCCCTGTGGTGTGGGCTTTTCTGTGCCTGTTCCCTTCTATCCCGCTGGGCAGAGGTGGTCTTGGGATGGCTTCCAAACCCCAATGTGTGATTGTGTGGGTCCCGCAGAGCGGCAGGGGACTGACTCTGGCATCTGCAGGGGCTGCGCTGCAGTGCCCGCAGAGCTGAGAACACTATGTGCATGTCCCAGGAGCATGCTACCCCTGGGCGATGCTTCTACTTCAGGGGACAGTGTCCTTCTCCGAGCTCCCTCAGTCTGGGTCGGTTCCACCACCGTCCAGGTGGGTCTGTGGCTGCGCTCCAGCAGGGGGCTATAGTTGTCCCTCCTATGGAATTCTACCCCTGATTTTGTTTCTCCTCATGCATCAGGCTTTCCACTTGAGCAGGTCCGGTCAGTGGCCGGAGGTTGGGCCCCCCTCTCTCCCCTCGGGGGTCACTGGGGTGGCTCAGCGCCTCCTCTCCACCCGGGGTCAAGCGCGCTCCGGTGGGGGAACGGACAGGAAGCAGGACGCCCTGGGGCTTCTGGAGGTCCGAGGCGGAGGGCGATCCTGAGACTGAAGCGGAGGAATTGGAGGATGGGGAGAATCCCCGAGCCGGAGGATCAGGCTCGGATCATTCGGGGTGTTTCGGAAGGACGAGCTGGTTCCTCTGGTTACGGAGTCCCTTCAGGCACTTAACCTTTCGGCAGTGCGGTCCCTGGAGGAAGAGGGTCTGGAGGATCCTCTCATTCAGGCCGTCAGGATACCCAGTGGTTTTTTCCCGTCCACCGCGTGGTGGAAAACAGATGGATACAGGCGGATGTGGGAGCACCCGGAATCCGGTTTGAAGGGGATTCAGACCATGAATCGGCTTTATCCCCTCGCCGACAAGGCACAGGGACTTGTTTAAGTCTCCGCGAGTGGATGCTGCTGTTTCCGCAGTGACCCAAAGAAAACCACCATCCCGGTTGTAGGGTGGGCGGCGGCCCTCAAGGACGGGCAGGATAAGAAGATTGATAATTTGCTGAAGCCAAACCTTCGATACGGATGCCGTGTCATTGCAAGCCTCTATTTGCGGGGCTTGCGGGTGGCTCTGTCGTGTCTGCGGTGGTCGCAGCGCTTGCGCTCGAGCCCCGGCTTAGACCAGCAAGGCCTGTTGGAGGGTACCCGGCTGGAGTCCGGCTCGGCCTACTTGGCGGATCTGTTTTATGATTTAATCCGCACATTGGCTAATAGTATGGCGTCCGCGGTGTGGCAGCGCGCCGGTCCCTATGGTTGCGCAACTGGGCGGCTGACGGTTCTTCCAAGTCCCGCCTCCTCGTTAAACTGCCCCTTTAAGGGCAGATTGTTATTTGGGGAGGCTCTCGAGAAAACTGGGTAAAGGAGCTCGGTGAGTCCAAGGGGGGCCGGCTTCCGGAGGATAGGCCAAGGGCCAACAGGTCCTCCACCTCGGCGCGGGGGTCCTTTCGGGATCAGCGCAGGTTTCGGTCCTCCCGCCTGTGGGCCTCGCAGCGGGGCCGGTTTGGAGCCTGTAATCAGGGATTTCGTGGTTTCAGAGGGGCCGGCAGAGGCTTCTCCGGAGCCGCCTCTCCCTCGGCGTCTTCCTTTGGGCGCAAGCCACAATGACGCGAGGCGAGCTCTGGAGGGAGGCCCGATTATCGGGGGTCGTTTGCACGACTTTCTTCCGTCTTGGGCCCAAATTACGTCAGATCGCTGGGTGCTACAGATTATAGAAGAGGGTTATGCTCTAGAATTTGCATCCCCGCTTCCGGATGCCTTTGTTCTGTCGCCCAGCAGGGGCGAACAAAGACGCGGGACATCCGCGTGACCCTGGCTCGGTTGTTAGGCACTGGAGCGGTGGTCCCGGTTCCTCTCTTGGAAAGAAGGCGCCGGTCGTTACTCCATCTATTTTGTGGTCCCCAAAAAGGCGATTCTCTGCGTCCGATCTTGGATCTCAAAGGCGTCAATCGCGCAGCTCAGGGTGCCGCCGCACTTCCGTATGGAAACTCTGCGGTCAGGCATTGTAGCAGTGCGACAGGGGGAGTTTTTAACGTCCCTCGATCTTACAGAGGCCTATTTTCACATCCCGATACATCCATCTCATCAGAGGTTTCTCCGCTTTGCGTTTCCTTGGCGCCACATCCTGATCCGGGCCAAGCCGATCGGCTTTGCTACGGCTCCGCACACCTGCGCCAAGGTGAGGGTGGTCGTCGCGGCGGCCTTGCGCAAAGGAGGGCATCTTGGTCCATCCATATCTCGACGACTGGTTGATTCGGGCAAAGTCCAGTCGGGAGTGCTTGCGAGTCACGAGCAGGGTAGTGGCTCTGCTGCGGTCTCTCGGCTGGTGGTGAACGAACGAAAAAGTTGTCTGCCGTCCCACGCAGGACCTCGAGTATCTGGGGGTGCGCTTCGACACACCGCCCGGGGGCTGGTGTGCCTCCCCGAGCGCCGCGTCCGGGCGTTGCGGGCTCTTGTCCGACTCTTTGGGGCATGCCCGCTCCGTCGGCGTGGTGGTACCTGAGGGCTTCTCGGAACGATGGCGGCAACCTTGGAGGTGGTACCGTGGGCGCGGTTCCACATGCGCCCGCTGCAGAGGGCGCTCCTTCGCCGGTGGTCCAACCATTGCGACCTCCTTGAACAAGAGACTGCCCTGCCCGCAGGCAGTGCGTCTTTCGCTCCGTTGGTGGCTCTCTCCCGAGAATCTGACGCGGGGGGTTCCCTTGGAGCCTCCTCTGTGGGTTCCCCTCACAACGGATGCGAGCTTAGCCGGTTGGGGAGCGCACTGCGAGACCCGCTTCACTCAGGGGGTGTGGTCCTCCCAGGAAGCGTCTTGGTCGATCAACCGTCTCGAGCTTCGGGCGGTGCGGCTAGCACTATTGGCCCTGGAGCCACTGGTCCGGGGTCGACCTGTCCGGGTCTGGTCGGACAATGCGACCACGGTGGCTTACATCAATCGCCAAGGGGGCACAGGGAGTGTGGCCCTGGAAACAGAGGCGACAGCCTTGTTCAGTTGGGTGGAGACTCGTCTGCCGGCAATATCAGCGGCGCACATAGCGGGCGCGGAAAATGTCCAGGCCGACTTTCTCAGCAGAGTGCGAGTGGACCCCGGAGAGTGGGAGTTAAATCCACAGGTGTATGCGCAAATAGTGCGGCGGTGGGGTCCGCCCATCATGGATCTCATAGCAACCTTCCAAACAGCCAAGACGAGTCGCTTCTTCAGCAGACGGCGGGAGCGAATGTCCGAAGGGCTCGACACTCTCATTCAGCCGTGGCCAACGTCCAGGCTTCTGTATGTCTTCCCTCCGTGGGCGCTGATCGGCCGGGTCGTCCAGCGCATCGAGTGTCATTTATTTATTTTATTTTATTTAACATCTTTTATATACCGCTTTATTTATAATCAGCGCGGTTTACATAGAACAAGAAAACATCAGATAAGGTACATGTTATCTGTTTTTTACATAGAACAAGGAACAAAAACTTGGATAACCGGGGAAATTATTTACAATGAATACAATACATTGGCTATTTACATATGAACGGAATAAAGCCTAAAAGAATTTTCATAGTATGAGAGAGAGGTGTGAAAAGTTATTGGGTTAGCAGAGGTGGCGTGTTAAGAACGGGAATGGTGCTATTTGAGTGATCTTGTGTTATTGTGTTTTCTGGGAAATATTTGATGAAAAGGTGATGCTTCAAGGCCTTTCTAAACTGGAAGAGGTCAGTGATGGTTCTAATTTGAGGTGGGAGGGTGTTCCATAGCTTTGGAGTCACATACACTGAAGTATCGGTTTACAGTTGCGGAGTTGTATCTTAAGGACTCTTTTGGAACTCTTAGCATGTTTAGTTCAGTGGTTCTTCTACTCCTGTTGGAAGGAATTGGTAGGATTAACTCCGAAAGTGAAGGAGGAGCAAGCCCTTTTTGAGCTTTGAAGGCTAGAAGCAAGGTCTTGAAGGTAATTCTCGCTTGGATAGGGAGCCAGTGTAATTGTTTCAGGAGAGGTGTTACATGTTCTCTTTTTGGAACCCCGAAGAGTATTCTTGCTGCGCTGTTTAATGCTAGTTGAAGTGGGTTAAGGGTAGATTGGGGGAGCCCCTGTAATATACAGTTTGCGAAGTCAAAGTGCGGTATAACCAGAGCCTGGTAGACCGTACGGAAATCATCTGGATCAATCAGTTGGCGGAGGTGTCTGAGGGAGAAAATCTTAAAATAATTGTCCTTACGGTGTTGGCTATGTGGGTCTTCATATCTAGATTCTGATCCAAGGTCACTCCAAGGTATCGGATGTGGGATTTTACTTGCAGCTTGGCATCTTGAACTTCAAGAAATGTGGGTGGTGTAAACTTAGGGTTCCTTGAGATGAAAAGAACCTCTGTGTTTTTGTTCTGGATTCTGAGATTTTGAGTCAGTAGCCAATCTGAGATGGCATTAAAACAGTTGGTTATGGGGGTGAGATTAATCTTATCTATGCAGAAAGGGATATAGTAATACATCGTCAGCATATATCATGTAGTTGACATTGAAAGACTTGATAATGTTGCATAAGGGTTGCATGTAGATGTTGAATAATAGTGATGACAAAGAGGAACCTTGCGGGACTCCTTGTCCTTGGTGAAATGGATCTGATGTTTCGCCATTTGAGCGGACCTGCTGCCATCTTTCTGAGAGGTATGAGATGCACCATTCGAGGGCATTTCCACAAAGGCCCTTCTCTCTTAAGCGGATAATGAGCAGATCGTGACAGACCGAGTCAAAAGCAGCCGCGATATCTAAGAAGATGAGAACAAAGCCCTGTTTGATGTTGTCGATACCAGAGTTTAAGCTGTTGAGAAGAGAGGTGAGGAGCGTTTCGACGCCGTGGAATTCCCTAAATCCATGTTGACAGGTATCCAAAGGCGCTTCAGTGTCGATATGATCTTGCAGTTGTCTGTAAGCTATTTTTTCAATTATTTTAGCAAGAGTGGGTATACTGGAGATAGGTCGGTAAGAGTCTGTTTTTTGTGGGTCTAACTTGAGGTTTTTTAGTAGAGGTCTGATGGAGGTCTGTTTGAGGGCAGCAGGGAATGAGCCGGTGTCAAAAGATAGGCTTATGATCTTGGATATTATTGGAGCAAGCTCTTTGCGAAGGTCTTTAATCCAAAAGGCTGGACACGGATCAGTATGTGCTGTGGATAAGTTGAGAGATGAGATTGTCATCAGGGCAGAGTGCTGCTGGTGGCTCCGGATTGGCCCCGGAGGCCCTGGTATGCCGAGCTAGTCAGACTTCGAGACGGCGTGCCTTGGCGCCTGCCCGCGCTGCCGGACCTTCTTCTTCAGGGCCCCCTGCGGATGCCCCAGGTGGCTCGATTCTCGCTTACGGTTTGGCCATTGAGAGGGCTCGGCTGAAAAAGAAGGGTTATTCGCCCGCGGTGATTTTCACCCTACTGCGGGCAAGAAAGTCATCCACTTCTCTTACTTATGTTCGAATCTGGAGGATTTTTGAGGACTGGTGCTCCCGGCGGGGAGTCCGGGCGGCGACGGTCTCTGTGCCCGTCGTGTTAAGCTTCCTTCAGGATGGGTTCGAGAAGGGCCTCGCGGCCAGTTCCCTGAAGGTTCAGTTGGCAGCGATCTCCTGTTATAGAGGCAAGGTTTTAGGCCGCATTCTCAGCGCTCATGCGGATGTGCGGCGTTTCTTGACCGCTGTTTTTCATTTACGGCCTTCCCGCAGAGCACCGATTCCCCCGTGGGATTTGAATTGAGTCCTGCGGGCTCTGGTGCGGGAACCTTTTGAGCCCTTGCGGAGGGCGTCCCTGAAGGATCTCACTTTGAAGACGGTCTTTCTTGTAGCCATTTGCTCGGCTCGGCGCATTTCGGATCTTCAGGCCTTGTCCTGCCGAGAGCCTTTCTTGTCGTTTTCCGCGGACCGGATTGTGATCCGGCCGGTGCCTTCTTTTCTTCCAAAGGTGGTGTCTCCCTTTCACTTGAATCAGGCAGTGTTTCTGCCGGTCCTTTCGGCGAACTCGGTCGAGTCGGTGGACAAGGGTCTTCACCGGCTCGATGTGGGTCGCACGCTGCGTCGGTATTTGCAGTCTACGGAGTCCTTTCGTAAGACCGATCGGCTTTTTGTGCTCTTTGGGGGCGCAAGAAAAGGGGAGGCGGCGGCTAAGGCCTCCATTGCTAGATGGCTCAAGGAAGCGATCGCATCTGCGTATCTGTTGCAGCAGCGGCCAGTTCCGGAGGGGCTTCGAGCTCATTCTACTCGAGCTCAGGCGACCTCTTGGGCGGAGCATTGCCTGGTTCCGCCAGCGGATATCTGTTGGGCGGCCACTTGGTCGTCTCTGCACGCTTTCAGCAGGCACTATCGCCTGGATGTATTAGCGGCTCGGGATTCCTGTTTTGGATCGGCGGTTCTGCGCGCCGGCTGGGCAAGGTCCCGCCCGGTCTTAACTGCTCTGTTACTTCCCGATTGTGGAGGACTAAACTGGATATCCGCACAGGAAATGGAAATTACACTAACCTGGTAATTGTAGTTCCTGTAGGATCCAGTTTAGTCCTCCTTCCCTCCCAACTCTCTGTGTAGTCTTGCGGCGCGCTGTTCCGAGCGGTTGACTGTAGGACGGTTCTTCGTCCCGTTCGGGTTCTGTTGACAGTCGTGCTTATCGCTATGGCTCTTCCCTTTCTTGGAGTTCAGTCAGCTCCCTAGATTTCTGTGAAGGGGAGCTCTGTGTAAATTGGAAGGCGTCGGTTTCGGCGCCAGGCGGTGTTCTGACTTCCTCGTTTGGGGAGGGAGTTGGTTATTACAGGGGGGGAAGAAAAGGGTTTACTGATAATGTAATTTATTTACGTTCTCTTATATACCGCGCTATTCTGCATCAGTGCGGTTTACATTGAACAAACTGAAATTACATTGAACAGGGCATTATAACTTGGAGATAACTATATTACAGGGAACATGGGCTATGGAGGGTTAAGTGGCTTGCCCAAGACCACAAGGAGCACCTGTGGGACTAGAAACCCCAGTCCTTCCGGCCCAAGGTTGCTGTCCTCTAGTGGGATTTGAACCCCCGACCTTCCGGCCTGAAGTACCTTGCCCCAACCACTAGGCCACTCCTCCATTTAATGATTATTTAATGTGTTGCTTAGTTAAGTATGCTTTGTTACTAGTACACTGGGGGGCTTCTGGGAGCTCCTGCTGGATATGTACTACAGAAGATTTGATTGGTCCAGTCTCCAGGCTGCAGTAGAAGGTGCACTACCCGATTGTGGAGGACTAAACTGGATCCTACAGGAACTACAATTACCAGGTTAGTGTAATTTCCATTTTTGCAATATCCTAACGCTCCTAAGGAAGCAGCTACCTTACCTATTCATGAGATTCTTTATGATCTCATGTTGGGCATGTGGGAGACTCCTCTCACCACCTCTCCTCATTCTTGTAGGTTAGACACCATGTACCGTGTCCCTCCCTGTCCTGGTTTTCATAAGACTCAGCTTCCTCACCACTCTATTGTGGTTGAGTCTGCTATGAAGAAATAGAGTGCAAAGAGACACTCATCTAACCCTCCAGGACGTGAATGTAGGGCTCTAGATGCTTTTGGCCGAAGAAATTTTCCAGGCCAATATGCTTGCTGCCAGAATCAACTCCTATAGTCTCTATATGGGGATGTTTCTAAAAGAAGTCAAAAATCATCTGCAGACTTTAGCTCCTTTTATTTCAGAAGATAAAAGGCAGGAATTTCTCACTTGGCTCAAACATGCCCAAGATGTTTCCAAATTCTCCAACCGTGCAGCCTTTGATTCTTTTGAGTGTGTAAGCCGAGCCACGGCTATTGCCATAGGTGCACGCAGAATTGCTTGGTTACAAGCCTCTGATTTGGAACTCTGGGTCCAAGATGAGTTGGGAAACCTTCCTTGTACAGGTGAAAACCTGTTTGGCAGGGATTGGCAAGCAAAGGCAATTCAGATGGATGCTGAGAACTCTGCTTTGGATCGACTTTCAAAGTCTACCTCTGCCCCTGTTAAGAAAAGATTGTTCAAAAAGACATCTTTTTCTAAAAAGGGAAGACATTATCCTGCTCATGGGGCAGACATCTTCTGCAGGTCGTTTTGCTGCAAAGCGTCAGCAACCACCTAAACAGGCCAAGTCAAAGGCTGCCAGGCCTACCACAGCCCAGCAGCCTCAACCTCCTCAGGGCCTTTGACTTGCACCTAGAGAACTTAGCCTTTCTAGCTCTGGAAAAACCAGAGCCCCCCACCATTCCAGGAAGGTTGTCTTACTTTGCTCCCAGATGGGAGCAAATCACAGCAGAGCAATGGACCCTCTCCATCATAAAGGAAGGGTACAAGCTTCATTTCTTAAGCCTTCCTCCTCACACCATGGTGAAACAGTTCAATTCTCCAATATCTCTCCTTAACCTTCTAGGTCAGGAGATTTGCTACCCTTCTTGCCCAAGGGGCAATAGAAGAAGTACCTCTTCAATAGGGCTCAGGGTTCTACTCCCCTTATTTTCTTATCCCAAAGAAAACAGGGGGCTACAGACCCATATTAGATCTCAGAGAATTGAACAAGTTTCTATTCAAGGAGAAATTCAAAAATGATTTCTCTAGGGGCTCTTCTTCCATACCTTCAGAGTCAGGACTGGCTTTGTTCTCTAGATCTCAAGGATGCGTACACCCATGTCCTTATCCATCCAACACACAGAAGGTTCCTTCGGTTCCTTTTTCAAGGAAAGCACTACCAATACAGGGTGCTTCCTTTCGGTCTGGCCTCTGCACCAAGGGTGTTCACGAAATGCATGGCAGTAGTAGCTGCATTTCTCCGCACTCTGGGTATATTCGTATTCCCATATCTGGACGACTGGCTCATTCGAGCCCTATCCCAGTCAGAGGCCCAGACTTGCCTAACCTGCACAATGCGTATCCTTCAGTATTTGGGACTAGTAATAAACATTCCAAAATCCAATCTCACCCCTACTCAGTCTCTGGAGTTCATAGGGGCCTTGCTGGATACCACAACTGCAAGGGCTTATCTTCCTCAGGCCCGTTGCCTACGTCTAGTGCAGTTAGCCTCTCAGATTCAGTTAAAGTCCCACTTAACTGCTCGAGAGATATTACAACTATTAGGCCACATGGCATCCACCGTGCATGTGGTTCCATATGCTCGCCTTCACATGAGGGCAGCTCAATGGACTTTGTCCACCCAATGGACTCAGGCATCAGGTTGCCTGTCAGACAAAATAGCAAACTTCAGTCGCCTTTTTTGGTCTCTCCAGTGGTGGAAATCCTCTCAAAACCTGTTGCTGGGGTCCCCTTTTCAGCAACCACTACCCCAAGCAACTCTCGCAACAGATGCTTCTCCAAAGGGTTGGGGAGCTCATCTACAAGATCTCTCCACCCAGGGCATCTGGTTTCCACAGGAGACTTCTCTGCATATCAATCTATTGGAACTCAGAGCAATATTCTTAGCTCTCAGTGTTCCATACCTTGCTCAGCTACAGGACAGACCTCATCCATACGGACAACCAAGTAGCCATGTTCTATGTGAACAAGCAGGGCGGGGCTGGCTCTCTGTCGCTTTGCAAACGAAGCTTTGCGACTGTGGGCCTTCGCCAGAGAGCATCACATCCATCTTCTGGCAGTATATCTTCCAGGCATTCAAAACTCTTGGGTGGACAGACTCAGTCGAGTTCTGCTTCCACACTAATGGTCCCTCCACATGGACCAAGTAGCCAGGATTTTTCGAATTTGGGGTACCCCGGACATAGACCTCTTTGCAAGTCCGTGGAATGCCAAACTTCCCCGGTTCTGTTTCAGAATTCTGTGTCAGGGAGTTCAGGCCAAGGATGCCTTCCTCCTTCACTGGGGCAAGACTTCCTTTATGCCTTTCCACCAATTCCCCTAATTCCCATAACACTATTCAAGCTTCAGAGAGATCGAGGGACCATGATCCTCATAGCTAGCACCACATTGGCCACGCCAAGTGTGGTACCCTCTACTTCTGCATCTCTCTCAAGCTCCCTCCCTGGACTTGGGCTCTGCACCAGACCTTCCATCCCAGGAAGAGGGAACATTATGGCACCCAAACCCCCAGTCGCTCCATCTCAGGGCTTGGTTGCTGAGGGCTTAGACCTTCAAGATTTTCATCTCTCTCAGCAAGTCAGAGATGTTATTCATGCCTCTAGAAAGCCTTCTACTACACGTTCCTATGCTTTCAAATGGAAAATATTTACCATTTGGTGTTCAGAGAAGGGTCTAAACCCTCTTGCAATATCTCTGAATTCTCTACTAGAGTATCTCCTGCATCTATCCCATGCAGGTCTGAAAACTAATTCAGTAAGAGTCCATTTGAGTGCTATTGCAGCGTCCCTCAAGCCTCTCAATGGACAACCTATTTCCTCTCATCCTCTTATAGCAAGATTCATGAGAGGCCTTCTTTTAACTAAACCTCCCATTAGACCACCTCCAGTGGCATGGGACTTAAACCTGGTTCTTGGCCAGCTCATGAAGCCACCCTTTGAACCTTTAGCCACCACCTCCTTGAAATTTCTTTCTTGGAAGGTTATTTTTCTCATTGCAGTCACCTCAGCACGCCGCATCAGTGAGTTGCAAGCTTTGGTGGCTAATCCACCTTATACAAGGTTCCATCATGATAAGGTAGTCCTCAGGACCAATCCACACTTTATGCCTAAAGTGGTCTCGCCTTTTCATCTGAACCAAGAGATATATTTACCTGTCTTTTTTCCAAGACCTCATGCATCAAGTGCAGAGAGGAATCTTCATACCTTGGATTGTAAGAGAGCTCTTGCTTTTTACTTACAAAGAACACAGCAACATAGAAAGTCTTCTCAACTCTTTGTTACTTTTGATCCTTCTCATTTAGGACTTCCAGTCTCTAAGAGAACACTGTCCAACTGGATTGCTCAGTGTATTTCTTTCGCCTACCAGAGTAGAAACTTTCTCTGGAGGGCCATTTCACAGCTCACAATGTGAGAGCCATGGCAGCCTCAATCCCTCATCTAAATTCTGTGTCCATCGACCAAATCTGTCGAGCGGCCACCTGGGCCTCGGTTCATACCTAATATAATATATGGTTCCCAACAACATGCCAAGAAAGATTCTCTAACCCTTAGTGGTGCAGTTGTTTCTATGGAATTCATGATTATACGACTCTATGTAGCAATATTTGTAAAACGTTTAGCACTGTTATCCAAGTTTATGTAGTAAGTTTTGTAAATAGTTACCCCTGTTATCCAAGTTATTTGCCCTGTTATCTGTAAACTCATACGTGTTAACTGTACTGAGCATTTCTGTTCCATGTAAACCGCGCTGATGCTGAATAGTGCGGTATATAAGAGACTGTAAATAAATAAAATAAATAAATAAATACCTTCACAGCCCATTACTGCTTGGACAAGGACTCCCGCCGGGATGCCTTGCTTGGTCAGGCTGTTCTCAAACACCTGTTTCATTCCTAATCAACTCCTACCCACCTACCCTGGTTGTATGCCAGAGATCCATGGGAGGTAGATTCCTTTTCAAGGGCACACAACGTGGGGTTCTCCCCTGGCATCTGCCGCTAGGGGAGTCCCCATATGTGAAGACTCGTTCCTGCTTGTTCCTGGAGATAGCACAGTTACTTACCTGTAACAGGTGATCTCTGGGAACAGCAGGAATAAGTCTTCACAACCCACCCACCTCCCCTAGGAGTTGTATTTCTCTATCTTTCTTTCCTTTCCTCTCTCTCTTTTTGTCTCAGCTTTAAAACTCGAACTGGAGAGAGGCAGTTGGGAAAGGCGGGAAGGCAGCGCGCAGGCGCTGTGGGATGCTTCCAAAAGCTTGCTTACTGGACGCTGGGGAGCGTTCCCGCGCAGGCTCCGTCGGTACCAACGATACCCATATGTGAAGACTTATTTCTGCTGTTCCCAGAGATCACCTGTTACAGGTAAGTAACTGCTATTTTCATAACCACAAACTGTAAATAAGTTACTTATGTAAAAAGTTGTTGCATGATCACTGACATTGATCTGTAGTTATTGTCCAGCTTGTGTGGATGGATGTGTAAATTATTTTGTGATGTTGCCAAAATGTTCAATGAATAGGAATGTCTTCAGCAGTTTTCTGAATTCTTTAGTGTCCTTGGTGTATCTGATATTGTTCGGCAGAGACTTCATAGGTTTGATGCATACAGTGAAAAGGCTCTAATTACTCATTGTTGCCCACGTTGAGGTTGTGTGAGGCTTGCCATGTTCTCCCATGTGCTTTGGGATGGATCCTGAAGAGACATCCAGTGGATGAGGTGGATAAGAGGCATGGTAGTGATGTCACTGAAACCTGGGCTTTTCGTTGGTTCTTTCCACCAATTTGCTGGCAGGAAAACAAACCCACTTGTCTCGATTGGCCTAACAGGACTCGAGGAAAGGACATTATATGGTAAGTAAAATGTCACCACCTTCAACCATATTTCCTGTTTTCCTTCTTTTCACTTGTAGGTGCCTTTGGGGAAGGCAATTTTCAGAGTAAATTGACTTTCTGAAAATTGCTATCACAGTTAAGCTAGAAGTATGCACAGTTTGATATTGTGCAGTGGTGGCATAACTAAGCTATGTAAAGGGTGGGATTCGAAAATGTGTATAGATCAGGGCTCAAAATATTCCAAATTTCAGGTTGTCATGGCAACCATAAATTTGCACATGCTGCCTGTGAGTTTCTTGCACTGTCAACTTTATTTTTGGTTAATTTCTGTGCTGCACTGCTGCTGGATCTGGAGATTCTTTCTGTAGAATGCAACTCTGAGTCTAAGCCACTCGGTTCAGGAACCTTGGCACTGGGGTCGTGAAACTTGAGACATGCAAGAGTTTCTGTGCTACACAGCTCACTTATTCGGAGTCACATGATGCAGAGGTGTCTGGCTCTCATCAGAGTAGGAAGTTCCTAATCTCATCATTGCATGGCTCTGTGTGAGTCTGAGCCGCACAATGCAGAGATAAGGACCTTCCCTTTCTGTATTGGCAGCAACCAGACATTAAGGTGAGAATCGGTGGTGTTTTGGGGGTGCCTGGCTGGCTTGTAGGAGTTGAATGGGTGGTGTGCTTCACTGGCTTGAGAGGTTCTACATGGGGTGTGCTTACTGGCTTAAATGGGTAGGGGAAGGGTTAGAGGCCGGAGTGCTGGATAGCTTTATTTTATTTTTATTTATTTTATTTACATTCTCTTATATACCGCGCTATTCTTCATCAGTGCGGTTTACATCAAACTAACTGAAATTACATTGAACAGGGCATTATAACTTGGAGATAACTATTTTACAGGGAACATGGGCTATGGAGGGTAAGTGGCTTGCTCAAGACCACAAGGAGCACCTGTGGGACTAGAAACCCCAGTCCTTCCGGCCCAAGGTTGCTGTCCTCTAGTGGGATTTGAACCCCCGACCTTCCGGCCTGAAGTACCTTGCCCAAACCACTAGGCCACTCCTCCACTCCTTGCATGGGCAGGGTTGAAGCTGGGGGTGGGGGCCTGATTGGTTAGCTGGTGGAAGGACTTGCAGTGGTAGGTGCTACCGGGGTGGCCAATTTAGAGGAGTATGACTGAATGAAGACAAGGTGGGAAGGGAGGGGGGAGAGAGTAAGCAAGATTGGGTGGCAACAGGGTGGGGCGGGATGCTGTGGTTTCATATTTCTGCAAGTAATCTGCTGGGGTAATTTATTGAACTTTCTTCTTTTGACATGGAATGGGAAAACCAGCTTAATAAACTGGGCCCTAAAGGAGCATTGATAGACCACCTCGGAAGAGGTTCCACCCCCCCCCCCCCACCTCCACCGCCCCACTTAGTTGATCCTCCGCTGAATGAGGTCTCTGTCCCTGCTCCTAAATCCAAAAACAATTTACACCTGCCTTGGCAAATTTTATTTTAAAATCTACATGGGGGGGAGGTGTATGGGGGGAGGGTGGGGTTTTTTCCACCCCTGTAGAAATTTTATTCACAGGAAGAGGAGGCACAGTAGTTTGTGGGTTCATGGTATCTTTAGAAGTTTTCAGAGAGTGCATGGATACTTAACCTTTGAAAATTAAGTACAAGGACATTTCGCACCTAGTTTAAACCTTTCCTCCTTAATATCTTAAGACTTTCTGTGTAGGATCTGGAATGGAGGCCTTATTTTTTATTCCCCCCCCCCCTGTAGACCCTCCTTCCCTCGTTCTCCTTTCTCTATCATGTTGCTAACACTCTTCTACCTGTTTCCTTGGTCCGCAACCTTGGCCATCTTTGACGCCTCCCTTTCTCCAAGAACAAGCAGGAAGTCAGTCCTCACTTATGGGTGATGTCGGCACCGATGGAGCCTGCGCAGAGCAATTCCCCAGCTTTCAAAGAAAGCCTTTGGGATTGCTGCCACATGTGTGGTCCTCTTCCCGCCCAAGGGTGCCATCTTGCTCAGTTTCCCTTTTTCCGCAGAGATCTTCGGAAGCACGTCCTCGTCTCTTAGAAAAATTGTTTCTCTTTTTGGTTCTTTGGCCTTTTTTCCAATTGCACCGATCCTCTCCCGTCCTGCCCAACAACTCTACTTCGGCTGTGGGCCAGGGGATCTATTTTTTTTTTTTTTTTTTTTTTTTTTCCCCCCTTCCATTTTTTTCTTACTTAGGGCCCTTTTCGCACCCTTTTTCTAACTGCTGGCCTCGAGGGTATTTGACCTCGCAGGGGCACTTTCTGCCCTCATGGCCACCAGCTTTAAAAAAATGTGACAGATGCTCCAAAATCATGTCTCTCACGGACACCCACGACTTGTCTGCCGTGCTTGGGGGCTCACCACAACCCGTAGCTCTGCTTGCTTTGCAAGAAAATGTCCGCTAAGGCCTTACAAAGCCATAAGCAGAAGTCAGACAACATTTTCCGCAAGTTATCCCCGGAGTCCCGGTAGCGCCCTGCTCCACCAATTCACCATTTGTGGGGTCCCCCACAGTGATTCCATGTCCCAGGCGTCACTCTGACCAGGGTTCGCCCGAGGTCGAATGGCGTAAAAAGAACTACTCTTAAGTTGCTGTCAGGGGCTCCGGATAAGTGTGAGCAGTCTCGCGCTCGTTCCCTTAGCTCTCCCCGGCATTCCTGAGAGTCGGACAAGGAGCAGCCTTGAAAGGTACCTCCGTACAGACACAGAGGCCTCCGGCGATGGCGCCCAGTCTCCTGAGGGTCGTCTCGGTGAGGACCCCCTCTCCTCCTCCATGCCAGACTTGGTAACCCAAGCATCTGCATCCCAGGGACCCACTCCTGAGTGTGAGTCCTATATGCTGGCACTAGAGTGCAGCGTTTCTGCCTTCCTAGCTGCCCAGCAGCTGCTCTTGCCCAGCACAGCTGGCTCGCACCTCAAGACAGAGGCTCTTCAACTGTGTCCTGAAAACTTCCTTTGAAACCCCTGAGAGCCGTGGGCCTTGTGAGGGTCCTCTGCACCGGTCTCGCTCGCCGTCCTGTTCCTCGGGGGCAAGGTCTTCCAGAGTTGGTGCCTCTGGCTCCAGACGGGCCTCAGCCACTGGATGTGAGGATCAGCCTGACTCGGTATCCCTCTTGGGCTGGAAATCGGACTCGAACATGTCCCCTGAAACCTGCACCCATCGGGACCTCCCTTCTGACCTGTCCCCACCCGCCTCGCGAAGGCAATCACCTCCCGAAGATACCTCCTTCTTGGTATTCGTGCAGGATATGGCTCTAGCCCTCAATCTGCCCATGCAGACCGAGGAAGAGCCAAGGGCAGAGGAACTCAACATTTTGCAATGAGTTTCCTCCAAGGGAGTCTCACGGTCCCTGTGCCATCCATTCTGACCCAGCTGCACCTCCACATGTGGGAAGCAGCTGCCTCTGTTCCTATTGTCAGTAAGACTCTATGCCATGTACAGAGTCCAGCATGGTCCTGGGTTTCGAAAGGCCCAGCTTCCTCATACCTCCATCGTAGTGGAATACGCGATGTGGAAACAGAAGAGCTTGAAGTCACATTCTTTGGTTCCGCATGGCAGAGAATCCCCTGCCCTTGATGCTCTCTGGTGTAAGGCTTACCAGGGTTCATGCTGGCATGCCACATCCAGGCATACCAACTATATATGGGAATGTTCCTTCACAACCTTGCTAAAGAGCTCGGCGGTTTCTCCACGGGCCTCGAAGGTGACCATCTTCTCAGATTTCAGACCCTCCTGAGATCAGTCGCAGACTGCTCTAAATACCTTTATCACACCGCATGTGACGGGTTCAAGTCTTCTGCCCTTGTGGCAGTGGCTGGCATCGGAGCCCAGTGCCAAGCATAGTTCCAATCCTCAGACCTGGAACAGTGGGTCCAGGAGAAACTCTGACGTTTCTGCCTTGGCGAACAACTGTTCGGCAAGCCCATGGAGGACAAGGCAGCCGAGATAGAGACGGAGTTCGTAACCTGCACCAGTCTCTCTCGGAAGACCTCTTCCCTTCCCTGGAAGAAACAGCACAGTGTAAAAAAAAAAAAAAAAACCCTTCTTTCAGAGGAAGGGGCTTCCTTACTGAGGATAACCTACCCTATACATTCTCTCCAGCACCGACGCCCAGCGGCCAAGGCAAGGGTGGAGCTCAGGGACACCAGAAACCTAAAGGGCCTAAGACCCAACCACTGGCGCCACCCCATCCAGCTCTGGGGTTTTGATGCCAAATGCATAGCCTCTTGTCTTCCGGTGGCGCCCCTGCCGGTAGGAGGATGATGTCTGTCCCTCCCCCCCCCCTCCCCGAGTGGGAGGCCATCACATCAGACACCTGGGTCCTCCAGGTCGTCTGGGACAGTTACCATCTCCATCTGGACAGACACCCCCCCTCCCTCCCTTCTCCCCAGCGGAGCCTATTCGGCTTCCCTCACATCAGGCTTGCTTACAGTAAGAGTTGGACAACCTCCTCGGTCAAGGGGCAGGCGAAAGGGTCATGCCGCATCTCCGAGGTCAGGGGGTTCTACTCCTGTTACTTCCTCGTTCCGAAGAGGACAAGGGGCCTGAACCCCATCCTCTATCTCAGGAACCTGAACAAATTTCTGGTGAGAGAGAAGTTCAGAATGCTATCGCTTGGCGTCCTGCTGCCCTTCCTCCGGCAGGACGATTGGCTATGCTCCTTGGATCTCAGAGATGCTTACGCCTACATTCCTGTTCACCCCAAGCACAGGAAGTACCTGCATTTAAGGGTGCAAGGGGAGCACTATCAGTACAGAGTTCTCCCCTTCGGGCTCATGTCTGCCCTGCGAGTCTTCACCAAATGCCTGTCCACAGCCTACCTTGTTCACTCTTTGGTCACCTCCCATCTTGACTATTGCAACTTCCTCCTTGCTGGTCTCCCTCAGTGTCATCTCTCTCCTCTTCAATCTATCCAAACTCTGCTGCATGGCTAATCTTCTGCCAGCCCCGATACTCATATAACCCCTCTTCTAAAATCACTTCACTATCTCCCCTTCCGTTTCCATATCCAATTCAAACTTCTAACATATTAATGCATTCACTCTACTGCTCCTCATTACCTGTCCTATCTCCTCTCTCCCTACATATCTCCTTGTGAACTCCGCTCCTCCTTCTGGCTTTCTCTCTGTCCTTTTTCTTCTGCAAACTCCAGACTTTGATCTTTTCACCTTGCTGCTCCTTATGCATGGAACAAACTTCCTCTGTATTTACGTCAAGTCTCTCCTCTCCCCCTCTTCATATCCATGCTAAAGACTTACCTTTTTGAGGCCGCATTTGGATCCTAATCCCTTATTCTCCTTGTGTCTGTCTTGATTAGATTATAAACTCCATGAGCAGGGACTGTCTTTTTATGTTTTTACAGTGTTGCTTACGCCTTGTAGCGCTGTATAAATGATTAATAATAATAATAGTAGTAGTAGTAGTAATTTTTGTAGGCTTTATCTGACCACCTTTCATTGCTCAATATCCTTGTAAAGCTGTGGCCTCCCAAATTGAACACAATTTTCAAAGTGGTATTTCGCTACTAACCTTACGTGACGGCAACCCTGACACATTTTTCTTGCGTGTGATTAAGCAGGGGAGTATTCTTGACTAGATTACAAATTAACAAGCTAGGTTCAACACATCTGAAACTGTTATATCTAGATCTTCCTTGTTTAACAGTTTCAAGTTCTTGCTCTCCTAAATCAGTGATTTATCAACTCAGTCCTTGGAACACACCTAGCCAATCAGGTGTTCAGGATAACTACAATGAATATGAGAGCATGAGAGGGATTTGTATTTAATGAAGGCAGTGCATACAGATCTCTCATGCATATTCATTGTGGTTATCCTGAAAACGTGACTGGCTAGGTGGAAAATAAAACAAAGGATATTATAATGCCTGTATATCGTTCCATGGTGAGACCGCACCTTGAATATTGTGTGCGATTCTGGTCGCCGTATCTTAAAAAGGATATAGAGTTATTAGAAAAGGTTCAGAGAAGAGCCACCAAAATGGTAAAGGGGATGGAAGGATACTCCTATGAAGAAAGGCTAAAAAGGTTAGGGCTCTTTAACCTGGAAAAGAGACGGCTGAGGGGAGATATGATAGAAGTCTATAAATTAATGAGCGGAGTGGAACGGGTAAACATAGATCGATTGTTTACCTTATCAGAATATAGAAAGACTAGGGGAATTTGTTACCGGAGGATGTAGTAAAGGCTGTTAGTGTAGCTGGGTTTAAAAAAGGTTTGGACAAGTTCCTGGAGGAAAGGTCCATAAGCCATTATTAAGAAGGGACCCAGGATATCAATGCTTGAACCAATACAAGCATTGTGGAACCTGTGTCCCTTGGGGAAACTGCTAGGTACATATGACCTAGACTGGCCACTGTTGGAAACAGAATACTGGGCTTGATGGACCTTGGTCTGACCCAGTATGGCATATCTTATGTTCTTATGTTCTTAGGTGTGTCCTGAGGACTGCGTTGAGGCCCTCTGTCCTAAGTAATAGGTAGAGGATTTTTGCACCTCAGAAATGTTTTAATATTGCTCATTTTTCAAACCCTGGATCCCAGACCCCTTCCCTATTTTTCACCATCTCTAGCCAGTTTCCTCTTTTTAAAAACATTTGTATCATTTGCACAGCAAATATTTGTTTCCCTCAGGTTTCTCTGGAGTGTTGCTAATAAACGTGTGCCATTTATTAACGGCACACGTTATCTGCTGCAGGGATCATTTTATTCCCATGGGCCCTGGAGTAGGTAACATGCTGTTAGTAAATGACCCCCAAAGATACCAAAAAGAATCGATCTGGTACAGGTACCATACTAGATATATTTTTTGCTTTTACTAGTTTCTTTTTTACATTCAGTTGCTCACCCAGCTCCTTGCCTAGTTTGCAACTTTGTGTTCCTTATCGTTCCTCCAGTTCAGTCCTCTACTTCTGGGTTGTCAGCCTCCTCCTGCAGCTTGGAGACTGGTATGTCAAACTCATGACATCACTGGATATAGCCTCCTGCTCTCTCTCTTCCCCTCCATTGTTACCAGTCTCCATGCAGTAGGAGGAAGTTGTGAGCCCGGGAGAGGGCTCACTGAAGTAACGGATAAGGAGAGTATAGGATTAGTTTAGTTTGGACTCGTAGATAAAAGCATTTTTGCTGGGGGTAGTGTTTCTTTAAAAAAAAAAAAAAAAAAAACGAAATATAGATCAGAGTAAGGTTTTTCTATCATTATGGCTCCCTGCCTGTCAGCCAGTGCTCAAAAAGCCTTGCCATAAGAGGAAGGTGAAGAGGAGTTGTGTGGTGCTTGCGGATCTCTCCCCCCGGACACTACGGGGGAGAGCTCCCGTTGCCATCCCTGTACTCTGCCGGGCCGCACGGGCTGATCGTGGCTCCGGAGAGCAGGAGAACTGCAGTAGCGTTTGTGGAGCACAGACTGCCCTGATCCTGTGCCTGCGATTTCTGTCTGGATCGGGGGATATTGCAGACCTGCCCGGTAAGCTAATAACTGGCGGCAGGCTGCTGTGACAGGGCAGGCAGTTCAATTCGCTCCCGGAGTGCTGGAAAAGAGGCAGTTTGGCGCCCTCTTTTCCTCCCGGCTCCCTGGCGGCCATTTTAGGTAGCACGGAGGACCACGTGGCTGAGCAACGTCGGGCTCTCTGAGCAGGTAGGAAATCTTTGGCCTTTCGGTAGTCATATGGTCCAGGGTAGAACGTGTTCTTTAGCTTAGCGGGTTATTTTTGTTTACTTTTCGTTTACTTTAGTTTCTCCCGCGATTGTAGGATACCGCCAGGGGGACGGGGGGATGGTGCCTCTTCTCGCGGTTGCAATTGCCTGGGGCTTGTGGCAGGTTATTAACCGGCAGGCAAAGAGCTCTGTGGTTTCAGGGTTCCCCTGACTGGCAGCACTTTCATTTTGGGTGTGTTCTGAGTTTCAGGGGTAAATAGAGGAAGGTCTATGGCAGGGCGACCACAGTGTGTGGTCTGTGGCACCTGTAGAGGCACAGTTGCAGAGTCTGGAGTGTGCCGTGGCTGTGCTTCCCTGTCGTCCACGGTAGAGCGGCTGATGGACGTCCGGGAGGAGTCTGAGTTGCCGGGGGTGCCGTCGGCGGGGCTGGTGGCATCTCCCCCAGACCCTGGGCAGGATGCCCCTGTGGAGGAGCAGGCTGGTCCTTCAGCTCCATCACTGGAGCGGCAGCTGGAGGCTTCGGTGGAGTTCTGCCCGGACTTTGTATTGCTGTTGCACAAAGCCTTTTGTTTGCGGCGCCAGGGTCGCTTGGCGGAGGATGTGCTGAGTTCGCTGTCCGCTACACAGCTGGCGACTGCGGTCGAGGTTCTAGAGGGTCCCTTGGCCCCAAAGAAGGCTAGGGCCAGGGATTCCTCGGCGATGGAAAGTGAATGGGCAGAGCCTGAAGAGCCAGACTGGGAGAATGAAGAAGGGGTGCAGGATCTAGAGGAGGGTGAGATCCTGGAACCTGAGGAGTAGTCTAGGATCATTAGGCTTTTCCAGAGAGAAGAGCTTCTGGCGCTCCACACGGAGTCCCTGCAGATGCTCAATTTGACTGCCCAGGCGTCCGCGGAGGACGAGGTAGAGGATCCCGTCATTCAAGCGGTCCGGCAAACGCAGGTGGTGTTTCCGCTGCATAAAGTGGTCGATAAAATGATCCAGGAGGAATGGAACCAGCCGGAGGCGGGACTTAGAGGGGTCCGCACCATGGCTAGACTTTATCCGTTAGCGGATAAAGATAAGGAAAGGTTCAAGACGCCACAGGTTGATGCGGTGGTATCAGCAGTTACCAAAAAGACTACCATTCCGGTAGAGGGCAGCGTGGCATTGAAGGATGCGCAGGACCGTAGGGTGGATGACCGCCTGAAGCAGACGTTCGAGGCGGACTCTTTCGCGCTGCAGGCTTCCATCTGTGGAGCGGGCGTGCTTGCGCTGGGTTCAGTGGTTGCTTTGCTCGCCTCATTTGGATCTCGGCGAACTCCAGGAGCTGGGGCGTCTGGAGTCCGGTGCGGCTTATTTGGCAGACGTCCATTATGATTTGTTCAGAGCCCTGGCCAATAGCACGGCTTCCGTGGTGGCCGCGCGCAGATCCGTGTGGCTGCGTAACTGGGCGGCGGATGGATCGTCTAAATCCCGGCTAGGTAAGCTGCCGTTTAAAGGGCAGCTGCTCTTCGGAGAAGACTTGGATAAGTTAGTGAAGGACCTCTGGGAATCCAAGGCGGGTAGGCTACTGGAGGATAAGCCGAAACAGGGCAAGGTTGGTCAAAGTTTTAGAGATCAGTTTCGTGACTTTCGGTGATTTCGAGCGTCGCGGTATGGAGCCTTTCAGAGGGGCAGGTTTTCTTCCTGTGGTCAAGGATTCCGGGGGTTTCGAGGTGCGACTATGGGTTTCGCCTCGGGCCCTGTGCCAGCAGCTCGGAGGTCGCAATGAGGTGAGGCGGGTCCCGGCGGCGGACACTCCAGTCGGCGGGAGACTTCGGGAGTTTCTGTCCGCTTGGACCCTCATCACCTCCGACCAGTGGGTTCTAGAGATCATTCAGCAAGGTTATGCCCTGGAGCTGGCAAGACCCGTGCGAGATTCCTTCGTCATGTCTCCTTGCAGGGGCAGAAGAAAACTCTAGCAATTCACGACACTTTGGACCGTCTACTGCGCTTAGGGGCGGTAGTGGAGGTTCCGAGGAAGGAGTACGGTTTGGGTCGGTACTCCATATATTTCATGGTGCCAAAGAAAGGTGGGGCGCTGCGGCCTATCTTAGACCTCAAAGGTGTGAATCGGTGTCTGAAGGTGCCCCACTTCGTATGGAAACGTTGCGGTCGGTTATCGTCGCGGTCCGTCAGGGAGAGTTTTTGACGTCATTGGATCTAACGGAGGCTTATCTGCACATTCCCATCCGGGAGGCTCATCAGAGGCTCTTAAGGTTCACCTTGCCCTGGGGTCACTATCAGTTCCAGGCATTGCCCTTCGGCCTGGCGACGGCGCTGTGCACTCTCACCAAGATTATGATGATGGTGGTGGTGGCGGCGCTGCGCAAGCACTGTTCCCTCTAAGCTGTGCGCATGTGCGCGCGCACACACCTCACTGAGCGAGCGCACATACTTTACAACAGAGCGCACAAAAATTACGGCTCTGATTCTGATAGAAAACAACACAGACATCTTAAAATTTAAAAGTTATGATTGTAATTACTAGAAATTTCCCGCCTCATTTAGTAATCGTCTATTTTCATTTAATTTGATTAAAATCAATGTGGTGTACATACTGTATTCTGACGTGTAGTCAAATTTTTAAGTATATAACTCCGAGTGTCGTTATGTGGTGCACAAAAATTTAACCTTCCTTCAAAAGCTGCACACAGCTGATATTTTATGCGCACACAGCCTACAGAAAATTAGAGGGAACATTGTGCGCAAGGAAGGTATTCTGGTCCATCCGTATCTCGACGATTGGTTAATTCGGGCGAAGTCAGAGGCAGAGAGTCGGCAGGTGACCAACAGGGTGGTCGAGTTTTTGCAGGGCCTTGGTTGGCTGGTCAATCCAAACAAAAGCCACCTAGACTAGCTGGCTCAGGTTCTCGAGTATCTAGGGGTTCGGTTCGACACCCGCAGAGCGCTGGTCTTCCTGCCTAGCAAGAGGGCGTAGGCTCTGCGCAGCTTGGTTCGCTCCTTCCGAGCCACGCCTGCCCCGACGGCGTGGTTTTTACCTGCGGGTGCTAGGCATGATGGCGGCAACCCTGGAGGCGGTGCCGTGGGCCAAAGTGCATATGCAGCCGCTGCAGAGGGCGTTGCTGAGGTGCTGGTCACATCAGGTGGATTCCCTGAGCAAGCGGTTGCCCTGTCCCCTCAAGGTCCGCCGGTCACTTCAGTGGTGGTTGCTCCCGTCCTCGTTGGCGGCTAGAATGCCTCTGGAGCAACCGGAGTGGGTTCCAGTGATGACAGATGCCAGTCTCTCGGGCTGGGGAGCCCACTGTGAAGGTCAGTTTGCGCAGGGATGCTGGTCGCCCCTGGAGTCGGCTTGGTTGATCAATCGGTTGGAGTTGCAAGCGGTGGCGAGAGCCCTGAGAGCGTTCGAGACAATGGTGCTGGGGCGTTCCATTCGCATTCTTTCAGACAATTCGGTGACTGTCGCTTACATCAATCGTCAGGGGGGCACGGGAAGCGCAGCGATGGAAGAGGAGTCGGACTTGCTGTTTGCCTGGGTGGAGTGTCGGTTGACGGCAATTTCGGCGGCGCACATTGCGGGAAAAGACAATGTGATGGTGGATTTTCTCAGCAGGGTGCGAGTGGATGCAGGGGAGTGGGAACTGCATCCTGAGGTCTTTGTGCAGATCGAACGGCGTTGGGAGACGCCAGTAATGGATTTGATGGCGACCTTTCAATCGGCCAAGGTTCCGCGGTTTTACAGCAGGAGAAGAGAAAGAATGTCCGAAGGCATAGACGCGCTGTTGCAGCGGTGGCCAACGTCGGGTCTTCTGTACGTTTTCCCACCATGGGCCCTGATAGGGCGAGTGGTGCAACGGATAGAGGCGTATCAGGGAAAGGTGCTTCTGGTGGCGCCCAACTGGCCAAGGCGCCCGTGGTACGCGGATCTTATGAGGCTCCTGGACGGCCGGCCGGCCGGCCCTGGTGTCTCCCGGTCCAGGCGGATCTGCTGCGTCAGGGTCCCCTATTCATGCCCCAAGTGGATCGATTCTCACTTACAGTATGACCATTGAAAGGGCTCGGTTAAGAAAGAAAGGATACTCTGCGGCGGTGATTTCTACGCTGCTGAGGGCGCGGAAGCGTTCTACTTCCTTGGCGTATGTGCGGATATGACATGTGTTTGAAGATTGGTGTTCGAGGCGTCAGATTCGAGCGGCCACGGTCTCCGTGCCTTCCGTATTGAACTTTCTACAAGATGGCTTTGATAAAGGTTTATCAAAAATTAAACCTCTGTGAAATGAACACACTATATATCTAGAATCTAAAGATCATTCACTGTCCCATATAATTCATCTATCTTTGTATAGAACAGGAAAAGTTCCTAACTCTAAATTTTTTGTCGGATCGTCTGTCGCGAGGGTGTAACAACACTCTCAAATAACAGACCCTCCTTTTATTCAACTTTTTTAAGAAGGTCAATGCGACCTATATGCTCCAGGCTACAACAAGCCCTAACAAAGGACAAGCCCGTGCATAAATCAAATATAAACGTGCTTTAGCACTTTCTAAGACAACAGAAGTAATTTCACTTAGCTGGACGATGAAGTGGTCTAATATATTTCAGTCTGTCCGACCCAAAGATGGATGTCCAATGAAAGACCTCCAAAAACCCCTGTGAGGGCTATTTACGGCTTCAGACGTGTCCTGCAACAATCACCCAGGATAACTCCACTTAGAAACTCGCCAACATTCTTCCGTGTTTGTCAAAGCTTGGTTGGGTTAAATGGCGACACAAACCGTTGTGTTTCAAGCCCGCCTTAGCACTGGCCCTTTTTCAAGCGAACCCAGCCAATTTCCTGTTCCGGCCCAATACAAGATGACGTCATCGACATGTAAGGAACTCATTGATGACGCATAAAATGACAAATATAACACATTATACAAATTCAACGGATCTTCCACCATTCAATCTCCGCATTCATACCTGATGGAATGACAGAATTAAGATTAAATATCCAGCGTTGTTCATGATGATGTAGCACTGCCCGACGATCCCCTCCTCTAAGAGGTGGAGGAACCCAATCTAAAATTGTCCATTGAAGTTGCTCAAAATTATGGGATGCTGACAGACAGTGCTGGACAATAGGGGCGGATAATGTCTTAGTATTAAGACGCGAACGGTGTTCTTGTAGGCGTTTTCGAACTGATCGCGTGGTCATACCCACATAGAAAACGAACAAGGGCATATTATCAAATAGACTACATATTCTGATGTACAATCGGTGACAAAACGTCGAGAATAATTGATCTGAGTATGAGGATCTTCCCACATAGTGCCCTCTATAGTGTTGAAGCACATATCGCAAGAGCCACATGCATGATGGTTTCCCCCCTCGGGACCACTAGGTTGAGCAGAGGTAGTGTGTACCACTCGATCCGCGATATTAGTCCCCCTCTTGTATGCTAACCTTAGAGGTTTTTGAAAACACGCATGTGTTGATAAGACATGCCAATGTGATCGCAAAATACGTGTTATTTGCCCTGTACAAGGCATGTAAGGGAGTACTCCCACATAGGGCTGAGTAACTATCGAATCTGATGACAACCGATCGTTATGTTCAGAAGGATCATGCCACCAGTCAGGGTGGTTATTAAGTGCCCGCTTGTAGGCCGAATCAATTAATCTTAAGGGATACTCTCGTGCAACTAATCGATCCCTCAGACTCCGAGAATGAAATTTATATTCCTTTCTAGTAGAGCATAAACGTCGAAGGCGTAAAAATTGCCCGATGGGGAGTGCCTGCCGAAGGGAACGTGGATGATAACTCTTATATTGAAGCAATGTGTTCCGCTGAACAGGCTTGCGATAAAGAGTAGAATGAAGTTTACCCTCTTCTTTGTAGAGCAACAAATCCAAAAACTCTATTTGAAGAAGGTGAAACTTTGCTTCAAATTTAATATGAGCATGTAATGTGTTGATCCATTGCAAAAATTGATGTAGATTTTCTTGTGTCCCAGTCCAAATAAAAAATACATCATCTAGAAATCGTTTCCATGATATTATCGAGCCGAAATAGTTAGATGGATAAAGATAAGTGTCTTCAAAGTGTGCCATGTAGAGGGCAGCCACCGAGGGCGCTACTGTGGCACCCATGGCTATACCGAAGCATTGGTGATAAAATTTCTGATCATACATAAAATAGTTATGATCAAGCACCCAAGACAAAAGACGTAACACAAAGGCTTTCGGGAGCCGTGATGGTAAATTCAATGACAGAGCCGCCAAGATACACACTACCTCTGCTCAACCTAGTGGTCCCGAGGGGGGAAACCATCATGCATGTGGCTCTTGCGATATGTGCTTCAACACTATAGAGGGCACTATGTGGGAAGATCCTCATACTCAGATCAATTATTCTCGACGTTTTGTCACCGATTGTACATCAGAATATGTAGTCTATTTGATAATATGCCCTTGTTCGTTTTTCTATGTGGGTATGACCACGCGATCAGTTCGAAAACGCCTACAAGAACACCGTTCGCGTCTTAATACTAAGACATTATCCGCCCCTATTGTCCAGCACTGTCTGTCAGCATCCCATAATTTTGAGCAACTTCAATGGACAATTTTAGATTGGGTTCCTCCACCTCTTAGAGGAGGGGATCGTCGGGCAGTGCTACATCATCATGAACAACGCTGGATATTTAATCTTAATTCTGTCATTCCATCAGGTATGAATGCGGAGATTGAATGGTGGAAGAATCCGTTGACTTTGTATAATGTGTTATATTTGTCATTTTATGCGTCATCAATGAGTTCCTTACATGTCGATGACGTCATCTTGTATTGGGCCGGAACAGGAAATTGGCTGGGTTCGCTTGAAAAAGGGCCAGTGCTAAGGCGGGCTTGAAACACAACGGTTTGTGTCGCCATTTAACCCAACCAAGCTTTGACAAACACGGAAGAATGTTGGCGAGTTTCTAAGTGGAGTTATCCTGGGTGATTGTTGCAGGACACGTCTGAAGCCGTAAATAGCCCTCACAGGGGTTTTTGGAGGTCTTTCATTGGACATCCATCTTTGGGTCGGACAGACTGAAATATATTAGACCACTTCATCGTCCAGCTAAGTGAAATTACTTCTGTTGTCTTAGAAAGTGCTAAAGCACGTTTATATTTGATTTATGCACGGGCTTGTCCTTTGTTAGGGCTTGTTGTAGCCTGGAGCATATAGGTCGCATTGACCTTCTTAAAAAAGTTGAATAAAAGGAGGGTCTGTTATTTGAGAGTGTTGTTACACCCTCGCGACAGACGATCCGACAAAAAATTTAGAGTTAGGAACTTTTCCTGTTCTATACAAAGATAGATGAATTATATGGGACAGTGAATGATCTTTGATAAAGGTTTGGCAGCCAGCTCGTTGCGGGTGCAGTTGGCGGCGCATCCTGTTATCGCAGCAAGGTTCAGGGGTTGGCGTTGGGGGCGCATGCGGATGTCATCCGTTTTCTGAGGGCGGTGTCTAGACTACGGCCTGCCCGTAGGATGCATGTCCCGTCTTGGGCTCTTAATCTGGTGTTGTCGGCATTGGTCAAGCCGCCCTTTGAGCCTTTGCATTCTGCGTCGCTGAAGGATCTCACTCTCAAAGTGGTTTTCTTGGTAGCGATCTGTTCTGCGCGACGCATTTCGGAGCTACAAGCCTTGTCTTCTAGGGAGCCATTCTTGTCCTTCTCGAGGGAAAGAGTAGTGCTACGGCCTGTACCGTCTTTCTTGCCTAAGGTTGTTTCCCCATTCCATTCGAATCAGTTGGTGTGTTTGCCTGTCCTAGGTTCCGATTCGGGAGACTCTGAGGATCGCCATTTCCATCTCTTAGATGTTAAGAGAGCTTTGCGGCAGTATTTGAAGTCGACTAAGTCGTTTCGCAAGTCGGATCGGCTGTTCCTGTTTGGGGGTAGCTGTAAGGGCGAGGCGGCATCTAAGGCCTCCATTGCCCGTTGGATTAGGGAAACGATAGCTTCTGTTTATTTGTTACAAGAGCGCGTGGTGCCGGACGGTTTAAGGGCTCATTCCACCAGGGCGCAGGCGGCGTCGTGGGCGGAACATGGTCTGGTGCCGCCGAGTGACATTTGTAGGGCGGCTACGTGGTCGTCCGTGCATACGTTCAGTAAGCATTACCGTCTTGATGTCGCAGCGGCCGATGATGCTCGTTTTGGAGCGGCGGTTTTGCGCTCCGGCTGGAAGGGTCCCTCCCGGTAGTTACTGCTCTGGTACATCCCAGAAGTAGAGGACTGAACTGGAGGAACGATAAGGAAATGATAATTACACTTACCTGGTAATTGTAGTTCCTTGAGTGATGACAGTTCAGTCCTCATTCCCGCCCAGAGATGTTTCAGATGGGGGGCAGCCGGAGGCCACATGGTCATCTTCTACAGGTAAGTCCAGTCATCCATTAGATATGAGAAGATAGTTACTATTTTGGTGGCAGGACAGGGCGTGCGACGCCTTAAATGCAGGTTGTTCTAATGTTTTAGTTACCCTAGGTGCAGTTGGCATTTCTTACTACTTATTTGTTGCTCCTTTGAGTCTGCTTTGTTAATAGCTCACACTGGAGGGGAAGAGAGAGAGCAGCAGGCTATATCCAGTGATGTCATGAGCTTGACATACCAGTCTCCAAGCTGCAGGAGGAGGTTGACAACCCAGAAGTAGAGGACTGAGCTGTCGTCACTCAAGGAACTACAATTACCAGGTAAGTGTAATTATCATTTTATCTTTATTAGCAAACTTGATATACCGCCCATCACAGTAGTGTCAGAGATAGCTTTTCAGTAAGATATTAAGAGTGCTTTCAAAATATTTCCTGAATTTAGTCAGTCAGAATTTGGCCTGCAATGGGTGCAGTTGGAGCTGGCCAGCTAGTGGTAAATTTTAGTGCTATCATAAATAACTAGCTCACTTGGATATGTTGCTAGAGCCACCCATGTATTGACTAGTTAAATTTAGCAGCAGTGAGGGGGGGGGGGAGTATCGTGGGGGTTGTGAGTAGAACATAGGAAATGCCATACTGGGTCAGACCAAGGTCCATCAAGCCCAGTATCCTGTTTCCAACAGTGGCCAATCCAGGTCACAAGTACCTGGCAGCTTCCCAAAAAGAGACACAGGTTCTACAGTGCTTGTACTGAGGCAAGCAGTAATTTCCCCGAGTCCTCTTTGATAATAGTTTGTGGACCTGAGGAAAGATCTACAAAAGCTGGAAGAATGGTCTAATGCTTGGCAGTTAAGATTTAATGCGAAGAAGTGCAGTGTCATGCACTTGGGAAGCAGAAATCCAGGTGAAATGTACGCGATAGGGGGAGAGAGATTGGTGTGCACGGACCAGGAGAAGGACCTTGGTGTGATTATTTCTGCACATCTCAAGGTGGCAAAACAGTGTGACAAGGCGGTGGCAAAGGCCAGGAGGATGTTGGGTTGCATACGAAGAGGAATTACCAGCAGAAAGGAAGAGGTACTAATGCCACTGTATAAGTCACTGGTGAGGCCTCACTTGGAAAATACTGTGTTCAGTTTTGGAGACCATATCTTGCAAAGGATATAAAAAGACTGGAAACTGTTCAGAGGAAGGTGACCAAGATGATTTGGAGCCTGCGTCAGAAGCCTTATGAGAAGAAAGTTGAAGACCTAATATGTACACTCTGGAGGAGAGAAGGACAGGGGAGATATGATTCAGACCTTTAAATACTTAGAGAAATAATGAACAAACAAACCTCTTCCAAAGACGGGGAAGCTGTAAAACTAGAGGGCATAACATGAAGTTGCAAGGGGGTAAATTGAAAGGCAATGTCAGGAAATACTACTTCACTGAAAGAGTGGTGGATATTTGGAATGCCCTCAAGATGGAAGTGGTGGGGGCAAATACAGTGACAGAATTCAAAATGGCATGGGACAGACACAGTGGATCCCTTTGCAGCAACAGGATAAAATCAAAATAAACTTAATTAATTTCTCGACATACAGGGGTGTCCTACATGGAGCGGTGGGTTCACCCCTAAAACAAAGACATGGGAAGGGTTCACCCCTCAAAGAAAGACATGGGGAGGGGTGGCCTGCATGGAGTGGCAGGTGCACCTACTCTTGCCATCTTACTGGGCAGAGTAGATGGACCATACTGGTCTTTATCTGCTGTCATTTACTATGTTACTATGACCTTTCCTCCAGGTACTTGTCCAAATCTTTTTTTAAACCCAGCTACATTAACAGCTTTTACTACATCTACCAGTAACGAATTCCAGAATTTGATTACTTGTTGAGTGGAAAAATATTTTCTCTTATTAGTCTTAAACGGGTTACATTGCAGCTTCATTGCATGTCCCTCTAGTCTTTCTATATCTCCAGGAACAAGCAGGAATGCAATATTCACATATGGGTATCGTCAGCACTGACTGAGCCTGTGCGGGAACGCTCACCAGTGTCCAATTGGAAAGCCTTTGGGAGCACTCCACTGAGCCTATGCATTTGCCTTCCAGTCTTCCCAAGTCCTCTCCTCTTTTCTTCATTTTCCGTGGAGCCAGCAGGTTGTTTTCTTCATGTCACCACCGAAAAACATGTGTGGTGTGGTTTTTTTTTTCCTTTTTTTTTAAATCTCTGCTCTGCCTTTCCGTCAACGCCGGTACCTTCTTTGATACTGGCCCCGCTATTTCTTTTCTTCTCAAAATATTTTTTCATTTTTTTCATATTCTGGTGGTTTCAACTGCTAAATTAGGCCTTGGCCTAATCTGTCCTACCATGATGGAAAAACACATCAGCGGCTTAAAAAAATGTACCAAGTGTTCTGGTAAAATATCAGTCACCGATAAACATTACTGGTGTTTAAAATATTTGGGCCCAGACCATTTGCCACCGGATTATCCTTTGTGCCAACAATTGATAAAAAGAGGCCTAAAGAACAGGGCCAGACACTATTGTTCTTTATTTGCCCCGGACTCTTTCAGTAGCTTCTGCATTGTTCAGGACATCTGCCTTCCCTCTTGGTTCTCAGATCTCCTCAAAGTCCAAACATAAGACTGTCTTCTGCACTGAAAACCGATACTGATCCTCGAGATAAGTCCCTTCATCAGCATCGAGATTCACTGAAAGATGCATCCGATGCAGACCAGCCTGCCAAACAGCCCCAGTGGGAAGACTAGTCAGGCCTTGACCTCCATGGAGCTACTAGTTCCATGCTCTGGGATAGTGGTTCAAAGCCCCATGCGGGAATCCACCCAACCATTGGTTGCCTCCCTTGACCAGTGCAACCTGGCTATCGAGAGGAGTTTGGCAGCAGTGCTAGCAGCCTTGGTACTGATGGTTTAGACAGCTCTACTAGTGCAGGCATCTGTATCTGGCCTAAGACCGATACCTCTGATGCCAATGCCAGCCCTTGAACCGGTGCCAGGTTATCTTCTCCCTCCGGTGCCTCCCTTGTGACCGACTAACATCTGTACCCAACAGGTTCCTGGTGCTGCACTGACTGATCATCGGCATAGAGTCTCGACATCAGCTCAAGATCGTCGATACTCTGACTTTTTCTTGGAATCGGACTTTACCTCCAATTCCGATGATGCATCGGAGGACTCCAGGGGAACATGGGATCTCCCCTCTGATCACTCCCCTCATGAGCAGCATCAGTCCCCACCAGAGGATGTCTTTTCAAGACTTCATGTAAGACATGGCAGCAGGCCTACAGATTACCATGACATCTGAGGGTAGAGGAATTGGAAATCCTCCAATATCCCTCAGCGCCCAAAGAGGCAGGATCTAATGTTACGTATGTGGGAGGCCCTGCTAACAGTTCAGTCTGTCAGCAAGCAACTCGATACCATGTACAGAGTTTCACCATGCCCTGGCTTTGAAAAGCCACAGCTTACCACACCACTTCATGGTGGTAGAATCTGCGATGCGTCGTATCAAGAGTTCTAAAAATTATTCTTCTATGCCTCCAGGCAAGGACTCCAGAGCTCTTGATGTTTTTGTGTGTCGTTGCTTTCAGGCATGCATGCTTCAAGAATTTCTTCCTAAATGCTCTACATGGGCATATATCTCAAGAGAAAATAGGTTTCTGGAGTTCAGCGGATTACAGGATCCAAGGCAGCATGGATTCACCAGAGGCAGGTCTTGTCAGACAAATCTGATTTCTTTGACTAGGTGACCAGGGAGTTGGACCGAGAGAGAGCCCTAGATGTGGTGTATTTAGATTTCAGTAAAGCCTTTGACACCGTTCCTCACAGGCAACTTGTAAACAAACCAAGCACCCTAGGGATAGACCCTAAAGTTACTGCTTGGTTTAGAAATTGGTTGAGTGGGAGGTGACAAATGGTACAGGTAAATGTAGCTCACTCTGAGGAGAAGGTTACCACGGTGTGCCCCAGGGATTTGTCCTTGGTCTGATTCTTTATAACATCTTTGTTAGTGATATAGCAGAAGGGTTGTTGGGTAAGGTTTGCCTCTGCAGCAAAAGAGTAGACACCCAGGAAGGTGTAGATAACACGAGGAGGGATCTAACTAAGCTTGAAGAATGGTCTAGAATTTGGCAGCTGAGATTTATTGTTAAATGCAAGTTCATGCATTTGGGCTGTAGCAAACCAAGGGAGCAATATAGTATAGGCGGTGAAGTACTTTTTGTCCATCAAAGAAGAGCGGGACCTAGGTGTGATTGTGTCTGATCTTAAAGTAGCTGAACAGGTAGAAAAGGTGACAGCAAAAGCTAGAAGGATGCTTGGGTGCATATGGAGAGGAATGGCCAGCAGAAAAAAGGATGTGATAGTGCCTCTGTATAAGTCTTTGGTGCGACCTCATTTGGAGCATTGTGTGCAGTTTTGGAGACCGCACCTTCAAAAGGATATATACAGGCTGGAGTCAGTACAGAAGGTGGCTACTAAAATGGTTAGTGGACAGACTTAAGGATCTTAATATGTATACCTTAGAGGAAAGACAGGATAGAGGTGATATGAATGAGACATTTAAATACCTCTGTGGCATAGATGCACAGGAGGAGAGCCTCTTTCAATTGAAAGCAAGCTCTGCTACGAGGAGACATGGGATGAGGATGAAAGGGAATAGATTCAGGAGTGATATGCGGAAATATTTCTTTACAGAAAGAGTGGTGGATCCGTGGAATAGTCTCCCAGTGGAGGTAGTAGAGATGAGGACAGTATCCAAATTCAAAGAAGCATGGGACAAACAGAGGATCTTTAAAGGGAAAAAAAAGAGGACACTTGTAATGGTTGATATGTAAGGACAGACAAAATAGGCCATGTGGTCTTTTTCTGTCATGTTTCTTTGATATCTCTGGGGATCTAGAGAACCTGATGACAGAGCAGTGGACTCTAACAATGTCCAAAGGGGATATCTGCTTCATTTTGAAAGCTTACCCTCCACCACTCCCACAAGGGATTACTTGCAAACCACTTGCAGGACAATTTCCTCTCAGTCGAGGTGGCCACCCTGTTGGCTCGGGGGCTTTGGAAAGAGTGCTTCCCACCCAAGAGGGCAAGGACTTCTACTCTCCTTTCATATCCCCAGAAAGACAGGAGGGTTCAGGTCCATTTTAGATCTAAGGGATCTCAACAAATTCCTCATTCAAAATGATTTCTCTGGGGGTTACACTTCTGCCATACCTTTAAAGGAACGATTGGCTATGTTCTCTAGTCCTCAGGGAGGGCATACATGCATTTGCTGATCCATCATCAACACAGACAGTATCTGTGTTTTTTTTTTTATTCCAGCAAACCCACTACCAATATCCGGTGCTCCCCTTTGGGTTAGCCTCCATACCCCAAATATTCACAAAGTGCATGGCAGTGGTTTCTGCCTACCTTTGTACTTTGGGCATCTTTGTCTTCTCCTACTTAGATAACTGGCTAATCAGTGGAGAATCCCCAGAAGAGGTAAAACTTTCTCTTCATCGCACCATCACTGTGCTGCAAGATCTGGGATTAGTCTTAAACTTTCCCAAATCTCACCTGGTGCCATCCCACTGGCTTGAATTTATTGTGGCACTTCTAGACACTCGTCAGGCCTGAGCTTTCCTTCTACAGGGCCACTCTGTCTCATCGAGCTGGCCCACACTATAAGGAGTCACAGTGCCGTGACAGCTCGAGTAAATGCTATGCTTTCTGTGACACATGGCCTCCACAGTCCATGTAGTCCCTCTATACCCACTTGCACATGCGGTAAGCCCAATGGATGCTTTAGTCTCAATGGACCCAAGCAACCAGGTATCTTTCAGACAAGAATTGCATTACCCCTCTTCAGTGGTGATGCTCACCTCAGAGCGTATTTGGAGGATCACCTTTTTAGATTCCTCCACCTCAATGCACCCTGACAACAGATGTGTTCCCCACCCTAGTTTGGAAGCATCTGCACAGTCTCACTACACAAGGGCACTGGAGACACCAGGAATCTCAGTTGCAGATCAGTCTCCTGGAGCTACACGCTCTCGCGAATGTCCTTTGGGGTTTTCAACCCCAACATTTGGACAAATGGGTCTTAATCCGGTCAGACAACCAAGTGGCCAAGCAGGGGAGGACGGGTTCCCATCCCCTCTGCCAGGAAGCCCTTTGTCTGGTTCTTTGCCATTTCACACCGCATCCATCTCAGGGCGATGTATCTCCCAGGTGAACTCAATCTCCTTGAGGACAGACTTAGCCATATCCTATTTCCATATGAGTGGACTTTGAATTGGGAAACAACATTTTGGATTTTACACATGTGGGAAACTCCCAAAATAGTTCTTTTCGCCACCCAAGAGAATGGTAGAAACCATCATAAAGAATAAAATTACTCAGCATGTAGATAGTCACAACCTAATGGGAGACAGCCAACATGGCTTTAGACAAGGAAGATCTTGTCTTACTAATCTGTTATGTTTTTTGAAGGAGTGAATAAACAGGTGGACAAAGGTGAGTCGGTTGATATTGTGTATCTGGACTTTTAGAAAGCCTTTGACAAGGTCCCTCATCAGAGACTTTTGGCAAAACTAAAGAGTCATGGGATAGGAGGCAGTGTACTATTGTGGATCAGGAACTGGTTAAAAGATAGAAAGCAGAGGGTTGGACTAAATGGCCAATTTTCCCAATGGAGAAAGGTGAATAGTGGTGTACCCCAGGGATCTGTGCTGGGTCCGCTGCTTTTGACATATTCATAAATGACCTGGAAAGTGGGAATAACGAGTGAGGTTATCAAATTTGCAGATGACACAAAACTATTTAAAGTTGTTAAAACCCAAGAGGATTGTGAAAAATTGCAAGATGATCTTGATAAATTGGAAGACTGGGCATCAAAATGGCAGATGAAATTTAATGTGGACAAGTGCAAGGTTATGCACCTAGGGAAGAACAACCCAAACTATGGTTACACGATGCAAGGTTCCACATTAGGAACCACCACCCAGGAAAAAGATTTAGGCGTCATTGTGGATACCATGTTAAAACCCTCGGCCCAGTGTGCAGCGGCGGCCAAGAGAGCAAATAGAATGCTAGGTATGATAAGGAAAGGAATGGTAAATAAAACAAAAGATATTATAATGCCTCTATATCGTTCCATGGTGAGACCGCACCTTGAATATTGTGTGCAGTTCTGGTCACCGTATCTTAAAAAGGATATAGCGATTTTAGAAAAGGTACAGAGAAGAGCCACCAAAATGGTAAAGGGGATGGAAGGATACTCCTAATGAAGAGAGGCTAAAAAGGTTAGGGCTCTTTAACCTGGAAAAGAGATGGCTGAGGGGAGATATGATAGAAGTCTATAAATTAATGAACGGAGTGGAACGGGTAAACGTAGATCGATTGTTTACCTTATCAGAAAATAGAAAGACTAGGGGACATGCAATGAAGCTACAGGGTAAACTATTTAAGACTAATAAAAGAAAATATTTTTTCACTCAACGTGTAATCAAACTCTGGAATTTGTTACCGGAGGATGTAGTAAAGGCTGTTAGTGTAGCTGGGTTTAAAAAAGGTTTGGACAAGTTCCTGGAGGAAAGGTCCATAAAACCATTATTAAGAAGTGACCGAAGATATCAATGCTTGATCCAGTACAAGCATTGTGGAACGTGTGTCTCTTGGGGAAACTGCTAGGTACATATGACCTAGATTGGCCACTGTTGGAAACAGAATACTGGGCTTGATGGACCTTGGTCTGACCCAGTATGGCATATCTTATGTTCTTATGTTCTTATGCACAGCTTCTGCTGTTTTGCTCAAGGGCTTCTCTCCTTGCACAGGCAAGCAAAGGATGCCTTCCTTCTCCATTGGGAAAAGGACTACTTTATGCATTCCTGCCCATCCCCTTAATACCCAAGACCCTGTTCAAGCTGCAGGCCAACAGGGGCTCCATGATTCTAATAGTCCTCTACTGGCCCCGTCAGCCATGCTTTCCCTTGCTGCTTCGACTAGCAGAGACTCCACCTCTCAGCCTGGGACATGCACCCAACCTCCTCTCTCAGGATCATGGGATGCTTCTCTATCCCAATCCGCAAACTCTCCATCTCACGGCATGGCTGCAGAAGGCATAATCTTTGCTGACCTCAACCTTCCACGACAGGTCAAGGACATCCTACTTGCATTGTGCAAGCCTTCTATCAGACATTGTTATACCTTCAGATGGCGAAGGTGCACTCTGGTGTATCCCAAAACATGTTGATCCCTTTGCCTGCCCAGTGGAATTTCTTTTACAATATCTCCTCCACTTGTCTTCGGTGGATCTCAAGACTTACTCAGTTCATCTCAGTGTCATCTCAGCCTATCACAGGCCGGTGGATAGGCATCCTATTTCTTCAGATCCCTTGGTGCAATGATTTATGCAGGGTGTCTTGCTGTCCAAGTCACCGATCAAACCACCTAGCACAACTTCTAAAGCCTCCTTTTGAGCCTTTAGCCACCACTCCTTTTAAAGTTCCTGTCTTGGCAGGAAATCTTCCTCATTGCCCTCACTTCAGCTTGCTGCATCAGCAATCTGCAGGCTGTAGTGTCTGATCCTCTATATACCTGTTTACCCCATGAGAAGGTGGTTGTCTGTACCCATCCACACTTCCTTCTGAAGGTGGTCTTGGCCTTCCATTTCAACCAATTGGTGATGCTACCGGTGGTCTTCCCCAGACCGCATGCCTCTAGGGCTGAAGCTGCGCTGCACACTTTAGACTGCAAGCACACATTGGCTTTCTACTTGGACAGAACCAAGAATCACAGGAATCCTCTTGATTATTAATTTCCTTTGATCCAAGTCACCTTAGACTTCCAGTAACGAAGTGCACCCTATCCAGCTGGATTGCAGACTGCATTTCTTTTGCCTACGCTCAAGCGGATCTCTCTCTTGAGGGTCACATCGCCACTGACAACATGCAAGCTGTGGCTACCTCTGTTGCCAACCTTCGTTCCATCTCTATTGACGAAATCTGTCAAGCAGCTACCTGGTTCTCCATTCATACTGTCACTACAGATTACTGCCTAGACACGGACTCCCATCAGGATGCTGTCTTTGGCCAGACTGTTCTCAGGTGCTTTTTTGGGACTTAACTGCAACTCCTACCCTCTGTCCTGGACTTTATCTGTCACCAGACTTCCCTGTTGATGGTTTTGCCAACTGCAATAGAGTTCAGTGGGGCCATTTTATATCCACACCTTCTCGGCTCTATCCTTTAGCCTCAGGTATACAACTACTAACGCCAGGATTCTGCTACCTGAGAGCTAATGAGTCCCATATGTGAAGAATGCATTCCTACTTGTTCCTGGAGATAGCATTGTTGCTCACCTTTTACAGGTGATTTCTGGGAACAGCAGGAATCAGTCTTCACAACCCGCCCTCCTTCCCTAGGAGTTGTAGGGTATTCTTTTTATCTCTCAGCTACAAACTGAACTGAGGGGATGACTTGGGAAGGCAGATGAACAGGTGCAGTGGAATGCTTCCAAAGGCTTTCCAATTGGACACGGGGGAGCATTCCCATGCGGGCTCTGTCGGTGCTGACGATACCCATATGTGAAGACTGATTCCTGCTGCTCCCGGAGATCACCTGTTACAGGTAAGTAACAAGGCTTTTTTGATGGTGTAAACAGTTGTATTCTATTAAGGCATTTATGTACTGTCTGTGAATGCATTCTAGGCGGTTAACAATCGATCTCCGTTTACCTTTTCCACTCAGTTTATAGATCTCTATCGTATCTCCCCTCAGCCATCTCTTTTTCCAGGTTGAAGAGCCCTAACCTTTTTTTTATATATAACTTTATTTATAATCCACCAATCAACAATAATATCAATAACAGAATAATACATCTCGGGGGGGGGGGGGGGGGGGGTTGTACTCTGATCCCCCCCACGGGAGCACAGCATAAGTAAACGCACAAGAGGTGGGTTTTAACATTTTTACCCTACTACCCTCCCCTCCACCCAGCTCCCGCCCCCCCACTCCCCTCCCCCCCCTCGCTCTCTATGTGCAGTGTTATCTCCCTTATATCCCTTCCACCCAAGCCCCTTCCGTTATGGCGTCTTCAACTACCGACCTGCAAGATCTCATTACGGCTTCGAGCCCCCAACTGTTGGATATAGGGCTCCCAGACTGCCATAAAGGCCGTCCAGCGTTTGGCACTGCCCTGCGCCCCCCATCTCTCTGTCAGCATCAGCTGGTGAAAACAGTTCCGCCACTCCCCAAATGTGGGAGCCGAGGAATCTCTCCACAACCTAAGAATAGGCGCTTTCCCCACCAGACAAGCCTTGTGCATTAGCAAACGTTCCCCTGGTTTAACTGGGCAGGGAGCAGATATACAATCCAACACCACTAGGGGACCGGACCAACGCAATCTCCGCTGTAGCAACCCCCCTATAAAGGAACAAATCCTCGCCCAATAAGGCTCCAATACTTTGCAGTCCCACCACATGTGCAGCAAAGTCGCCATAGGCTCTGAGCAGCGGGGGCATCGACCATCAGTCAATCTACTGCGCAGCGCTCGCCTCGGTGAGAAGTGAGCTGTAGTGAGGCATTTAAATTGTATCTCCCTCCACCTCATCCCCTGTACTAATCGTACTATCCTTTGTAGGGCTGCTCGGAGAATACCCGGGGCCACTTCACCGTCTAGCTCGGCCGCCCAGTCCTCTTCCACCTTTCGGTAGTCCGGCAAAGCCTGAAACTGTGCCAATCGGGTCTTGTATGCAGAAATTGACAACGGCATCTCCCCTCCCAGCCCGAAGAATTCGAGGATCTGCCCAGAGCGTTCGATCTGCAAGGCGTCTCGGGTGAGCGAAGAAACATAATGAGTCACCTGAATATACGCGAAGCAATGGCGGGGGGGCAGATCATATTCCCGTCTTAGCGTCAGAAAGGATTTACATTTCCCAGTTGCCTCCATTAAGTGTCCTATATTCCTCAATCCCCGCGCATGCCACTCCCGGAATAGCTTATAGTCAGAGCCTGGGGGAAAGGACGTATTGCCCTGTATTGGGAGCCAACTAGAAGTGTGTGTGCCAAGGCGTGCCCCACGCTCCATTAAGAGATTGCCAGGTCCGCCTGGCCGAGCTAATGAGCCCACTCCGCACAAGGTAACTAGGGAGCTGGCGATTCTCCCCGTGAAGAGCCCCCATCAGCGTTAGCGGGCCCACAAAACATTCTTCCAGGGCTCGGGGTGTATAAAACTCTGTCCCCCCCAACCAATCCCCAAGATGCCGTGCCTGACAAGCCAACGCATAAGCTTTTAAATCGGGGAATCCCATCCCTCCCTCTTTCCATTTCCCCAAGAGCCGCGTCCACGGTATGCGGGCTTTGCTGCCTTTCCAAAGAAAACTACGAAAGCAGGCCTCTAGATGACGCATGTCGCGACGTAGTAGCCACACCGGCAATGTCTGTAACCAATATAATAATCGGGGTAGCACCACCATCTGTATTGCCGCCACTCTCCCAGACAGAGATAGCGGGAGGGAGCTCCAAGCCTTCAGCTGTATCTGAAGGCGTCGTAAAGTACGGTCAAAGTTGCTCCTATACAGCAACGAAGGCTGTCGAGTCAACACGATCCCCAGGTATATAAAACTCATCTGTCGCCCCACCGCAATGGGAACGTCCCCTCCCATGTGTCTCGTAGCTTTCCCAGTACATCTAAAGCTTCAGATTTTTCCTGGTTGATACGCATCCCCGCAACCTTCCCAAATGTCCCAAATTCAGCCAACAGTTTCCGCAGGGATCGTCCGGGATTGAGTAAGTGAACTAGTATGTCATCCACGAAAGCGGATACTTTAAAGCCTTGTTCACCTATATTGACCCCCTGTATCACCCTCGAGTCCTCAACTGTCCTTATCAAAGGATCAAGCAAGAGGACAAATAGAAGTGGAGAAAGCGGGCATCCCTGTCGCGTACCACGACCCAGATCAAAAGCATCCGAAAGGAGCCCATTGCATAACACCGCGCTGTCGGTTGGGCATACAAGCTCATCACCATCCGACAAAAGATGGGCCCCAGTCCATATTTCGGAAGAAGGCCCCATAGATAGTGCCAGTTGACCCTATCGAAGGCCTTTTCAGCATCAAAGCTCACCAGCAAGGACGGCAGTTGGCGGTGGTGCACCCATTCCAAGGAGGCCACGATTTTCCGTAAATTCCGGACCGCGTATCTACCTTTTACAAATCCAACCTGCGAGTCGTGTACTAAATGCTCCAAGACCTCCGCCAGTCTAACTGCTAAAATTTTTGCAAGAATTTTTAAATCAAAGTTGAGGAGCGAAATGGGTCGATAGGAGGCCACCGATAATGGGTCCTTGCCTGGTTTGGGGATCAATACAATGTGAGCGTGGTTCCGCCCCCAGCGGAATGTCCCGTGTTCCGTGCGACTACCAAAAACCTCTCGTAATAGTGGACAGACAGCCTCCCCTAGGATCTTATACAGCTCTGCCCCAAAACCGTCGGGACCCGGCGATTTGTAACAATTCGCCGCAGATATGACCGATTGCACTTCCTGAACAGCCAAGGGCTGTTCCAACAGCGCCTGCTGTTCCACGGTCAATTGTGGGAGGTCTAGGCTCTCCAAGTAGTCTTTTATATCTCCAGGAACAAGCAGGAATAAGTCATCACATATGGGTACGTCGGTACCGACGGAGCCCGCGCGGGAAAGCTCCCCAGCTTTTCAGATTAAAAGCTTTTGGGGCCTCCCACTGCACTTGCGCGCTGCCTTCCCGCCTTCCTGACCAGCTCTCGTCAGTTTCTTTTTTTCCGCGGAGCCAGCAGGTCGTGTTCCTGTCACCGCTGAAGAAATTGTTAATTTTATTGTTTTCTTTAGACCGCGTACCTGCCTTCCCCATTCTGAAACCGGTACTGCCGGTCTCTCTTTCTTTCTTTTGAAGAAGAAAAAAAAAAGTTTTTTTCTTTTCTTCAGCACAGCTTGGTACTTTGTTAGGCCTTCAGGCCTACACAAATTCTCCTCATGGAGAAGCCAGTTCCTGGTTTTAAAAAGTGTACCAAGTGCAGTGCTGTCATTCCTCTTACAGACACCCATGAATGGTGTCTTAAATGTTTAGGACCTGACCATTCCATACCGGACTGCCCATCCTGCTCCCAGATGTCGAAACGTGGATTGCAGAACCGGGCCAACAAGTTCCATGTGCTGTTTCCTTCAGAAGCATCACAGTCATCCAGGTCTTCCTCTCCGGATGGATCTCAGGTAACCAAAACTCCAGTGGGCAAATCCTCTAAAAGCAAATCTTTCTAAAGATCGAGAGGCTCTCAATTCTGAGTTCGAGGATTCTGCCCAGGCCAAAAAACCCCGGTGGGAGGCTCCGGCCTCCAAAGCAATCATGGGGTCACAGGTTGACATCGATGGCGCGGCCTCGACAGATCACCTGTTGTACTGCTCTGGGGTACCGGCCCATACCGGTACCGACATCCAGGCAGCAGTGGCGTCTATGGGCAATACTGTCCAAGTCATGCAGCAGGCCATTCTGGCTTTTATTAATGCTGCTACGCCCTCGGTACCGCAGCCAGCGGTACCGGTTCCGGTTCCGGTAATGGCTTCCATACCGGAACCGAGGCCATCGTCTTCCAAACGCAGATCGGTTCCGCATGCCGGATCCGGGCTTTTGCCCGGTACCGATCCCATACCCGGTACGCCCGATGTCGATACCGAACGGTATGCGTATCGTGCGTTGGAAGCACATAGAGGATACTCTGCTTCTTCAGAGGATTTTAACTCCTCTGATGATTCTGATGAGTTCTCCCTTGATCTTCCTGAGGAGCCTTCTCCTAAAAGGAGAATGTCTCCACCAGAGGATTTGTCCTTTCAGGACTTCATCATAGAAATGACTAAAGGTCTTTCTATTGCTTCATCCTCTGAAAAGGAACCCAGATCAAAGAAACTGGATATTTTTAGGATACTCTAAGTCTCCTAAAGAGGCAGTTACCCTGCCTATCCATGAAATCCTTCAAGAACACTTGATGGACTTATGGGAGGCTCCTCTAACATTGTCTCCTTCTTCTCGCAGGTTGGACACCATGTACCGTGTCCCCCCTTCTCCTGGTTTCCAAAAAACTCAGTTGCCTCACCATTCTATTGTGGTGAAGTCTGCAATGAAGAAGATAAAGAGTACCAAAAGGCACTCTTCTACTCCTCCAGGGCGAGAATGTAAGACTCTAGACTCTTTTGGCAGGAAAATTTTCCAGGCTACTATGCTTATAGCCAGGATTAATTCCTATAGTCTTTACATGGGCATGTTTCTCAGTGAAATCGCTCTAAAAGTTCGGCATTTTGCCCCCTTTATCCCTGGGGATAAGAGGGAGCAGTTCATTTCCTTAGTGAAACACCTTTTGGATATTTCAAAGTTCTCCAACAGGGCAGCTTTTGATTCCTTTGAGGGTGCTGGTAGGGCTTCGGGCATTGCTATAGCAGCCCGACGTCTTGCTTGGCTCCAGGCTTCTGATCTAGAACCTTGGGTCCTAGATTGCTTACGAAATCTGCCCTGTACAGGTGAGAACTTATTTGGTGAGGAGTGGCAAATTAAGGCCACTCAATGGACGCAGAAAATGCCACCGTTAGATAGACTTTCTAAGTCTACCTCCACTCCTGCCAAGAAGTCTTTTAAGAGGCCTTATTACAAGAAGTCCAGATTTTCCACAAATACTGGCCAACAATCCTCTCAGCCTCGTTTTGCTGCTAAACGTCAGCAACCTAAACTGGCAAGGTCAAAGCCTGCGGCGTCTGCTACGCCTCAGCAGGCTCCACCCCCTCAGGGGTTTTGACTTGCCCCTAGAGAACTTAACTTTTCTGGCTCTAGAACAACCAGAGCCCCTCACCATACCCGGAAGGTTAGCTCACTTTGCTCCCAGATGGGAGCAAATTACATCAGAGCAATGGACCCTCTCTATCATCAGAGAGGGTTACAAACTCCATTTTTCCGACCTTCCTCCTTATACTATGGTGAGGCAGTTCAATTCTCCCCCATCTCTCCTGGCCCTCTTGGGTCAGGAAGTCTCCTCCCTCCTTGCCCAGGGGGCAATAGAGGAGGTCCCTCTTCTTCAACAGGGGACAGGATTCTACTCCCCTTACTTTCTAATACCAAAGAAGACAGAGGGCTTCAGACCAATTCTGGATCTGAGAGAATTGAACAAATTTCTTTTCAAGGAGAAATTCAAAATGCTTTCTCTGGGCATTCTCCTTCCATACCTTCAGAGTCAGGATTGGCTTTGTTCTCTAGACCTAAAGGATGCGTATACACACATACTCATCCACCCATCCCACAGAAAATACCTTCGATTTCTGTTTCAGGGAAAACATTTCCAGTACAGAGTACTCCCCTTCGGTCTAGCCTCTGCTCCAAGAGTGTTCACCAAATGCATGGCAGTCGTAGCTGCCTTTCTAAGAGGCCTGGGAATTTTCATATTCCCATACCTGGACGACTGGCTCATCCGAGCTCCCTCTCAGTCCCAGGCCCAAATTTCCCTGGACCGCACAAGGCGTCTTCTGCAGTATCTAGGACTGGTAGTAAACCTTCCCAAGTCTCAACTAATCCCTACTCAGTCTCTCGAGTTCATAGGGGCCCAGTTAGACACCATCACTGCAAGGGCCTACCTGCCTCAGGTCAGGGCCCAACGCCTGCTGAGTTTGGCCTCCCAAGCTCAGTCCAGCAGTCATTTGACAGCCCGGGAAATGCTGCGACTTCTGGGCCACATGGCCTCCACGGTACATGTGGTGCCCTACGCTCGTCTGCGTATGAGAGCAGCTCAATGGACCTTGGCCACCCAGTGGACTCAAGCATCTGGAGCGCTCTCCGACCAAATACTCACCTCAAGCAGTCTATTTTGGTCCCTCCAATGGTGGACATCCACCAAGAATCTGTTGTTGGGGGCCCCCTTCCAACCTTTGTTGCCCCAAGCAACCCTCACAACAGATGCCTCCCAGACAGGGTGGGGAGCTCATCTTCAGAAACACTCAGGGCACTTGGTCTCCACAGGAGGCCACCATTCATATCAACCTCCTGGAACTGCGAGCAATTTACCTTGCCCTCAAGGTCTTCTATACCCTCCTTGTCAACCTGACTGTCCTAGTTCAGACAGACAATCAGGTAGCCATGTTCTATATAAACAAACAAGGAGGGACAGGCTCTCTGTTGCTTTGCAACGAAGCTCTCAGATTATGGGCCTTCGCCAGAGAGCATCAAATTCACCTTCTTGCAGTGTATCTTCCAGGAGTTCAAAACTCTCGTGCAGACAGACTCAGTCGAGTTCTGCTTCCACACGAATGGTCCCTACATATGGACCAGATATGCAGAATCTTTCAGGAATGGGGGACCCCAGACATAGACCTCTTTGCAAGTCCGTGGAATGCCAAACTTCCCCGGTTCTGTTCCAGAACTCAGTGTCAGGGAGCTCAGGCCCACGATGCCTTCCTCCTGCATTGGGGTCAGGAATTCCTCTATGCCTTTCCACCCATTCCTCTAATATCCAAGACTCTGTTCAAGCTCCAGAGGGATCACGGGACTATGATCCTCATAGCTCCCCGCTGGCCACGCCAGGTGTGGTTCCCTCTACTTCTGCATCTCTCCCAGGGATCCTCCCTGGACCTGGGAGCTGCGCCAGACCTTCTGTCTGAGGAGGGGACTTTGTGGCACCCAAACCCCAAATCCCTACATCTCAGAGCTTGGTTACTGAAGGCCTAAGTCTTCAAGACTTTAATCTTTCTCAACCTGTGACAGATATCCTTCATGCCTCTAGGAAACCTTCCACGAGGCGTTCTTATGCTTTCAAATGGAAACGTTTTTCCATTTGGTGTGCTCAGCAGGGTCTTGACCCTCTAGCACTTCCTTTGAATTCCCTCTTGGACTATCTCCTGCATCTTTCAAATGCAGGCCTTAAGACGAATTCAGTAAGGGTCCATTTGAGTGCTATTGCAGCATCCTTAAAACCTATAAATGGACAACCTGTCTCCTCTCATCCTCTTGTTGCACGTTTCATGAGAGGCCTGACTCTAACTAAACCTCCCATCCGACCTCCTCCGGTAGCATGGGATTTGAACCTAGTTCTAGGTCAGCTTATGAAGCCACCTTTTGAGCCTTTGGACTCTACCTCCTTCAAATTTCTTTCCTGGAAGGTTGTTTTCCTTATTGCAGTCACTTCGGCTCGCCGCATCAGTGAACTGCAGGCTTTAGTGGCTCATCCACCTTATACTAGGTTTCATCATGATAAGGTGGTCCTTAGGACGAATCCCCACTTTATGCCCAAAGTGGTCTCGCCTTTTCATCTTAATCAAGAGGTATATCTACCTGTCTTTTTCCCGGCTCCTCATGCATCCAGTGCAGAGAGGAACCTTCATACTCTGGATTGTAAAAGAGCTCTTGCCTTTTACCTCAACAGGACTCAACCACATCGAAAGTCTTCCCAACTTTTCGTGGCTTTTGATCCTTCTCATTTGGGACTTCCAGTCACCAAGCGTACACTTTCCAATTGGATCGCTCAGTGTATTTCTTTCGCTTACCAGAGTAAGAACGTTTCTCTGGAGGGCCATGTCACTGCTCACAATGTGAGAGCCATGGCCACTTCTATGGCTCATCTTCACTCTGTGTCCATAGATCAGATCTGTCGAGCAGCCACTTGGGCCTCGGTTCATACCTTCACAGCCCATTACTGCTTGGACAAGGACTCCCGCCGGGATGCCTTGTTTGGTCAGGCTGTCCTCAAACACCTGTTCCATACTTAAACAACTCCTGCCCACCTTCCCTGCATGGATGCCTGAGATCCATACGAAGATGGTTTACCCTTGGAGGGGATCTCCCAGGCATCTTAGCTAGGGAGTCCCCATATGTGATGACTTATTCCTGCTTGTTCCTGGAGATAGCACAGTTTACTTACCTGTAACAGGTGATCTCTGGGAACAGCAGGAATTAGTCATCACAACCCACCCACCTCCCCTAGGAGTTGTATCTCTATCTATCTTCCTGTCCTCTCTCTCTATTGTCTCAGCTTTAAACTTGAACTGATGAGAGCTGGTCAGGAAGGCGGGAAGGCAGCGCGCATGTGCAGTGGGAGGCCCCAAAAGCTTTTAATCTGAAAAGCTGGGGAGCTTTCCCGCGCGGGCTCCGTTGGTACCGACGTACCCATATGTGATGACTAATTCCTGCTGTTCCCAGAGATCACCTGTTACAGGTAAGTAACTGTGCTTTCTCCCGACGGCCGTTCCGCCTCATAGACTGACTGAAAAAAATTCCGAAATGCTCGGGCTATCTCCCTGTTTTCCCTTTGTAATTTGCCCCTATCATCGCGGAGAGCTGCTATCCAGGAAGAGCCCCGCCGTCCCCGCAAACACCGGGCTAGCAGCTTCCCCGGTTTGTCCCCATGGCAATGCAATCGATAGCGGTAATAAAGATGAGATTTCTTTGCCCGTTGATGGAGCAGCTCGTTTAGATCAACTTGAGCTTCCCACAAACATTTTTTGTTTGCGGCTAATGGGGTGCGGGCGCATAGCCTACGAAGGCCTACAACCCGCCGTTCGAGACGGATAATACGCTCAGCGAGCATCCGGCGTTTCCGAGCCGCGAAACCAATGATGTCGCCCCGTAATACCACTTTTGCCGTTTCCCAGATCAATTCCGGGTCTTCGCTATGACATGAATGATCGCTCAGAAACTCCTGCCATCGTTTTCGAATAAAGGTATGAAACTGAGCATCCTGGTATAAATCTAAGGGGAAGCGCCAAAGTCGCGTCCTATCCGCGGGATCGCCCCCCCAATGTATCTCTATCCATACCAAGGCATGGTCTGAGATTTCCAGGGGGCCAATCTGGGCCTTCCCGGTCTGGGCGAACAGTCCCCCCGACAGAAGTAGATAGTCGATACGTGCGCTGGTTCCATGTGCTCGGGACTGGTGAGTGTAGTCTCGCTCCCCTGGGTGGAGCAGTCTCCAAGGGTCTACCAAGTCTAGTCTTTTCCGAAATTTTTGTAGTATCCGTGTTACAGGGACTCTGTCCCGTCCATCTCCGCCTCTCGAAGTATCCAAATCGACATCGAGGACCCCGTTGAAGTCTCCCCCTATTACTAGAGGGTAGTCCGGTAGACATTCTATTTTAGAGGCCAGGCCGTTATAAACATTAGGGTCGAGCACGTTTGGCCCATAAAAGTTACCTATCAATATTGGTTTCCCTTCTAAGTGGCCGGAGAGCAAAAGGTATCTTCCCTCATCTGCTATGATCGAGTCTGCTGCAAACCGGACCTTTTTATGGACCAGTGTGACGACCCCCCCTTTTTTCTCTTTGGCCGGGGACCCCCACACCTGCCCCTCCCAAGACTTACAGAGTTTGCTGTGTTCTTCGGCTGTCTGGTGGGTTTCTTGTAGCAGGGCAATATCGCACTGGTGTCTGGCTAAAGCCTGCAAAATTTTATATCGCTTGATCGGATTCCCCAGCCCACATACATTCCAGGTGATGATCTTCAGGGGCATAAGGCAGTGTCAAAGCTCCACCTACTAGTAAATTCCTCATGGCGGAGGCAGGTCCCCCCAGCCTGGGACCCCTCCCACTTAGTGATTGGGAGAACACAACCCTGCAACCAAACCTTGAGAGAGAGACAACCCCCCTCCCCCCTTCCCCCTCCCGCCCTCACCCCCCCTCCCCTCCCCTGCCTTCCCACCCCACCCACAACCCCCATCAGCCCACCCACCCCACCCCCCCTCCGTTCCCCCACCCCTAAACCACTAGGTCCACCCATTAGGCTGGACAACTTCCCTGTGGCAATCGGGTCTGCCCCATACCTCCCCAAAACCAACACTGAGCCTAGCTATCTGATAGAACCCCATTCTCTTATTATCCATCCCAAAATTAAATTAACAGTATTCCCCACCACTTCCCCTCTCCGCTCCTCCCGAGGGCCTCAGTATTCCCTGACCCACTCCAGAGGAGATGGAAATTGGTACCACCAGGCCCCCCCCCCATCCCATACCCCTGCTTTCGTTTGTCCCCCGGGGCCTCCTACCCCCTTCGCTCCCAAGCCTAGAGCCTTACCCCTCCCTTCCGCATCGCTCCCCCCCCCCCTCTGATAGTAGCATGGACATAATTCACCTCGAGAGTATATTCAAAGATCACCACATTAAATCTACCCATACCACACCCCCATTCCTCGATTCGGTGGGGCTGCCACCTTATTGTTCCCATAATGACATGGGGGGGGGGGGGGAACCCCGGTAATGCTCTGGGGGCCACCACAAGGAGTAGACTAAACTTCTGGTAAATGTCATATGTATAATTTAAACAACCCACTCATCCATTCATTCCAGGCTTATACCCAAGACACACACCCTCACCTCATTCGTCTGCCTCATTCAACCTGGCCTATCAGCAACCTCTCGTACAGATGTAATCCCCAGGGCGGCTGCCGAGGAATTATGAGGTTGAACCCCCCGTACCTCTCTAGGGGGCCCCCTCTACTGGCATCTACCCCACCCAGGCTGTCTAATCCGACTAACCCGTGCCCCCCCCCCCCACTAGGTCTACTACGAACCCTCACTCAGCCACACATTAATAGAACATTCACCCAGCTCAAACAGTATCAAGATATACACACAATTGCTCAACCAAACAGTTGAAACAACGTAACAGTTTAACAATGTTGCCAGCCAACTGGCTTGAACAAGTGAGCAATTGACACAGTATAGCTAAGTGTAACAAATTACAGCTTACACAAGACCAGGAAGCACCATTGTTACACTGGCAGCAAAAGAAAACTAGCTGCTATAGTCCAAAGCCACAACTGGTCTTTAGGCCTCTCTTTATCAGTGAGGCCTCAAAATCCCATTCCCTTTGGCTCTCCAAAGTTCACGATGGCGAGGCGGTCTGGGCATTCAGGGTTTCTAGAAGAGCAGCAGCCTCTGCCGGTGTTGTCAGATAGCGGGTCTGTCCCTGGGCCTCCACTCGAAGCCGGGCAGGATATAGCAGCGAGAATCGTACTCCTTTGTTCAGCAACTGAGTGCAGACCCCCGAGAAGGCCCGGCGCTGCTGGCTTACTAAGGCCGAGTAGTCTTGAAACACAAGTATCGGTTCTGTATCCTGCTGTCTCATCCTTCGACTCCGGGCAGCTTTTAACACAGTTTCTTTTTGCCGGTAGTCCAAAAAGCGTGCAATAACCGCTCGTGGTCGTCGCGCCTGTTCCCTCCGCTGTCCGAGTCGATGCACGCGCTCCAATTTTACAGGATCTCCATCCTGGTTCTGCAACAGGTTGCCAATCCAGGTCTGTAGGTATCCAGAAAGGGTGCCATCCGCCACGCTCTCCGGTATCCCAATGAAACGCAGGTTCTTGCGTCTCCCCCGGTTTTCGAGCTCATCCAGCTTGTCACCTTGTTGCTTTACCAGAGTCTCTAAGGCCTCCACCTTAGCTGACAGGGAGTGCTGGTTGTCCTCCACATCTGAAACTCAGGTCTCAACTTGGTCTAGTCTCCCGGTAAAGTCCGTAAAGTGTTGGCTCACAGTCTGGATCTGATCAGCCAAGTCTTGGAATCGGGTATCTAGTGCCTGAACCACCGCAGCACTGACCTCCGTGACCAGATCCGGTGTGCCCCCATGTTTCGGGCTAGCCGGCGCCCCCTCGGTCGTTTTCCCCTCTGGGGCACGCAGCTTCTCCTTTCATGGCACTTTCGATGCCATGCTGTTTCGTGGCTGGGTGGAGACTACTTCCAATGCTATGAGAGTATCCCCTATGATAGTGGTCAATGATCAATAAAGATGAAGATAGGACTCACTCAGCTATCGTGGGTTGTTTTGAGCAAAATAGGTCAGGGTTAATCCACAGCACCCACTGCTGCTGTTTGCGATTAGCTTTAGATAGAAGGCAGCGCCTAAGAGGCCACTCCAAAAAGCCTTTCGGCCAGGCCCCCAATCGCAAATGTCTCGCTTCAGTGTGCTATCTCCTGCGCAGTGTTATCTGCCCCGACCGGTCATGGAGGCCCCTATCCTCTCCGCCGCCACTATACCCCAAGGAGGGGAAGTTGAAAAAGGCGTGGGGGAGATGCCCGATTGCGCCTCAGCGTGTTTACTTTTACGTGCAAGAATCTGCTCCAGAGAACCAAAAAAAAAAGGAAAAAAAAAAAGGGTTACAGGTCCCCTCACCGCTGAAAGCACCTCGCCACGTGCAGGGAGAGTTGATGATCGCGATGCAGATGTCTACTATGTGCCGTTGTCTGTCCCGATCAGGCCAAGGTGATCGCCGATCCTTACTCTGCTGGGGGTACAATGCCCCCTAAGGGAAGAGCTGATAGGAGCGGTGGGGGGGACGTCTAATCCCGTCCCAGTGTGCTTCGTGCTCGTGCCGGTGTCGGCTAGGCGGAGGCAGCCACAAGTCTCTATTCCTCTGGAGCTTCAGTACCTCGCACGGGAGTAAGCTGATAAGGGCAGCGGGGGCCTTACCCGAAGTTGGGCCGTGGCGGCCGTATGCCTCTCCACCGCCGGAGACCCGATACCTCGTGGGGGAGGGAGATCCAATGTTGGCAGTGGGGATAGAGCCCGATCGTAGCTCAGCCCACGTTTTAGATGTATATTTTTCTTTCTCCGATCGGGTAAGGATGGCCGCAAGCTGCTATACTTCTGCGGACCCGATACCCCGCGGGGGAGAAGGTAATGATGGCGGTATGAGAGGGGCCCGTCTTCTATGGCGTTAGCTGCCCCCAGCCGTCAGGGATATCCGCAGGTCTCTTCCTGTGTGTAGTCCTAACACTCCGTGGGGGAAGGAGCGATGAAGGAGGTGGAAAAAGATTTTTAAAGGGTTTTGTAGCCGTTTTGCGGGGCCAGTTGCCCGGAGCTGATCGTGAGCCGTCCGATCAGCTCATTGCCCAACCGGAAGTCGAGCCCTAACCTTTTAAGCCTCTCCTCATAGGCGTATCCTTCCATCTCCTTTACCATTTTGGTGGCTCTTCTCTGTACCTTTTCTAATTCTGCTATATTCTTTTTAAGATATGGCAACCAGAATTGCACACAGTATTCAAGGTGCAGTCGCATCATGGGCGATATAGAGGCATTGTAATCTTTGTTTTATTCTCCATTGCTTTCCTTATGGTTCCTAGCATTTTATTTGCCTTGTTGGCTGCTGCAACACACTGAACGGAGGGTTTCAACATGTTATCCACGATGTCTAAATCTCTTTCCTGGGTGATGGTTCCTAATGTGGAACCTTGCATCGTGTAATCATAGTTCCTTATCGTTCCTCCAGTTTAGTCCTCCACTTCTGGGTAGTGCACCTCCTCCTGCAGCTTGGAGACTGGACCAATCAAAGTCTTTCCATCACTTGATGTAGCATGTAGGAATCTCCCATCAGCCCCAATGTGTCCAGTCTCCATGCAGCAGGAGGACCTAGTGAGCCTAGGTGCTGGGCTCACTGGAGAAACGATAAGAAACAGGCTAGTCAGTCTCAGGGGGTCTAAATTCATTTTTATTTTTCCTCTTAGGTGATTTCCATTTCTCCATTTTGGTTTCCTTTTCTAATCATTTTGTACTTTACGTCTAATTTGGACTGTACCTTAAAAAAAAAACAACAAACAAACAAACCAGAGAATTATACTTCTAGCCGCCACAGAAGCTGTACGCTCATGAGAGCTCCTTTTATCTGCCGAGTTTTCAGAAAATACCTCTGCTTGGCAGCGGGATCTCTGACCCCTTGACGGATCGGGGCAGAACTCCTTCCTTCCCCACAGTCGGCCCGATCACCGCGGTACGGTAAACCGCGGCTTCGGAGGCACCGGCTTTCTCCCCTGACTGTTTGCTGAGAGAGGGTGAGTCTCGCGGCATTTTTGTCACCCTGGGGTTCCGATCGCAGCTACTCTGCTGCGGCTGTGCAATTCAGTGGAGCCGGTCATTTTGTGAGGGCGATTCCGGCTGCAGGTACGGGCTGTGCTTCGCAAGGGCCTCATTAAAGCGTGCCAGACACGCTGTTAAGAGACCGCTGCCATTTTGAGCACGCGGTTTCTGCAGCGGGTCTGGACATCGCACCGGCAGCATTTTTCTGTGGGGCAGAGGGCTCTTCCAGTCCGGGAACAGCGCTTTGAAATCAGGAGACTTCAAGTTTTCGGTGAGATCGGTTCTTTTTCGGCTAGCCTTTAGTTTCCTTTTTTGATTTGGGTGTTTTTTGTTTCGAAGGGCTGGTTAGGCAGCAGGATTTGCCTTTTGTTTTATTCGGCTTCTTGAACTCAAGCAGTCCTTGGGTAAATTGTAAAAAAAACAAAACAACAAAGGAAGAAGTAGAGTAACTAAGAATTAAGATACAATACTCAGCTCTGAAAGCTTACTGCTCCTTGATTTTTTGGGACATACCCTGGGCCCCCGGTGCAGGCCGGGACACCCAGCTAATGTCCACTAGTACGCAGTGCATCATTTGTGGCACTCGTAGGGGCACCTATGCTGACAGTGGTGTCTGTCAGCGCTGTGCAACCGTTTCAGCCAGCGTGGAACAACAAATGGAGAGTGCCATCTCATCCGCTCCCCTGGAGGCGTTTGCCGGGGGTGGAGGGTGAGGCTTATTTACTGGGTCCTCCTCCTTCAGGGCCGGGGGTGGCATCCGATAGTTTGGGGGCTAGTGGGGATCTTAGTTTTGCTGCGCCTCTGGAGGATTTTTCGCCTGACTTTGTACTTCTCATGCATCAGGCCTTCTGTCGTCACCGGCAGGGTCAGTTACCGGGGGCCTTGCCCATCCCCTCTTCCAGCGCACGGTCTGGCCTAGCGGAGCGTGACAGTATGGCGTTGAAAGCAGCCAAGCGGCCTCGTCCACTGGAGCCTTTGCCCTCCGAAGCGGGATGGCAGGAACTGGAGGACGCAGAATTGGACATGGATCTAGATGGGGATGATTTAGAAGAAGGGGAGATCGTAGAGCCTGAGGACCAGGCTAGGATTATTTGCGTGTTTCGAAAGGAGGAGTTGACGCCTCTCATTACAGAGGCCCTGCAGACTCTGCGGCTGGCTACTGAGCAGCCGACTGAGGAAGAAGATGGGGCTGATCCCATTATTCAGGCTGTGCGTCAGACACAGGTGGTGGTTCCTATCCATAAGGTAATTGACCAGATGATTCAGACTGAGTGGGATCATCCAGAAGCTGGACTCAAGGGGATGAAAATTATGAACAAGCTGTATCCCCTAGCAGATAAGGACAAGGAAAGATTTTGTTCCCCGAAAGTTGATGCTGCGGTTTCGGCGGTCACTAAAAAGACAACTATTCCGGTGGAAGGTAGCGCGGCTTTAAAGGAAGCGCAGGATAGAAAATTGGATGCGTTGTTAAAACAATCGTTTGAAGCAGATGCCGTTTCTTTGCAGGCCTCCATCTGTGGTGCTTGGGTGACCAGGGCTTGTCTCTGCTGGGTTCAACACTTAACAATCCTCTTCCTCAGATCTCGAAGGCGTGAGAGAATTACAGCATTTGGAGTCAGGTTCCGCATACTTGGCGGATGTTCATTACGATCTCATTAGAGCTTTATCTAATAGTATGGCGTCATTGGTAGCGGCGCGTAGATCCCTTTGGCTAAAGAATTGGGCGGCCGATGGCTCCTCTAAGGCACGTCTCGGCAAACTTCCATTTAAGGGAAAGCTGCTGTTTGGTGAAGATCTGGATAAGTTGGTTAAGGATTTAGGGGAGTCTAAAGGAAGTAGACTGCCAGAGGATAAGCCCAGACAAGGGAAGTCTTTTTCGGCCTTTCGAGGTCAGTCTAGGGACTTTCGGAGATTTTGCTCGCCCCGCTTTGCAGGTTCCCAAAGGGGGCGTTTTGCATTCCGGGCCCAAGGTTTCCGTGGCTTTTGGGGCACCAGTAGAGGGTTCGCAGCGGCGTCTTCTGGGGCCGCTCGGAAGCCCCAATGAATGGTGGCGGGTCCCGGCAGAGAGTCAACCGATCGGGGGTCACTTTCGGGGTTTCCTTTCTGCTTGGACCTGCATAATGTCCGATCAGTGGGTTTTGGAGATCATTCGCGAGGGTTATGCTCTCGACCTTGCACAACCCGTGCTGGACTCCTTTGTAAGCTCCCCTTGCAGAGGGCCGCTGAGGGCCCTACAGGTGCGTCAGACATTGGATCGTCTCTTGCAGCTCGGCGCAATCATCCCGGTACCCCCAGAAGAATACGGCGTGGGTCGTTACTCTATTTCATGGTGCCAAAGGAGGACGGCTCTCTTCGGCCGATTTTGGACCTCAAGGGAGTAGATCGTTGCCGCCAGGTGCCGCATTTTCGAATGGAAACGCTGCGGTCCGTTATCGTGGCAGTTCAGAAGGGAGAATATCTAACGTCTCTCGACCTCTCGGAGGCCTACCTCCATGTTCCTATAAGGGTGTCGCATCAAAGGTTTCTGCGTTTCACTTTGCCTTGGACATTACCAGTTTCAGGCTCTGCCTTTCGGGTTAGTGACGGCGCCGCACGTTTTCACGAAAACTATGGTGGTGGTGGCGGCAGCGCTGCGGAAGGAAGGAGTCTTAGTCCATCCATACCTCGACGATTGGCTGATTCGCGCAAAGTCTCCAGACGAGAGTGTGAAGATCACGGCAAAGGTGGTGACCTTTCTGCAGAGTCTGGGCTGGGTGGTCAATCCACTCGAGTCATCTGGTTCCGACTCAGGTCCTAGAGTATTTGGGAGTGCGGTTCGATACCCGCGCAGGCTCGGTGTTTCTGACAGAGAAGAGAGCCCAGACTCTCCGAGGCCTGGTACAGAACTTCAGGAAGCTGGCGGCGCCAACGGCGTGGAAGTAACTTCAGGTGCTGGGGACAATGACTGCGACGATAGAGGTGGTACCTTGGGCCCGCTTTCATATGCGCCCATTACAGCGGGCCCTGCTTCGTCGCTGGTCCAACCAATCCGATTCGTTGAGCAAACGTCTTTCCTGCTCCCTGCACGTGAGGAGAGCTCTGTGGTGGTGGCTGGTGCCCGCATCGTTGCAAACGGGAATGCCATTGGAACAGCCGACATGGATCCCGCTGCTGACGGATGCGAGTCTCTCAGGCTGGGGAGCACATTGCGGGGTAGACTTTGCGCAGGGTCGGTGGTCGACGGAAGAAAGCACCTGGTCGATCAGCCGTCTGGAGCTGAGAGCAGTGTTTCTGGCCCTGAGGAGCTTCGAGGCTCAAGTAACGGGGCGAGTGGTTCGAGTGCTGTCGGACAACGCCACCACCGTAGCGTACATAAACCGGCAGGGCGGAACCGGAAGTGTCGCCTTGGAAGAGGAGTCTGAGAAGCTGTTTGCCTGGATAGAGGTTCGCTTGCCAGCGATATCAGCAGCTCACATTGCCGGAAAAGGCAATGTGACGGCGGATTTTGCTCAGCAGAGTGCGAGTGGATGCAGGGGAATGGGAGCTCCATCCCGACGTTTTCGCGCAGTTGATTCCCCGGTGGGGAACGCCGGTAATGGATCTGATGGCCACCTGCCAGTCCGCAAAAGCAAACCGGTTTTTCAGCAGAAGGCGGGAACCCATGTCAGAGGGGATCGACGCCCTGATGCAGCCGTGGCCTGTGGCGACTCTTCTCTGTGTTTCCCCCGTGGGCGCTTATCAGACAGGTGATCCAGCGTATCGAAGCGCATCGGGGTCGGGTGCTGTTGATAGCGCCAGACTGACCCAGATGTCCGTGGTATGCCGATTGATGAGGTTACTAGATGGTGCCCCGTGGCGTCTCCCGGTGTCATCGGAACTTCTGGTGCAGGGTCTGCTTCGAATGCTGAGGGTGAATCGATTCTTGCTTACGGCTTGGCCATTGAAAGGGCGAGGCTAAAGAAGAAAGGCTACCCCAAATCTGTTGTTGCTACCCTGCTACAGGCGCGGAAGCATTTGACATCGCTGGCCTATGTTCGCGTCTGGCGGATTTTTGAGGACTGGTGTTCGAGGCATCAGGTCTGCGTGGCTACGGCTTCGGTGCCGTTGATATTGCAATTTCTGCAGGATGGTTTTGAAAAAGGGCTGGCTGCCAGTTCTTTGAGAGTGCAGTTAGCAGCCCTAGCCTGTTATAGAGGTAAGGTGCAAGGTGTGGCCTTAGGGGCTCACATTGATGTGGTTCGTTTCCTTAAAGCTGTTGCCCGACTGCGTCCAGCGCGTTGGATGACTGTTCCGCCCTGGGATCTCAATTTGGTTTTACGGGCGCTAGGAAGGGCTCCGTTCGAGCCATTACAACAAAGCTCACTCAAGGATTTGACTCTTAAAACAGTGTTTTTGGTAGCTATTTGCTCGGCCAGGCGCATTTCGGAGTTGCAGGCGTTATCTTGTAGGGAGCCCTTCCTGTGTTTTTCTCGGGAGAAGGTGGTTCTTCGGACGGTGCCTTCCTTTTTGCCTAAGGTTTCCTCGTCCTTTCATGTGAATCAAACTGTGTCTCTGCCGGTTTTGCGTTCAGATGTCGGGCAAGCTTTGGAGCGAGGCTTGAGTCGCTTAGATCTAAAGAGAATTTTGTGTCGTTATTTAGCAGTCTGAGTCCTTTCGCAAATCGGATCGACTGTTTGTGGTGTTTGGTGGTCCCAGAAAAGGAGAAGCGGCGTCGAAGGCGTCTATTTCCAGGTGGATCAAAGAGGCTATTGTCTCGGCGTACATGTTGCAGGGACATCCGGCTCCAGTAGGTTTGAGAGCGCATTCTACCAGGGCGCAAGCGGCGTCCTGGGCCGAGCATAGTCTCGTTCCGCTGGTGGAGATTTGTCGGGCGGCCACCTGGTCATCCTTGCATACTTTCAGTAGGCACTACCGTCTGGATGTGTTGGTGGCGAAGGATGCCTGTTTCGGGTTGGCGGTGTTGCGTGCAGGCTGACAGGGTCCCTCCCATTAGTACTGTTCTTTTACATCCCAGAAGTGGAGGACTAAACTGGAGGAACGATAAGGAAATTGAAATTACACTTACCTGGTAATTGTAGTTCCTTGAGTGACGACAGTTTAGTCCTCATTCTCACCCTTGGGGTTTCGGTCTGCGCGGCACGCGTTCCATATAAAGGGCGGAAGATACAGGTGAGTTTGGTTCCCTTTTTTCTCTTCCCTCATTTTCCGTTGGCTATTCTCTGAATCGGCAGGGGGAAGAGCACTCATAAGTGTACCTTCACCCTTCCCTTTTACAGGGGAGGTTCATGGTTCGTTAGAACTTTCGGTTAAATTTTCAATTTTAATCTGTTAGATGCTTGTTTCTCTGAGTCTGCTTTGTCAATAGTTCACTGGGGCTGATGGGAGATTCCTACATGCTACATCCAATGATGGAAAGACTTTGATTGGTCCAGTCTCCAAGCTGCAGGAGGAGGTGCACTACCCAGAAGTGGAGGACTAAACTGTCGTCACTCAAGGAACTACAATTACCAGGTAAGTGTAATTTTGATTTTTATTGCAACTACACTGGTTACCGATCCAATCCAGAATAAAATACAAAGCACTTGTCACCATATTCAAAATCATGCATGGCCTATCGGCATCCTGCCTTCACTCTCTGATCTCAAAACCCAAAACAAGCAGCCTCGGAGGCAGGGTTTATTGAACCTGCCTTCCCAAAAAAACAAGAGCAAACGGTTGTCTTGCAATCGAGCACTCTCCCTCTAAGCTCCCACAATTTGGAATTCACTATCCCCAACTCTGAGGATGCCCAGGCCTTACTGAATTCCGTAAAATACTGAATATCTACCTATTTCAAGAACATTTCAGCTCCAAACCTCAACCAGACCTTGAGACTTGAACCTCTTAAAACCTAAACTTCAGACAACAACAAAATAGCATGTCAAATTGTAAATATCCCCTTTAAATACCGCCTCCCTCCCCCGAATATACTCATGCAGCTGCATCATAATTCTCAATTGTAATAGAAGTTTAGTTATTGTTAAATGCTTATACTCATGTTCACTTTTATTGTACAATAGTTGCCATACCCTTGCCCTGTTAAATTTTGGTTTCATATAAACCGCATTGAATAGTAGAAAGGCAGTATAGAAATAAGTTTTAAATAAATAAAATAAAATAGTTTGGGTTGTTCTTTCCTAGCTGCATAACTTTGCACTTATTTATTATTTATTTTATTTTGTTTTGATTTATACATTTTTCTATACCGCCTCTTCCAGAGATCAGTGGCGGTTTACATAGAACAATAATACTTAAATAATAGAGAACTATTTTTTACATAGAACAATTGTAGAACATTTTTAACATTCTTAACATTTAAACCAATTGAACATCAAAACAGTTAAAACTGCGGCAATAAACGTGCCGTAACATAGAACTATTTAAATTGAAAAATTAAAAAGTGACTATAATACATTTGAGAAAGATCGACAGAATTCAGTTAAATGCTCGGGATGGAGTTATGGCTGTGCAATGTAGGAGAGGGTCTAGGTAGGGTCAAAGTATGGTGGTTGTTCAGTGTTAATCTGAGGAATCTGTGCATTATCATGTTGAAGGTTGTGATAGTGCATAGTGAATAGGTGAGTTTTTAGTTCCTTTCTAAATAATTGAAGGTCTTTGATTTCTCTGAGCTCGATTGGGAGGTTGTTCCACAACGTTGGTGCAAAGAATGAAAAAGCAGCATTACTTGTCTTCCGACTTGTTTTTCAAACGGAATCCGGGACTAGTAGCATGTGCAAGTTTGCTCTTCTTAATCTGTTATGTGAGATATTGACGAGCGTAGACAGGAAGGACGGTGCAATTTTATTAAAAATCTTGAACGTGATAACTAAGGTTTTATAGATAATTCTGCAAGATACGGGTAGCCAGTGCAGGGAGTAGAGAATAGGAGATATGTGGTCAGTTATTTTTGCTTTGTAGATGATTCTTGCTGTGACGTTTTGCGCTAATTGTAAAGTGTGTAGATTCTTTTTAGTGGTTCCTTGGAGAATGCCATTGCAGTAATCTAGATGAGGCGTTATTAGAGTTTGGACCACTGATCTGAAGTCGGAACTATCTAATAGTGGTCATAACTGTTGGGATTGTCCTTAACTTATAGTATATGGACTTAACAGTTTGTTTTATGTGTTGGGTAAGAGTGAGAGTCCTGTCAAGTGTGATTCCTAGATATTTAATCTGTTCCTTAACTGGTATGATAGTCTTTCCGGTGGTGTTTTCAGACGGTGGGGTAAAGTTCGTGTTTCTAGTTACAAATATTGCTTCTGTTTTAAAGTTAATATTCAAGTTCATTGACTTCAGCCATAATTCCACTTCGGATAGGCATTGATATATATTGTTATAGTCAGGGTTGGACACATTGAAAGGTGAATATAACATGATATTGTCTGCATAGATGTGGTAATTTTATCTTGTAGCATTTGAAAATCTTACAGATGGGTTGCAGGTACAGATTGAACAATAGAGCTGAGAGGGCAGAACCTTGAGGGATGCCCTGTTCTTGAGGGAATGGTGCTGATGCAACTTGATCTATTTGAACATATTGGGTTCTGTTAGAGAAGTGGGATTTAAACCAATCGAGAGTTTTATCTTTAATGCCAATTTGAGCGAGTCTAGAGATAAGGGTGGCATGGTTTACATTGTCAAATGCAGAGGAGATATCAAGGAATATGAGAATAAAGGCTAGTTTTGTGTTATCAATACCTCTGATAATAGTGTCAAATAGTGCTAATAGGAGGGTTTCCACACCGTGGTGAGGGCGGAATCCATATTGATCATCTAATGGTGCAGATGAATCTATGTAGTCCTGCAGTTGAATCTGTACAACCTTTTCAATAATTTTAGCAAGAAATAGAATACTTGCAATGGGACGGTAAGAAGTTGGGTCATTGCTGTCTAATGCTTTGTTCTTTAGTAGTGGACGTATTGCTGACCTTTTAAGGGCTTCAGATATGTATCCCTGTTGAAGTGATTGATTCACTATGTTCAGTAAATCTGGAGCAAGTTCTGTTTTTGTTGAAAGACTGGTAAGGGGGACTGTTGCTTCTGGAGGGAGATCTGCAACTGAGTATTTACTTCTGGTAATTTTCTAAAAGGAATTCTTTGTATTAAAGCTAATTAATCTGTGATCCACTATTTTTGTTAAATCAGTCAGGGCCTAGTAGCAGCAGTTTAAGTTTACATTTAAAACACAGAGGAGAACTCTCTGGTTACATTTCATACCCAGCAGAGAGCTTGTACTTTAAATTTAATAGTCACTCAGGGCCTAGTAACAGCAAAGTACTTTTAGTTTAAATTTAAAACACAGAAGAGAGCTTTCTGGTTACATTTGGAACCCAGCAGAGAGCTTGTAGTTTACATTTAATAGTCACTCAGGGCCTAGCATCAGCAAAGTTCTTTTAGCTTAAATTTACAACACAGAAAAGAGCTTTCTGGTTAAATTTAGAACCCAGCAGAGAGCTTGTACTTTAAATTTCATAAGAAGTTAGAGCCTAGCAGCAGCTAAGAGCTATAATTTAAATCAAATCAGAATATAGCTTACCTCAGCAGCACAAGACAGGGTACTGTGTAGCAGCCCTCTTTTAATAAGTGTTAATTCCCACCCACCCCTGGGATAATCGTAGCTTTATACGTACTTACACATCTTAAAAGACAGGAGGTGCTCTCAGGTGAAGCTCATTACCCAAATCAGTCATACACTAAGGACCTGAGATTAGTTAAGCTTCAGGTGAACAAGGTATATTACACGTATTAGGTTCAGTTTTATTAGTATAAATATCCATAGCAACCCTTAGTAAGTAAAGAACTTAGATCTAAACACAAACTTAAAACTAAGATGCAGACAGCAGTCCAGCAGCGGGATGGGGGCTTTCCAGTCTTTTGCATTGAGTGTCACATGTATGATTTTCTCCCAGTTGGTGAGAGGTCTTACGTGTGCACTAGGTGCAAGGAGCTCTTTGCTCTCAGGGAACGAGTCTGTTCTCTAGAGGCTAAAGTAGCAGACTTGGAAAGCATAAGATAGACAGAGAGGTACATAGACGAGACCTACAGGGATATAGTCCTGAAGTCCCACCTCCAGTCTGGCAGCATCCCTGTTGCCATGGAGGAGAGAGGTCACGTGACAGGAGAGCATCACCCTGGTGTGGCAGGAAGTGATCCTGTAACTAGGACCTGTCCTCCAGGTGATGTAAAACCCTCTCACACCGAGGAAGTTTCTCCAGGGCCATGTGCCCATGAGGGAAGGGTTAGGACAGCCGTTATAGTTGGTGATTCGATCATTAGGCATGTAGATAGCTGGGTGGCTGGTGGACGTGAGGATCGCCTGGTAACATGCCTGCCTGGTGCGAAGGTAGCGGACCTCACGCGCCACCTAGATAAGGTCTTAGATAGTGCTGGGGAGGAGTCTGCTGTCTTGGTACATGTTGGTACCAATGACATAGGAAAATGTGATAGGGAGGATCTGGAGGCTAAATTTAGGCTTTTAGGTAGGAAGTTGAAATCCAGAACTTCCAGGGTAGCATTCTCCGAAATGCTTCCTGTTCCACGCGCAGGACCCAAAAGGCAGACAGAGCTCCGGAGTCTCAATGCGTGGATGAGACAATGGTGCAGAGATGAGGGGTTTGGATTTGTTAGGAACTGGGGAACATTCTGGGGAAAGGAGGGGCTCTTCCGAAGGGATGGGCTTCACCTTAACCGGGATGGAACCAGGCTGCTGGCATTAACCTTTAAAAAGGAGATAGAGCAGCTTTTAAACTAGATATTAGGGGAAAGCCGACAGTCGCCCAGGAGCAGATGGTTCGGAAGAATGTATCTTTGAAGGATACTACCAAAAGCAGAGAGGTTCTACAAAAGAGTAAAGTAGCCCAAATGCCCTCAAGTATGGAGCAGACAGAGCTTAAAGATCCCAAATTACTCATGTCTAACAGACAAATTAATATGGATAAAATACATTCTCTAAAATGCTTGTATGCAAATGCTAGAAGTCTAAAAAATAAGATGGGAGAGTTAGAATATATAGCACTAAATGAAAGGTTAGATATGATTGGAATATCAGAGACATGGTGGAAGGACGACAACCAGTGGGACACTGTGATACCTGGGTACAAACGATATCGTAATGATAGAGCTGATCAAATTGGTGGAGGGGTTGCTCTCTGTTAGAGAGGGCATTGAGTCAGAAAGGATTAAAGTTTTGCAGGAAACAAAATCTGCTGTAGAATCTATATGGATTGAAATTCCATGTAAAAGGGGGAAGGCAAAGGCATTGGCAGTGGGGGTGTACTATCGAGCGCCTGGCCAGAATGACCAAATGGATGATGAAATGCTCAAAGAAATCAAGGAAGCTAACAAACGTTACAGCACAGTAATAATAATGGGTGATTTCAACTACCCCGGTATCGACTGGGTCAGTGTCACGTCAGGACATGCTAGGGAGATAAAGTTCCTAGATGAAATAAATGACTGATTCTTGGAGCAGCTGGTTCATGAACCGACCAGAGGGGAAGCCATATTAGACCTAATCCTTAGTGGAACACCAGATCTAGTGCAAGAGATAAGGTTGTTGGGGCCACTTGGCAATAGTGATCATAGCATGATCGCCTTTGATTTAATTAGTGGAGGAGGGATAGTAAGGAAATCCACAGTATTACCTTTTAACTTTCGAAAGGGAGACTATGATAAAATGAGGAAAACAGTCAAGAAAAAACTAAAAGGAGCAGTTGCAAAGGTTAAAGATGTACATCAGGCTTGGCTGTTGAAAAATACTATCTTGGAAGCCCAGACCAGCTGTATTCCACGCTTTAAGAAAAGTGGAAAGAAGTCCAAAAAACTGCCAGCATGGTTTAAAGTTGAGGTCAGAGAGGCTGTTGCCAAAAAAGCATCTGTCAGGAAATGGAAAAAAGAGCCAAACGACGAAACCTGGAAACAGCACAAGCACTGGCAAGTCAAATGCAAGGCATTGATAAGGCAGGCAAAGGGAGAATTTGAGAAGAAGCTTGCTGCAGAAGCAAAAACGCGAAATAAAGACCTTTTCAAGTACATTCGTAGCAAAAAACCTGTGAGAGTCAGTTGGTCCATTAGATGATAAAGGGGTTAAAGGAGCACTAAGAGGCGACAAGGCGATAGCGGAGAGACTGAACGAATTCTTTGCTTCAGTCTTTACTGAGGAAGATGTAGGGATGTTACCCATGACTGAAGTGGTATTTAAAGGTGCAGAAGAATTGAAGTTAATATCGATACATCGAGAAGATATATTACAACTATTAGATAAGCTGAAGAGTAGCAAATCACCTGGGCCGGATGGTATACATCCAAGGGTATTGAAAGAACTGAAAAGATTGCAGACCTGCTATTAGTAATCTGCGAACTATCATTAAAATCATCTCTAATACCTGAAGATTGGAGGATCGCCAATGTAGCACCAATTTTTAAGAAAGGTTCCAGGGGTGATCCGGGAAACTACAGACCGGTGAGCCTGACGTCAATACTGGGAAAAATGATAGAAACCATCATAAAGAATAAAATTACTCAGCATGTAGATAGTCATGAACTAATGAGAGACAGCCAACATGGCTTTAGACAAGGAAGATCTTGTCTTACTAATCTGTTATGTTTTTTTGAAGGAGTGAATAATCAGGTGGACAAAGGTGAGTCGGTTGATATTGTGTATCTGGACTTTCAGAAAGCCTTTGACAAGGTCCCTCATCAGAGACTTTTGGCAAAACTAAAGAGTCATGGGATAGGAGGCAGTGTACTATTGTGGATCAGGAACTGGTTAAAAGATAGAAAGCAGAGGGTAGGGATAAATGGCCAATTTTCCCAATGGAGAAAGGTGAATAGTGGTGTACCCCAGGGATCTGTGCTGGGTCCGCTGCTTTTTGACATATTCATAAATGACCTGGAAAGTGGAATAACGAGTGAGGTTATCAAATTTGCAGATGACACAAAACTAAAGTTGTTAAAACCCAAGAGGATTGTGGAAAATTGCAAGAGGATCTTGATAAATTGGAAGACTGGGCATCAAAATGGCAGATGAAATTTAATGTGGACAAGTGCAAGGTTATGCACCTAGGGAAGAACAACCCAAACTATGGTTACACGATGCAAGGTTCCACATTAGGAACCACCACCCAGGAAAAAGATTTAGGCGTCATTGTGGATACCATGTTAAAACCCTCGGCCCAGTGTGCAGCGGCGGCCAAGAGAGCAAATAGAATGCTAGGTATGATAAGGAAAGGAATGGAAAATAAAACAAAGGATATTATAATGCCTCTATATCGTTCCATGGTGAGATTGCACCTTGAATATTGTGTGCAATTCTGGTCGCCGTATCTTAAAAAGGATATAGAGTTATTAGAAAAGGTTCAGAGAAGAGCCACCAAAATGGTAAAGGGGATGGAAGGATACTCCTATGAAGAAAGGCTAAAAAGGTTAGGGCTCTTTAACCTGGAAAAGAGACGGCTGAGGGGAGATATGATAGAAGTCTATAAATGAGCGGAGTGGAACAGGTAAACGTAGATCGATTGTTTACCTTATCAGAATATAGAAAGACTAGGGGACATGCAATGAAGCTACAGGGTAAACTATTTAAGACTAATAAAAGAAAATATTTTTTCACTCAACGTGTAATCAAACTCTGGAATTTGTTACCGGAGGATGTAGTAAAGGCTGTTAGTGTAGCTGGGTTTAAAAAAGGTTTGGACAAGTTCCTGGAGGAAAGGTCCATAAGCCATTATTAAGAAGGGACCCAGGATATCGATGCTTGAACCAATACAAGCATTGTGGAACCTGTGTCCCTTGGGGAAACTGCTAGGTACGTATGACCTAGATTGGCCACTGTTGGAAACAGAATACTGGGCTTGATGGACCTTGGTCTGACCCAGTATGGCATATCTTATGTTCTTATGTTCTTATGCCTTTATCCATGCCACTGGGCAAGGGTCCAACAGTGATGTTGTAGTATTCAGTTTGGGGATTGTCTGAAGTAATTATGTGTAATAGGTTGAAAGGCTTTCCATTCAAAGAGGAAGTCATCTTGGGGAGTTAGAGAGGCTGGAGTGAAGTGGCAGTTTTGCTTGAGTTTATTTGGAAAATGGTCAGCTTGAAGCTGAGGGTTAATAATGAGCTTGCTTGTATCATTAACTGGAGATTTGGTTAGAGATTTAACAATCTCGAATAATTCCCTAGGACGGTTTATGGCTTTTGACAATACTTTGGAATGATATTGTTTTTTGGCGGTATTAATTGCCTCTTTGTATGTTTTGAGCAGAGAAAAGAATTGTATTCTAAATTCGGTAGTTTTTTTCCTTCTCCAGATGTTTTCCATTTTCCTGAGACCTTTCCTTAATGTAGCTAGTTCGGCAGTATACCATTTTTCGTTTATTCTAGGCTTGTAGCATCTCTGGGATGGAAATGGCTGAGCTGCAGATCCTATTATAGCATTCCAGTTTGATATTGCTTCATCAAGGTTATTGGGATAAGGGTTTAATCCAGTGAGGGCTATTTCAAGAAATGCATCTTTGTCGAAAGGACGAAACCTCTGGCCTTGGTAGGGAATGTCGGTATGCACTCTAGAAGATTGCGAGTGTTGTAGTGATATCCTTATCAAAAAGTGGTCAGACCAAGGAACCTGAGATATGGATGGTGGGGTATAAATTGGTGATGTAATGTAGTGTGCAGGAATAAATATTAAGTCGAGGATGTTACCTTTGATATGGGTTGGGTGATTAACTGTTTGTTTAAAACCCATTTCTTCCATCGCCTCTAAGAATGATACTTCTTGATTGTTAGATAAAGAAGGTAGGTTAAAATCACCTAGCATAATAAGGGGTTTTCTTATTATTGAACTACATGCATATTCTAGAATGGTGGCTAGGTTTTGAGTATTTGTAGATGGAGATCTATATATCAGGCAGATCGCTATGTCTTTGTTTTCTACCTTGAGGATGTTCATGTCATCTTGTGTTTCACAGATGGCAGAGGATAAGTTGAGGTTAGATTTTGCTAAAATGAGGACTCCCCCTCCCCTTGAGCGATTCCTATTGCAGGTGAAGATGGAGTATCCTTGCACTTTTATCTGGTTTAACAGTACTGAGTCAGGTTCAGTTAACCATGTCTCAGTAACACAAAGGATGTCAGGATCTTCTGTCTTTAATAGGTCGGTTAAAAGTGGAGATTTGTTTCTAATCAACCTAGCATTGTTGAGGATGAGAGAAATATGCGAGAGGGTATTAAGAATGTTTGTTTGTTCAATATTATTAAGTTGGATTGATCTGGATCAATCTTTGGTAGGTCATATTTGTTTTTCCTAGATATATCTTTTTAGAGCTTTGTCTGTGGATGATTTGTTTCTGGCGGTAAGGGATGACATGGATATAAGATGATTCGGGGAGGTTCAAAAGTGGGGTGAAAGTGTTGGGAAGGGATAGATGGAGATCAATAGGCTAATTGTATATAAGGTGAGATTCATAGTAAATAGGATCATTTTCTTAATGTTCATACTAGAAAGTTCAGCTGTATGAGATATAGTATCAACTAAGGTATCCAGAAATGAGTATGCACAAAATATATTCTTATCCACATTAAATTTCATATGCCATTTGAACGTCCAGTCTTCCAGTTTACAAGGTACTCTTGCAATTTTTCACAATTCTCTTGGGTTTTAATAACTGAATAATTTTGGGTTATCTGCAGATTTGATTATCTTGCTCATTATTCCCATTTCCAGGTCATTTATAAATGTTAAAGCAGTGGATGCAGCACGGATACCTGGGGTATTCTACTATTCACCTTTCTCCATTGGGGGCAAAAATTAGCCATTTAGCCCTACTCTCTGCTTTCTATTTTTTAACTAGTTCCTGATCCACAATAGTACACTGCCTCCTATCCCATGACTTTTTTTAATTTTGCCAAGAGCCTCTCGTGAGGGACCTTGTCAAATGCTTTCTGAAAATCCAGATATACTATATCGACCGGCTCACCTTTTGTCTACCTGTATATTCACACCTTCAAAAAACTATAACCGATTAGTAAGATACAACCTTCCCTGGCTAAAGCTATGTTGGCTTTCTCCCCAATGGTTCCCAAAGTAGTCTATATGGACCCCCAAGGGTCGATTTTGTCTTGCGTTGGGTCCATGTCAGCGAGAAAAAAATTGGGGATGCACGAGATGTAAATGGGGGTCCATGTGAGCGGACCCCCCATTTAGGAAGATCATCAACATTTAGGCGTTCCGTAAATGTCTTATTACACATAACACAGATTGTGTGTGTGTGTGTATGTATGTATATATGTGTATATTATATTTCATAAAATTGTTTAAGTACCTGTCGTATAAAGACCATACGACCAATTGGTCAAATTCAATATGACAGGAGACAAAACTAACAGAGGAAAGGAGGCTTCATATACAAAGGAAAAATGCGAGAAAGCATATCATTCCAAAGTTCTCCAGCGATATTGAGATGGCTGAAAATCGCCAAATTAAAAACAAGGAGGTTAAAAAGGGTCAACTCCTTTTTAAAAACATAAATATAAAAATTGATAGAATAAATAACACAGGTACACTAAAAAAATTTTTTTTTAAACTGCCTCTAATGTTTCGATTGATTTTTACGTTTTTTGGTGCGCTGAATCCAAATCTGGTAACCAATTTGCTCCATCACGTACAGATTTTTTGCTACATTGGGTTAGCAGTTTGAGGTGAACGTTTCAGATTGAGTGCGATCGAGATAAAAGTTTCTTGGATGAATTCTTTATACTAATTGTTTAGTAGTTATTCAAATAAGAATAAAGAAAATTGTAACAAGGCAGCACATAAGAATAGAGTAATGTCAACAAAACACTGTGATGGTAGCAAAATTGTCTGCACTTAAAACAGCCACATACATGTGCACAAACATTGAACATATAAGAGCGAGGTTAGACACAAAGCAAAGAAATGTGCAAAAAATGTTGTACAGGTATGTATGTAAGAATAGAAAACGCAAACCGCACCATTGCAATATATGAAGACAAACACCCGATGGTGTGAAAATAAAATTCTAATAAATGAGATCCGACACTGGTAATAACTAGCAAATTTTTATTTCAAAGTTTAGTAAAAACATATTTGTCAACACAGTTTAGATTTTAAAGTCATTCTTGGGTCAATCAATCTCCTGGTGGGCCCGTTTCTTCTTTCCCCGAATGCTTCTCTTGGTGCGCTGCTTGACGTATTTTTCATCTGGGGTTTCCCGCAGCAGCAACCAGCAGAAATCAGCCATCATAGTGGTGTTCCATCTTCCTTGGTACCTTCTCTCTGTGTCCTTGATGTCCTGGTGAAACCTTTCACCTTGTTCTTCACTGTACGCCCCCAAGTTTTTCGGGAAAGTAGTTCACATGGGAGTGCAAGAAATGGACTTTCAGGCTCATGTTACAGCCTTGTTCTTTGAAGGCATTGAGCATCCTGGCAACAATATCCTTATAGTTCTCATCCCACCTGTTCCCCAAGAATTTGAGAACAACATCCTTGAAGGAATCCCAGGCTTCCTTTTCCTTCTCAGACATCGTTTCAGCGAATGCTCCATCTGAAATGAGTTTCCTTATATCAGGGCCAACAAACACTCCCATAAGAACATAAGAACATAAGATATGCCATACTGGGTCAGACCAAGGTCCATCAAGCCCAGTATTCTGTTTCCAACAGTGGCCAATCTAGGTCATACGTACCTAGCAGTTTCCCCAAGGGACACAGGTTCCACAATGCTTGTATTGGTTCAAGCATTGATATCCTGGGTCCCTTCTTAATAATGGTTTATGGACCTTTCCTCCAGGAACTTGTCCAAAACCTTTTTTAAACCCAGCTACACTAACAGCCTTTACTACATCCTCCGGTAACAAATTCCAGAGTTTGATTACACGTTGAGTGAAAAAATATTTTCTTTTATTAGTCTTAAATAGTTTACCCTGTAGCTTCATTTCATGTCCCCTAGTCTTTCTATATTCTGATAAGGTAAACAATCGATCTACGATTACCATTTCCACTCCGTTCATTAATTTATAGACTTCTATCATATCTCCCCTCAGCCGTCTCTTTTCCAGGTTAAAGAGCCCCAACCTTTTTAGCCTTTCTTCATAGGAGTAGCCTTCCATCCCCTTTACCATTTTGGTGGCTCTTCTCTGAACCTTTTCTAAAATTGCTATATCCTTTTTAAGATATGGCGACCAGAATTGCACACAATATTCAAGGTGCGGTCTCACCATGGAACGATAATAGAGGCATTATAATATCTTTTGTTTTATTTTCCATTCCTTTCCTTATCATACCTAGCATTCTATTTGCTCTCTTGGCCGCCGCTGCACACTGGGCCGAGGGTTTTAACATGGTATCCACAAGGGACGCCTAAATCTTTTTCTTGGGTGGTGGTTCCTAATGTGGAACCTTGCATCGTGTAACCATAGTTTGGGTTGTTCTTCCCTAGGTGCATAACCTTGCACTTCTCCACATTAAATTTCATCTGCCATTTTGATGCCCAGTCTTCCAATTTATCAAGATCCTCTTGCAATTTTCCACAATCCTCCTGGGTTTTAACAACTTTAAATAGTTTTGTGTCATCAGCAAATTTGATAACCTCACTCGTTATTCCACTTTCCAGGTCATTTATGAATATGTCAAAAAGCAGCGGACCCAGCACAGATCCCTGGGGTACACCACTATTCACCTTTCTCCATTGGGAAAATTGGCCATTTAGTCCTGCCCTCTGCTTTCTATCTTTTAACCAGTTCCTGATCCACAGTAGTACACTGCCTCCTATCCCATGACTCTTTAGTTTTGCCAAAAGTCTCTCATGAGGGACCTTGTCAAAGGCTTTCTGAAAGTCCAGATACACAATATCAACCCGACTCAACCTTTGTCCACCTGTTTATTTCTTATCACATCCTTCAAAAAAACATAACAGATTAGTAAGACAAGATCTTCCTTGTCCTAAAGCCATGTTTGGGCTGTCTCCCATTAGGTCATGACTATCTATATGCTGAGTAATTTTATTCTTTATGATGGTTTCTACCATTTTTCCCGGTACTGATGTCAGGCTCACCGGTCTGTAGTTTCCCGGATCACCCCTCGAACCCTTTTTAAAAATTGGTGTTACATTGGCGATCCTCCAATCCTCAGGTATTAGAGATGATTTTAATGATAGTTCACAGATTACTGATAGCAGGTCTGCAATCTCAAATTTCAGTTCTTTCAACACCCTTGGATGTATACCATCCGGCCCAGGTGATTTGCTACTCTTCAGTTTATCTAATAGTTGTAGGACATCTTCCCGATGTATCGATATTTCCTTCAATTCTTCCACACCTTTAAATACCACTTCAGTCGTGGGTAACATCCCTACATCTTCCTCAGTAAAGACCGAAGCAAAGAATTCATTCAGTCTCTCCCTTTAGCTTTGCTTCAGAAAGTCGGGGGAACTTTGAGCAAAGGTACCGAAAGCACTCACCATCTTTTGGAAGGGACTTGATGAATTGCTTAATGAGACCCAACTTAATGTGGAGAGGTGGTAATAGAATTTTATCACGAGGTGCCAAGCTCTCATGAAGAACATTTTTCTCACCGGGTCTCAAATACTCCCGAATTGGCCAGTCTTTTTTCCCCCACTGTAGGTCACGGGCCCGGCTATCCCACAAGCAAAGGAAGCAGGGATATATGGTGAAACCGGATTGCTGCCCTAATAGCATGGATAGAATTTTAAAGTCTCCACAAATCATCCACTTATGCTCATCATAACGAATCTTCTGAAGAATCAGGGCCAAATTCTCATATTTTTCTTGGAGAATAACAGAGTGAGCAATAGGAACTGAAGGCGAATGTGTTGCCATTATGAAGAACACCTTTTATGCTGTCTTTTGACGAATCAATGAACAGCCGCCATTCAGCAGGATCATACTTGAGTTTAAACTTTTCCATCACTCCGTATATATCGTTGCAAAATACCAAATCTTCCTCTTTGCTGAAATACTTCAAAAATTGTGTCTCGCGGTTGCGGTACCAATAAAAAGTTGTTCCTGGTGACAATAGATTTTTCTGTTTAAGCCGAGAACCTAGCAGTTGGGCAGCATCTTTTGGGAGTCCTAAATCCCTGGACTAAATCATTCAATTCAGCTTGAGAGAAAAGTTCAGGTTTCGGATCTGGTTCAGTTTCAAACTCGGAAGTACTGGACTCATCGGGAAAAGCCATCTGAGTCCTCATCATGATCAGAACCGTCCACACAATATGATCCAAAGATTTTGGTGGTTCAGGCACAGGTACTTCGTTGCTATGAGGCATAGGCCTAATTGCTGAGGGAAGGTTGGGGTAACTTATTACGTTCTTATTTTTTAAGTTGTATCCCTTCACAATGCAAGAGCAAAAATAGCAGTCACTGCTGTGGTCTCTTTGTTCACAAGCCACATCATAGGTATTCCGAAACGAAATGCTTGTTTTTTACCTTTCATCCATAAGCGTAGATCTTCCTCACATGTCTTGCACACTTTGTGAGGAGCCCACGGTTTGTCTCGATCGCCTAACTTCAAACCGAAATAGGCGAAATATACTTTTTTAATAAATGCAGAAATGTTCCTCTGCCGCTTTTTCATGGTATATTCCCCACAAATAAAACAAAAACTGTCCGGAGAGTTGACGCAACCTCTGGCTCTGTGAGCCATCACAAATACACAGCACTGAAAACTACAACTGTAGTGAACCACTTCGGAATAAAGCTGGATTACGACTGAGCAAACAAAAGGTAATAATGAACTTGCAAGAAACTGAAATTTGACAGGAACGTTCATTTCGCAACCACCGTGTTTGAGCGAGCGAACGAGGCGAGGCGAACAGGAAAGAACATGCGCCAGCACGAGTACTGGATTAAGCCCCCCGCTTCCCAATTGTCCCTGTTACTGTCATAAAATGAATGCAAAACACTCTAAAATATCATGAGGGAGTGTTTCTAGTTAGTTAACCATTACAAACCTCTATTTTGGGGCCAAGAAAATAAACTGCAGTCGGCTAAAAAGAAATTATGTGAACATTCCTTATATGGGTAAGAAATCTAATTTTGCAAGAAAACGTGACGTGATGGAACATTTTGGCTATTTTTCCTGGATTCAGCACCCCAAAATCTATAGGAATCGGTTGCAAAACTGGAGGCAGTTTTTTGGTAGTGTACCTGTGTAATGTATGGGTTCAACAATTCTTTTAAACCTTTTTCCAATTCAAAGCAACGGAGCAGTGAAGCAAATCCTGAGTACATCAGTACTTATCTGCTTTGTGGTGTGCTACGTTCATGTGCAAGTTTTTACAAGTTTTCATACCAGCAGCAATGCATCGCGTGCGTACGTGCAGTGAATAACACTTATCCAGACTTGTGCTAGGTACATATGACCTAGATTGGCCACTGTTAGAAACAGGATACTGGGCTTGATGGACCTTGGTCTGACCCAGTATGGCATATCTTATGTTCTTACTAAAGCTTTGCACAGATTTGTTTGATTCATCAATTATAAATAAGAGTGTTAGAGACAAAGAAACATAGAAATATGACGATAGAAAGACCACATGGCCTATCTACTCTGTCCTTCCATATCAACAACTACAACAGTCCCCTTTTTACCTTTAGAGATCCTCTGTGTTTGTCCCATGCTTTTTTGAATTCAGTTACTGTCCTCATCTCTACCACCTCCACTGGGAGACTATTCCATGGAACCACTACTCTTTCCGTAAAGAAATATTTCCGCATATCACTCCTGAATCTATCTCCCTTCACCCTCATCCCTTGTCCCCTCTTAGCAGAACTTGCTTTCAATTGAAAGAGACTCTCTCCCTGAACATTTATGCCACGGAGGTATTTAAACTTCTCAATCATATCATCTCTATCCCGCCTTTCCTCTAAGGTGTACATATTAAGATCCTTAAGTCTGTCCTCATATGCTTTATAATGAAGACCACTAATCATTTTAGTAGCCACCCTCTGCACCGACTCCATCCTGTTCACATCCTTTTGAAGCTGCGGTCTCCAGAATTGCACATTATACTCCAAATGAGGTCGCATCAAAGACTTATACAGAGGCACTATCACCTCCTTTTTTTTGCTAGCAATTCCTCTCCGTATGCACCCAAGCATCCTTCTAGCTTTTGCCGTCACCTTTTCTACCTGTTTAGCTACTTTAAGATCATCAGACACAACCACGCCTAGGTCCCGCTCTTCTTTAGTGGACAAAAGTTCTTCACCCCTATACTATATTGCTCCCTTGGATTGCTG